>PVJL010000376.1:0-91395 GCA_004026885.1 Lyroderma lyra | reverse complement strand
CACCTTGCCACCTTTTTGGAAAGGTATAAGAGAAAAAAAATTAGCATGAGAGGAAAAGAATTTGTAGTTAAGGCTCTTTCTTCTTTCTTAACAGAGTCTGTTGTCTCTTTATGGCAACAGAGGTCTGCAATCAGAGTTTGGTCCCAGGTTTCTAAAGACATCAGTGAGATGGGAGCTGGTGGGGAGGATCCTATCTCCTTTTTACACACATGAAAGGAGGGAAAAACAAAAGGCCACCCTAAGAAGTGGCTGAGATTAAAAATGAGTGACAGATCTTTAAGAAATGGATCAGATTCTGACTTTATAGCTCAATTACTAGGAATCTTTCATTTTCAAAAGGGTGTAGGTGTTGCTATATTTATGACTGTCTTCATAGAGATAAAATGGCTACAGTATTAGCAGCTGAACGAGGCCTGGAGACTTTCTGGAGAGTTTGATAGGAGAACGCTAATGGCTGTGGTGTCGTGGATGCAGAGTAGGTGCAGGTGTCTTAACACATATTTGTTCTTGCATGGCTCTGACCAAACACTTTGAGTCAATGGGCATGATTTATTTTGTGTTACTTAACAATTCTGCCCCCAAATGCCATTCTTCTATTCTATTTCACTCTTTTCCAGTATAATTGGGTTCTACTGAATCAATGGTCATCGTTTTCATGGTTATCTGGATGCAGTCTGCTAGCCTGTAGGTGAGGAATTCTGGTGTGTTCTGTGGAGGGTACATGTCTGCGTTTGGGGAGCATCACGCAAGGCTGGGGTCACAACAGTCTTTATCTTGTTCAATTCATAAAGCTGGTGGGCTGCGGCCACCTCAGCTCAGGCTCTTTGCTGGTGCTTCTTGAATGGCAGCTCCAGATGAAATGTCTGAGAATGCACCAAGTCGGTTACTAATAATGATGACACTTTTCCACAACCTGAAAGAAGGGAACTACACAGAAACTTAAGTAGGATCACACAACACCTTCAGAGAGCCATCTCCGTGACAGCAGTGAGAAAGAGAAGAACACATTTCTGGATCACGCAGGCTTGTGTTCGAATCCTAGTGTTTTCACGGCTTCCGAGCAGGACCAACCTTGGGCAAGTTCAGTGATGCTGCAGTGTCCATGTCTATGTACTGTGTGAAAATATTGTATCTACCTCAGAGAAATTTTACTAACATATTAAATGAAATAATATGTTAATTATTCAAAAGTTTTTTTGGAGCACCAATTACTTGCCAGGTAGGCACTGGGGATACAAAGGTAAAGGATCTTCTACCTCTGTCTTCCAAGAGCTTTATTTTCCCTATTGCAAAGTGATAACCACCATAGCTTGATACCCCCCAACATGTCATATAACTAGCATTTCTCTTTTTGGGGTGAGAACATTTAAGATTTACTCTCTTGGCTATTTTCAAGTACATAATACAGTATTTCCAAAAAAGACATACAAATGGCCAACAGACACATGAAAAGGTGCTCACTAATCACCAGGGAAATGCAAATCAAAACCACATGCGCTATCATGTCACACTTGTTAAAATAGCTCCTATCCAAAAGACAAAAGATAAGAAGTGTTGGCAAGGTCGTGGAGAAAAGGAAATACACCTTGTTGGTGTGAACATAAATTGGTATAGCCAAGAGCTTTGCATCGAGAAGTCTATAGAAGTGTCCAAGATGGTGCCTTGCATGTAGTGCCTTAAAGCACTTTAAGTTTGCTTTTTTTACTAAATTACTTTAAAAAATATTATTTAAAATTTGTTTTTAAATTATACAAATTACTTTAATAATTTTCTTCTAGAATTGTTAACATGTTCATGGAACCAGAGCATTAATTGCTATCATTAATTTCCACCTATTTATGTCCGTCCATCCATCCTCCTAATCACTCATTTGGCTGCAGTCTGTGTCCATCAGTTTAACACACACACATCTGGAATGAACAGAACATTTAGTATTTAGTGGACTTCTGGGGTAGCTTGAGATTTGGAGAGCAAAAGCCGTCTAAATAATGATTTTCATGATGCTGGCCCCATGGAATGGTCTTAATGCAAATGAGTCTGTCGTAAGATTGTGAAGTCTTCTCCAGAAAAGACCTTGTGTGAACCGCAAGGATTATTCTCTCAGAACTGCAGTTGTACAACCCTGAAAATGGCTATGATTAGCACCCTCGTGACTTGAAAGTGTTAATGCTACTTCCCAAAGCATCAAGCAAACAACCAAGGAGAAAAAAGGTTGGTGCTGGAGAAATCCGGCTCATCATTCAGCACAAGGTGGGTCAGATACGCATGCTCCAAGTCAGACATCACTGTTCAGACTCCACTGGGAGCCCCTAAATAGTGACATTCTAGAATCCCTGCCTGTTTAAGTCACACATTCCATCAGCCACCAAGTTTTGGTAATTCTGCCATTCAAAGTGATCTAAAATCCATCTCCTCTTCTCCCTTCCTACCTCAGTTCAGATTCCATTCATTTTCCTCTAGGCCAGGGCAATAAATAGCCTCCTGACTTATCTCTTTGAATCTGGTCTTGCTCTGGCTATAATCCATTGCAAGCTCGGGGATCATTCTATAAAGCAAATATGACCGTTTGCTCACCAATAGTTTCAGCACGACCTCCCAACAATCCTGCACACCACATCCACACTCTTCCTCTCTTCCTGTCTTTGTACACACACCTTAGTCCTTCTTTCTGGAATCAACACACCTCATTTTTGAATTTCCTTACCTACCTAACTTTTTTTTTTCATTTTTGAATATTTATAATATTCCAAGGAAACAAGTGTGTTACTTTTTTAAAAATATTAACAGACTTAATTGTTTTTACAGCAGTGTTAGGTTTACAGAAAAGTTGACTGAAAAATACAGAGCTTTCAACTATCCCCTCTTCCCAGTTTTCCTTATTTATTTCTTGTATTAGTGTAGTACATTTGTTAAAACTGATGAACTGACATGGGTGTTATTATTAACTAAAGTCCTTAGTTTACATTAGAATTTACTCTTTGTGTTGTATATTCTCTGGGTTGACAAATATTAATAAATAATGATGTGTTCAGCATAACAGTATCATATATATTAGTTTTATTACCCTAAAAGTCCCCTGGGATCTACCTATTCATCCCTCTCTCCTTCCCTGAAAAATCCTGGCAAACACAGAACTTTTTACTGTCTCCAAAGTTTTGCCTTTTCTAGATTATCATGTATGAGGGCTGTCCAGAAAGTATTCAGCCGTGCAATATGAAAAATAGAGACATTTATGGCTGGATTTTTTCTGGACAGCCCTCGTAGATGAAATCAGACAGCCTTTTCAGATTGGCTTCTTTGACTAAGCAAAGTGCTTTCAAGTTTCCTCCATGTCTTTTTGTGGTTTGATAACTCATTACTTTTTATTATTGAATAATATTCCATTTCCTGGTTGTACTATGGTTTGTTCATCATTCACCTACTGAGGGACACATTGATTGCTTTAAAGTTCTGGCAAGAATGAATAGAACTGCAGGATTTTTTGTGGACATAAGTTTTCAGTTCATTTGGATAAGTTCTGAGCCATATGATTGCTGAATCCTCTGTTTAATTTCATAAGGATTTTCCAAACTGTCTTCCAAAGTGGCCGCACCATTTTGCATTCCCACCAGCAATGAATGAGAGTTCCTATTGCCCCACATTCTCACCAGCAAAGTTATTTGTGGTTTGAATTTTAGTCATCCTGATAAATAGGCAGTGTGCATCCCATTGTTGTTTACCTCGTCTTTTTCTTTTTCAAGCTCAAGTGTTCTAGCTTTGTAATGCCTTCAGAACTCTTCTTATACTACGCATTGATGGTCTTGAACTAGAGAACCTCTATGATTATTATGATTTTCAGAAATCTGCATTCAGTGTAACCACCATTATGTGCTTAATGACTATTTTGTTAGTCATAACATTGTTTGTCATCCAAGTTAGATAAACAAGTTTATGACACAAACTTAATATAGTCAAGATATTATAATAGATATACCCTAGTTTTGACATCACTAATAACTGCAGCACCTCTGAATCTCAGTTTCAGACATAACCCTCTGTGATCACCACCTCCTACCTTTCTAGCCTACCTCTTCCAATACAGTCACAAGATGCCACAGCCACCGGGTTTTCTACACGTTCACTACCCACCACACCCCTCATTCATCTCCTTTTCTGCTCAGCTTGGATTCCCCTCTAGACTACCCAAGGGCTTTGCTCTTGTCATTTACTTCTTTCTCCTGGATCACCATGTTTAACTCCTTCACGACTGGATCATTCACTCAGGAACAAGAGTCTGCCTTCATAATCGTCACCTTAAAAACAAACAGAAAACAAAAACCCTCTCCAATGTGAACTTTTTGTTGCTGTTGCCTCATTTCTTCACAGTTCTTCACAGCAAAAACCTTCAAAAGAGTCGGCTCTACTTAGTAGCTCCACTTCCTAACTCCCCCTCCCATTCAACTGAGCTTTCACCTCCACAATTCTATTGAACTAGATCGCACTGTGCCCAATGCTGTACACCAGCCAAAGCCCACGTCCCATTCTGTCTTCATATTACTTGACTTTTCTCTACTTCTGACACCTCCAACCATCGCCATTTAGAATCACTGTCCTCTGTGAGTTTCCAAGGCACCCTGGCTTGTATGTTTTCCTCCTGCCTTCACTACCACCCCCTTTGCAGTCTTACTAAGATGCTGGACTGCCCAAAGCTTTTAGTTCTTTCCTCTATTCTAGCTACATATATTTTCTGTCTCAAGGCTTCAAAAACTATCCATATGGTAATGACTCCCAGCTTCACATCGCCAGCCTGAGGGCTTTCCCTAGAGCTTCCAATTCTCAGTGTAAAATCCTTTAATGCCTTTCCATTATATCTGGAGTAAAGTGAAGTGTTTTTTGTTTTTTTTTTTTTCAATACAGAGTTTTTCTTAAATATGTCATGTGAGGCCCTTCCATAAACTGCCTGTCCTCCAAGTACTCCCCAACTCCATCACTTGCTGCCATCTTACCATTGATGGAGTTTCAGCCACTCACAGTGGCCTTCTTTCTGCCTCTGAAATATGCCAAGTTCACTCCTGTTTAGGGCCTTTGCACTTGCTGTTCTAAATCTTATCCTCCACCTGCCTTCCTCTTTTCATTTAGGTCTTAACTCAAAAAGGACCTCTTCACAGAGGCCATTTGCTGACGACATTGCTGAAGCAACTCCCCTGGTCAGTCTACTACATTATTCTACTTCTTAACAGGTTCATTGTTCACTTAATCCCACTTTAATACAAGCTGTGTAAAGACAGGCACTGTGACTGTCTCATCTCTGCTGTATCCTCAGTACCTGGTACTGACTAGATACTCAGTATGCACATCTGGTGCCAGCTGACATCCTCTCATTTAACCATTAAAGCAAATGCTACTTAGCCTTTAGGGTTCAGTTCAACTAACTGTCTTTTCTACCCTGCTTCCCTGGGTGAGTTAGGTTCTGTTTCCTCTAGTGCTCTGACAGCCTTTGGTGCAGACCTCTATTTGAGCCTTTATCCATGCTCACTGTGACTGTCTGTTGGATTTGCCCCAATGAGAACTTCTTATGTCCCCAGTATTTAATCTAGTGCCTCAAACATATTAGGCACTCAAATATGTGGGGGTCCCATTGACATAAGTGACACCAAACTGAACCTTGGGCTGCTTTTGTCTCTGCACGAGAGATTCTTTTCTTACAGAAGAAGCAGGTGGACTCCCATACACACAGTCCAATTATCAAGAACTCTCACCGTAATTAAATGAGCGATGTTCCCCTATGCATTAAAAACATCAGGCCCTCACAGAGTGCTTTGGAGGCTGCAAATTTTCACACTTCTTCTAACGGTGTCAATTTAGCACAAGGGAGTGACAGAACGTGCCGGCTGGTAGCACCTATTAAGCAGATATTTTCCAGAAAAGCAACTGTATTTACAAGTATTTCTTTGTTAATCAAATATCATACCAAAACAACTGAATACCACAAAAACTTCTTTCAGAAACTGACAATTAAAAGACCATGAAGAAGCACGCACTTACTCTGAAAACAATCATCTATGTTTTGGTGATTCCCAAATCTGTATCTTCAGCTTCCATTTCTTGCACCTGTTTTATAATACCACCTATATCCCACATCCAAAGGGGAAGTTGCATTGTTTAGGCTTCCTTGCATCTAAAACATAAAGTACCAAACTCAACTTACCATCTTCTTTCTCAAAACACATCTGCCTACTTCACCCGGGAGCCAGCACGCCCTCATTTACCTAAGCTTATAGGTAGGCTCTCCTCTCTGCTTTTCATACTGTGGGTGCTTCCTTCCAGAAGACTGAGATCCATCTCTTCATTGCTGTTTCTATTGCCCTCCCCTAAACTGGTCAATAGTTTGATAACTAAATAGCCATCACGCTATCTGGTACGCAAGCTTCGAGTCTTTTCCTCATCTAGAGCACGGCACACATGGTACTAAAACACGACCACTTTGCAGTGAAGAGACCACACCACCAAGACTACCAAATTCCACTGTAGTTTTGCTTCACCCTATTGAATTCAAATTGTCCATTTTTTTTCCCTCAGAAAACCATGAGTTCTTTGAGGGAAGAAACAATATTTTATTCATCTTTGTGTCCCTAGACACATAGCAGGCCCTCAACACATGCTTACTGAGCGAGCGAGTGAGTGATGGACAAAAATCTACCTGTTCAAATTCCATCTTGCCTTCAGGTGCACAGATTGAGTCATTTCACTTCCTCGGGTTCTCCTCTATGGTGCAAATTCTATTACAGTCTTTCAATGAATAGATTCCTATAGCATCCAGCCATTTTCTGATCATTATTAAATTAGTTCTTGCCTTTACCCAAGTCTTGCTTCCTCATTCCTGAAAGATAGGTCCCTTACATCCTTCTGGAAATGCTACACCAATTACAAGAAACAATTAGTAAATTGATGAATTAACTGGGTGAAAAACAGATCTCCAGATGACAAAGGTAAAACTAATGGAAAAAGTAACACTGACTGCAGAAGGCACAGTGCTTCTGAGGAAGGTGACAGGGAATTACAAGCAACTGGAATTTATGATCTAGAACTTGAATATGAAACTGTAAACAATACAATTAAAGTTATTTATTCAACAAACATTTATTATGTGATTTTTATGTGCTGCCATTATGCTAGGTACTGGCATTATGCCCTAATTTAATTTACTGAGGAGACCAAAACAAAACCCTTAAATCATAAAAAAAAACCAAACCAAACCAAACAAACTCTATTATACTAAACATAAAAACAGAAGATACAGACGAAGGAGCAACCAACAGTACTCTTGGAGTCTTCTTACAGTTCTAAATGCTTTTTTTCCCCACAAGAATGAAGCTAAGGCCTTGCAGAAATCCTTAACCTACCGGAGAGCAGGCCATGTTCATTACCATAGATCTGAAGTGACATGAAAGCCCGTTGCTGGGCAAGGTGGCCCAGGAGAAGTAAGAGGGATTCTGGGTCACTAGCTTCCTGGTTTAGAAGCACCTTCTGTAAAGTTTGCATCTTGGTGCTCTGCAGCGGGGAAGGAGTGGGGAACATCTGTGAGAGGAAGATGAAAAGATGGGTGCTGTGGGTCTGCGCCCGTGTTTCTCACCATGAGCCACTCTGACATTTGAGGCCATGTAAGTCTTCACTGTGGGTGTCTACCTTGTGCTTTTGGAGGTGCTCAGCAGCGTTCCAGGCCTCTACCCACTAGATGTCCATTCTCTCCAGGCTCCTCCTCCTTCTCGCTATTGTGACAACCCCAAAATGTCTCCAGACATTACCAAATGTCCCTGGGGGGCAAAACTGTCCCTTGTTGGGAACCAGGGCTCTATGCCGTGCTTTGGACACATTTCTGGTTTAAGACGAACTGGAAAGCAAACCATTAATTAGTTTTCTCATATGCGTTTCCATATTCAATAAAAATATATGAGGGCTGTCCAGAAAGTATCCAGCCATGTAGTATGAAAAATAGAGGCATTTATGGCTGCACTTTTTCTGGACAGCCCTTGTATTTCCTCTCTTAGTGATTTTGACTCGAGTATTTTTTTGACATAGCTATTTACAAATTACATATAAATAACTAGCTTCATCACATTGTACATGTAGTTTCATCTCTGATCTTTCATTTATCTTTCCTAAAACAAATTCTAAATAGTCATGACTGCTCTTAACAATATGGACAATTTATTTTTCAGTATTGGTTAAGATAAAACATAGGTGGTCTCAAGTCTAGACTTTGATAATCCTCAGATTTCTAAAGGGACTTCCTGGGAGTGAAGGCTCTGGAACACTGCAACAACTGAACGTGTCAGAGACCCAAAGGCCACATGTAATGAATTTCAGGTGGTCACTCCTTCTGTGGAGAAAGGCACAGCAATGCCATGGCTGGCCAGCATGTTCTCCCAAAGGCTGAGAACCCTGAGATATACAGCAAGTGACAGGGAACTGCAGGAATACAAAGAGAAGAGAAGGAGAGGGCAGTGGGGAGGGCAGCCTCAGAGGGCCGATGGCCAGCAAGCAGTCACAGAACAGCAGGCAGCAGGCAGAGAGGAGCTAGGAGCCTGCAGGTGAGACAAAAGAAAAATGCCTGGGACATTTAGGATGTCCCTGGAAGGACAAACATCATCGCTAGTGTGTGTGAGAGAACACTAGAGACTTTAAAGAAAGCCAGCCCTGCTCCTGCATCAGGGCTCACTTGGCCTTGGATCTGCATTTTCTCCTGCGGTCCAGCCGCATCACCGCAACACCTGATGGGCAGGCAGGCGCTCAGCTCCGTTGCTCTGCTCTGTTTTGGCAGGCAGACACTGTGTTTTCTACGTCACAGAATTTTCAGTTACGAACCAATTACAAATAGGAAGTTCTAGCTACCACACTCTCCTCTCACTTCACACTGTACTTCTTTTTAAAAGCACTATTACACTGTGTCTTGTTTTTAAAACATGATTTTAATGACTCCAGCTAAATAATTATTTATGTAACTTCTATTTAATGTTTGTCTTCCCTGACAGACAAAACTCCCATAAGTTTAGGGGCAATGTTTGTCTCAGTCACCACTCTACACCCAATCCTAGCCACTAAGTTTTGGCACTCGATATTTATTTATTTTTTTAATGAGTCTTTCATTATCCAGTTTGTTCTTTTCTCTGAGGGCACGAGATATCAAGAGAAAGCTATATTGCTAAAGATCAATATACTGCAATAAACAATGTTCAGAATGACCAGTTCGCTAAAGCCGATGTATTAAAAAATCAATGTGTTAAATTTACCAAAACTTTTTTTCTTGTAACTGTTTACAAAGTTATTGAAAATTCATATTACATTAGGTGGTTTGAATAGTTTTTAAAGATTTTAGAGAAGCATTAAATGACTATTTTTCCATTTTGTCTTAAAAGCAGAATTTTAGTGGAAGTTCATTTTATTGAGAGTTTAAGAACCAGAGTGATTTGGACTAAAATAGATTTAATATTTGATAGTGCCCTGACCTTTTGAGTAATCCCATCCTATTTTCTTTCCATCACAATGGACAGTTTTCACTTTGCATGTTGAATCTGTCTGCCCACTGCTACCAAGGTGACATCTCCCATTTATTATACAAGGGCTACCCAGAAAAACCCTGCCATTGTCAATATAATGAGAATAGTTACATGGCTGGACACTTTCTAGACAGCCCTCGTATGTCCTAGTTGCTAGGTAATAACAAATGAGCTTATCACTTGTGAGGGAATGGTTTTAGACATTCTAGATTTCTTTAGTTGCTTTTGAACATCATTCACTATTATTTTAGAGTTTAACCATTCCTATATTTTTAACCACAATGACTTATCGGCCCTAATTTGGTGCTTCTGATAACTCACTTGTTAAATTTTATCATATGTGTGAAGAGGTTGCTTTGGGCATCTTAGTACCTCTATCCATTGCTATTAAGAATATTTCAAATTTTAGGCATTTTATTATTCTTTCACCAATGACTTGGAGGGTATATAAGCTTAAGATTTGTATTTCTAACACTGAGTAATAAAAAAAATTTCCCACTTCCTATTGATAAGCTTGCTCAGCAAATTTATATGTATGATAAATATATGAAAAACTAATGCCATCCTGAATTGTGGTTTTTGACTATATGTTTATGAAAATTAAACATATTTATCAGAAAATTAAACCACCTGTGACCTTTAGTTTTTGAGAAATTAAATATCCTTAAAAGGCTGGATAAAGAAAAGGAAAAGAAAAACCCTGAACTAGAATTTCTTAGAAATTGTCAAAGCAATTAAAGCAATTGCATCCCGTGTGAAGTTCTATAAACTCTGTAGTTGGTATTTGAGTAAATCTGATGAAGTAATTAACTTAAAACTCTGGATAGCAGAGCAATTTTGGTAACTGAATAATTTAAAATTTTTAAAAATTAGAAAAAAAATTTTTTTAATTTAAAAATTAAACGGTTTACTTGTAGAAGGTTAATGGAGAGAGGCAAAGTCTCTTGAGCTGGCATCCTGGCAAGGCTTTTGCCACTATTCCATTCTCAATTCAGTAGATAGAAATTTTGAAAAGGAGTCTCTATACAAATATACCAACCTGAGGACCATAGCAAAGAAAAGGGATCACTGCTTTGAAGACAAAAAATAAAAGCTCTTTATAATCCTAAATTTACAGGCTACTAAGAGACGTGCCTAGCACTTTTACTAGAAAAATATCAATGGTGTCTGAGGCAACAGATGACAGAAAGAAAATGGCCTTTTAAGATCCCTTTTAAGATGCTAGACTTTTATCCCTACAGAATCAGTTAAAAAAAAAATAACACTTCTGAAGTAAAAAAAGGTCTTCTTTTTCTTCTTCTATCAGGTAGCTCGGAAGCAGGTATTTAATTTGATACCATCATGTTGGGAGCTGTGTTTATGGAATAATGGATGCCTAGGGATAGGAAATCAAACTGAACACTACACTTTGATTAGGTAGTTGAGGGATGGATGTTTCGGTTGGAGACCCAAGCCTGATCTTGAAGAGGATTTTCAAAGTTGGACTGTAACAGTTTTTAATGGCTGGGACAAAGGTCTTTGGTTCTGATGTAGCTAAGGTCAAACCTCGTGGAGCTGAGTGCTTTTTCTGTGTAGACCCGGGCATTCTGCTCGCCACCTATATGGAGGTGGCCCCTCTCTTAGGAAGAACTGGCAGTGGGATGATGACCTCACAGTTTTAACAAGGTTGTGAGATCATATTTAGCAATTTCCCACTACCTGATGCTGATTTTCCTTCCGATGGGTAGCTTAACCAAGATTGTGTATTTTCTAACAGTAGTCAATCGGGTTTAGGGTGTTATTTCCTTCTCTGGTCTCATTGTTCATGTGAATGTGAAATCCCAAACTTGTCCTGTGATTGTGAGAAAAGTTCTAGCTAGTAAATGACTATAATTAGAACATAAATCATAATGTAGTCAATCCTCAATTACCAAATATGTACTATCCACAGCAAAATTTTAATCTCATCAGGAGCTCTCCTGCTCTTCTGACATTAGGCTCCTATTTAATGGTGTGCAATTTAGTAACACAAAGAAATATTTATATGAGATATCTGTGGCAAAACTTAAAAGCAAAATTTAAACAATTTTAGCAATAGCTACAATTATCCCTGTCACTTCAAGTGGGGTGATGAATCCAAAATTAATATACATGTAATACAATGACTGTACTTAACAACATCCAGGGCGAAATCATCTTCATTATGAGACTTCCTTTAATTAAAACAGAAGGATAGCACTACACCAGATACAGGTAGATGGTTTGTTATGGTAGATTGTAAAAATAGCTACAAAATTTTGTATATTTCTGTGTCAAGAGGTGAACTTTATTTCCCTACCTTTTGAATTTGGGCTGGCTTGGTGTTTTGGACTGAATGTTTGTGTCCCTTCACCACCCCCGATTCATATGTCGAAACCTAATCGTCATTGTGATGACATAGGACAGGCCTTTGGGAGGTGATCAGGTCATGAGGGTAGAACTCCTCTGAGTGGGATTAGTGCCCTTCTAAGAAGAGACCAGAGAGCTAGTTGGCTCTATTTCCTTTATGTGAGTTGGCAATAAAGAGTTGGCAATTTGGAACCCAGAAGAGGGCTCTCACCAGACCCCAACCATGCTGGCACCCTGACCTTGTAATCTTGAACTTTATATCCCATCTGTGGCATTTTGTTACAGAAGCTCAAGTTTACCAAGACATTTGGTGACTTGCTTTGACCAATAAAATGCAGTGGAAGTCATACTGAGTAAGTTCTGATTCTGAGCCTCAAAAGACTTTGTGGTTTTTGCTCTTGATACCCTTAAAACCTGAGATCACTATGTGACCAAGCTAGAAAATGAGAGGTCACGTGGAGGAGAACCAAGCACCTCAGATGTCAGCCTGCCAACTGCCAAGCATGTGAGTGAGTCTGACCTAGACGAAGCAACCTTCTCGTCAGCTGACCACTGTCTCTTGTAAAAGCCCAGCAGAAGTCAGCTGGAACAACTGACAGACAAGAGCAACTCAGCAATCCGCAACACGGTGAGCTACATGACATTCTGGTTGTTGTAACCCACTAAGTTTTGTTATGCGGCCATAGGTGACTAATGCAATTGTGTTTTATATTTTATACCTTTGGCTTTCCAAGAGCAGTCCCTGTCACAATGAAACTCAATGAACACCTACCAACTGGCATGAGTATCAAGGATGCAGCATTAGCTTGTCATAGGATGGAGCCATAGGAACAAACAAGACTCAACTTCCAAAAAATTCCTTGGGCAATTGATGTTCCTCCTTTAATGTTGCAATTGCTATTTCAACTAAGCATTTACTAGGATCACTGATACCTTTAAAAATAATGTAAATTAAACCACTATTTCATTCTTTCACTAGAACAGAGCTTTTTTTTTTTTTAAAAAAAAACAACAATCCAGCATTATCGGGACATAATTTATCTGCCATACAGCTCATATGTTTAAAGTGTGCAATTCAATGGCTTATTTAGTATATTTACAGAGTTGTACAATTACCAAAATCTAATTTTTGAACATTTTCATCACCCTAAATGGGGTACAGCTTATTTATTTATTTATTTATTTATTTATTTTTTATTTATAGTTTTCTTTTACTGATAGCTGGTAAGGTCCTTTATCATATCTCATTTAATTTATAATAATGTATTTCCTGTATTTGTCCAATTAGCCCATCCTGCAAGATATGCAAGTGCCTTGTTCCTAAAACCATGCTATGGCATTTAGAATCTGGATGGTTACACAGAAATCCTAAGAGAATAGCAAACGCCGAGTTCAAATATTATTGGCATTAAAGGAGCTTACTCAGCACATTTTGAATTTGAAGTCCTGAGGTAGTTTAATAGTAATTCATTTTTAAATGCAGAAAAATTAAGCTAATTTAGATGGTTATTAAGACACTTCAAATTGCTATTAATAAGATCGAGAAGAGTTAAGTTCCAGAAGCTCCAGTGTAAAATCTAGAAATGAGGGTGAAGAAAAATGGGATCACTGAATAAAGTTGAGAAACACTTCCACCCCACTCTCACCCCATGTGCCATACTGTCAGCTTAAAAGTCCTTCCTCAACAAATGCTTCAAAGTTCAGTATCTCAAGACGTGTGTTCAATGAAAGCATATCTCCAATTGTATGGAAGAAAATGGAGTCATCTTACAGAAACTAACTCTGTAGTTCACCTATGTATACCCACCTATTTTCTAAAGAAAAGGTTAATTAGATTACATTTTCAAAGCATTTTAAATTAGGTTAAAATAACTATCTTAGCAGTCTTCTTGTTTCATTTTCAGTGTATCGAGCTCTAGGTAAAAGAAAAGTTAATCAATCTCATAGTTTCAAAGACATTAAAGTGCTCCTGGAGATCAATCAGCAAATACTTCATAACAGTTCTTAGGGCCTAAGAGTTAGGCCTCATGCTAAGCAGTGAGAAGATCCAGATGAAAATCAGCCTCTACTTTAAAGACATCCTCTGGGATATCTCTGAAAAGTGGATGTATTTCAAATTTCAGACCCCTATTTTCTATAAGTTCTGGTCATAAATGACATTTGTTAAGCCCCTATGGTATTAAACAAACAGACACAAAAATCCTCAAGGGAGAGTAAAACAACACACACGTACTGACCACTTAACATGAGCAAAGAGAGATACGAGGGTGCTCGCGCTGTGACCGCATAACTCACAGCACCACTCGCAGCTTTCCCCCAACACCGTATTTCCCTTAAACAGAGGAAGGCCACTGGGAAGTTAAGTCCCACTGCAACTTTTTCCAGCGTGTCTCAGGAGTAAGATCCATTTATTAATTACTAATGCCATACCTCCAAAGAAGGTTTGAGAAGGCAATAGGAAAAGCATGTGTGTGTGTGTAATATATAATGATATAGTATACCTATATACTCATAATATGTGAAAAGACAAGAGCTGACGTGTGATAGAGATAATAATATGAGAAAATCTAGGCTAAGGAAGCTACTGCTGTTTAGCACAACAGCCTGCTCTGTAACAGAGCAGGCAATGCCCCCCTAGTCCCTGGTCTAACCTTTGAGATCCTGCTACATGGGTATATCCTAGGAAACTGTGAAGGACCTAGAGGACAGTTCTGAGCTGCACTTCTATAAAATATTCAGAGATAGGTGGACATGGCTGTATGGTATAATACCTTCAATAAAAATCAAGAACATAATGCTATAAAAATATTTCCATGGGAAGCCACAGTAACTCAATTCAGGTACATGGTGCTCTGACAATCTTATTTGATACAAAGATATAACTCAACGCATAGAGAAGGCCCAAAAGCTAACACTTCTCAGCCATTCCTTTGGGGAGGGGGATGTCAACTTTAAGAGATGCAGAGCAGGTCCTAGTGCAAGTGTTCTCTGATGAGACTCTAAGCATCAGGACTGGATACAGAGAAACTGATGTTCATTTGTAGAAGTTCATTCAATAGTTCATTCAAATACACAGTATTTATTGAGCACCTACTATGCACCAAGTACTAGGGGCTGGGGATTCAGTGCAGAACCATATAGACTTGGTCCCAACCATTAATCAGTTTATGATCTGGACAGGGTAGAGGAGTAAATAAGTAATTTGTTTTTTATATTCTCAAGGGAAAAATGGTGACAAGACCTTATTTAACCATTTCTATACAGTTTAAAATGTATTACCTAGACAATCATTGTATGCTTAGAACTGAGTAGTAGTTCTTAAACCAATAATGATTTACAAATTTTAAAACATTATTTTTGATAAAAACAAATGGCAACAGTGGTTCTGCCAATTCTCACAGTAGCTTCCACTAAAGCCTTGACATCTGGCGATGATGCATAGAATTCCAACAGGAAGGGTGCAAGGTTGGATTGCCCAGGACCATCACCAGTGCCATCAGTCTGAACATTACTAATCTGTATAACATGACAGGGACTGACTGCTTTAAGGAAGAGGTCATGTTCAAGTTCAGGTTCATTTGCAAGATCAGTTCTAAAAGAAAAACTGGATATAGGATGGGATAAGTTGTTAAAATGGGATAACCTACTAAGATAACTTCCCTTCTGAAGAGTTGATTGTTGGGTCTTTGGATACAAGCCTTACCATTGATTTTCTGGTATTTTATGGCATTAATTGAACATTCCCAAAACTGCATCTTGTTTTCTGTTAAGCGTATCAGAGCTTCATTTGCAGACACATACTCTACCTGGCCAAGCTCTTCATCCAGATGAGAAGTATTGTCTCGAGCTTTCTGATCTGATTCTTCATGATAGTGATGAAGATCCCAGCCAAAAAAAATGATCCAAGAAATTTCTGTATTGCAATGGTCACACATAATGAAATTGGAATGATGAAACTGTAGTGTACCAAAAAGGCAAGAAAATCTGAAATAAACCTCAGAATCTTACTACCACTTCATTGATGTTCTGTTTTTTGGTTATACCAAGGTTCATCCCATTTTTCTTCAGCTTGCCATGTACAGTTCAAGATAGTACTGATGATGGCTTCAGAAATAAGCATTATTAGATAACTTATCAAAAATGATAAAAAATGTATTCATTGAGTGTTCTGCTGTAGATTGTTGCTGTGACTTGCTCTTGTAACCTGATGTCATCTTAGTTTCCAGTCTGGTGTGTACAGTAATCTAAAAAATTTCTTTTGTGTGTTTTAATCTGGCCCGTGAAGCAAGAGACTCTCCATCCTCAATTTCTTCTGTTTGTTGAGTTATTATTTGTCCCATAAATCTGTACAAGTCTGCTCTGGTTGCTGATATTCTATTGAAGCTACAGAGTGTCCAAATTGGCAACGGTTTGTAATAGTGCTGTGTCTGAAACTTCCACACGTCTCTTCAGGTTAGTTTCTCCATCCAAACTAGCAGTTGTAATGTGACAAGGACCATCAAGTTGATCTGAGGACAGAAACACCAAATCTGCAGGGAAAATTTCATCTTTGGCTTTTCAAACAGTATCACCCACTCAAAAGCTTTTTGATCTAGTTTTTACAAGGTCACCGCTTTAAACAACATAAACTGGAGCTCCCTTTACTTCATTATCTGAGTTACACTAGTCTTCACATCCCTGCTTTATGGCAGGGTACTCCTATCATAAAGAATAATGGAAGTCCACTGGTCACTGAATTGGTAGGTGTATCAATCATGAGCTGAACAAAAAATACAGTGAGAAAATAAAAATTTGCCACTCTTCTAAATTGTTCCAATAAGTTTTTTGGGGGACAAAATTGCACGCAGTATGCTTAGATGAATTGATCCAGTTAAATAGAAATTTCTAAGGTGTACAGAGGCCAGTCTGAGGAAACCTATTGGCTATGTAAATAGTTCTTGTGTCACTCTGATGAGCTGGGTGAAAACCCAGCTGCTACTGGACCCAGTGTCACATGCCCCTGCCATCCCTGTCCTGGTCACACAGGACACGGGGGCTGAGGAGGTGCAGGGGGCAGCTCGGGAGCCAGAGGGGGAAGCAGCCATTGGGCTGAAGTTCCACTGTGGCTGCGTCTGCCACCTCACTCCCCACCCCAAGCCCGCATCCTACAGGCCTGGACCCAGCGCCGCTCAGGTGGCAACATTAGTGATCTCTGTCACACAAAGCACTGCCACAACCCCACCCTGTCCTGCCTGGCCCGCCACAATCCTTGACTGCACCCCAGTAGTCAATTTTTTAAAAAAAATACCATTTCAGGGCTGTGTGCTATGAAGACACTTGTAATGAAAAGTAATAAAGAGTCTGACTGCATTTTTTTTACCGTGGACAGCTTTAGGCCCCCTACATCTCTTGCCCAAGCTCAGGTACTCCCACCTTTGGTGCCCTCCCCTCTCCAGGGCAAGAAGGGCAAACCAGTCTGCACCGGCTGGACAGCAGGAGCCCTCCCTCCAGCCCCAGCCTCATCTATCACGCAACCCCAAGCTGGGCTCCTTTCCCCACTTCTCAAGCTGTTTTTGGACCAGCCTGAGACTTCACGCTCCTCTCCCCAGGAAGGGCGCTATTCAAGCAATAAACACTTCAGAACGTCTTGGTGACTACTTGGCATCACGTCTTGACATGGAAACCAAAACTTGGATGGAGGCTCCCTCTCCTCTCTGAGGAGTGACCACATCATGGAAACAGGGTAACGTGTCAGAATGACAAGCACGGCAAGAACAGACGCCAGGTCTCTGGGACCTAGACTTGGAAATTGCACAATGTTACTTTCACTGGATGCTATTGGTCACGGCAAGTCACCAAGTGAATCACCACCTCTTGATGGGAGAAACTGCAAAAATTTGAGGCCATTTTTATCATCCCTCTTGATTCTCTAGCTGAACCCGGCTTGGCATCATCCAGCTTACCCCTTTCATTAGGACGTCCCTGTCACGCCAAGCACTACCCTGGGCACTGAAGGAAAGGCTGAAGTAAACTAAAATCAATTTTACGAACAATGTACCAGTAACAGCTAAAGCGCAGGAGTAAAAAAAAGTCTGTCATAAAACGTTTTGAAACAAATCTTCCATATATGTTCATACATCATCATCTCATATATATAATTCACTTTTTTCAGCCATTTCGCACACAGCAGTATCAAATCCAGGTCTCTTGTCAGTTGGGTGACAAAGCCATTTCGGATAATTCTGACATTCTAATAACATAATTAGCCACCTGATCTGCATAAGGGTGAATTATCTGAGCCTCCAGACAGACCCGTGAGAAGGGATAAAGGATAACTTACCTTTGGAAGTACCAGGGCAATGTGCACACTTGCATGTCATGTATGTTAGCATTGATGCGTGTTAGCTGAAGTGCTGAAGAGCTTCCCCCAGCAGGAGGCAAACAAGTGTATTTAACTATGAATATTGCTGCTTCCTCTTGTCTACAAAACACCCTCCTGCTTTTGCATCCACTGAGCAAAGTATTTACTGACCACACTAGGCAATACAGAGAATGAGACCTGCAGAGTTTTGCCTTGAAGAGGAGGGAAGTCAGCAATAGTTGGTACATTGCTATATGCAAGGCATTCTGGTAGTCACCACTTATGCTTTCTACACAGCACTTACAGCCATTCAATGAGGTGGGGTTATATTTATATGTTTTAAGGCTGAGCACAATGAGAATATCGTGGGTTACAAATTTGCTCTAGATCATTTCACAGATATCTGGCAGAGTCTTGACTCAAAACCTGGTCAGCTTGAACCTACATCCAGGCTCTTTCTGGACTGTAAAAAATGGGTTTCTTCCAGTTGTGCAAATATGTTTCATTGGTTTCTACTTTCTGTTAGAACATTAGACTACTAATACAGTCTTAAAAGGGAAACCTCCCTCCTGCCCCTCAAGGAATCTCTCTCTAGAGTCCATCTCTACACCATTGTGATTCACTTGGGATGATGGGTTCATCAGACAAAGTGGCCCTCATGAGTGAATTGCCTTTTTTCTCAGGGTCCAATCTCAAACACACATGCAGTGAAGAAGAAAATTAAAATGCATGGACCTCAAGTCAAACTCACCTACGTTAGAAACACTGCAGGTGCAGGACTGATCAAAACATGTGCAGTCAAGAACTTAATGGAAATGAGTAACACTAAAATGCCTGTAAATTTACAATAAAAAAGAAAGAAAATTATCTTTCTATTTCTTTTTTCAGAAAATGCTTGTGAAAGGCTCCATTTTTCGCACAAGAGTAGAACACTGCTGCGACCGTATTCTGAGGGTGCGCGAGAAGGGGCTAACGAAGCAGGTAGCAGCTGGCACGATGACCACATCACCACATTCAAGGAGAAGAAACACAAGCGAGGCCAAACACACTTCCAAGCTTGCTGTCGGCCTGCTGCTGAGCGCGGCTCCTGACGACTGTAGGGAATAACTACCTTCGTTCCCCACTCAAGTCTCTCACTGGGTCCCCAAGTTCTGCCCGTTCCCCAAGTCTCTTTATCTTACTAATGTCCTCACCTGTGCCTGCATAGCAATCCCCTCACATTTGGGTCTGCCTCCTCATAACTGGCTGGCTTGCTCTTCCTCTCTTACTCCAAAGTCCCCTTTTGTACCAGAAAAATCATCTCTGTCTACAGCTTTCGTCGTGTCACCATTCTGTTAAAAAACCTTTCACTGCTCTGTACTTTCTCATGTCTCTTGTCAAAACCATGACCTTCCCCCTCTGATCCAAGGCCACTTCCCTTGGTAGTCAGGCTGCCCTTCCCAAGGGCACCGTGCCCATCCTGCTCTCTGTGCCCGTATGTGGGTCACACATGGTCTCTTCTGTCACCGGCCTTCTCTCATCCAAGGCCCAGGTCATTTTCTCGTCTGCCATAAAGTCCTCCCTGACACGTCCAGCACTTATCTCTTACAGGACATACACGTTTTTTTTTTTTCTCACAATTAGACACATTATGTTATTATGTACTGTCCCACTGTTAATTATTGTATCACTTGTATATCCTGGTGTTCCCAACTGTTTTAAGGTAACCTTGAGTGCACCATGTTTTATGTGTTGGGAGTGCTCGTGTGTGTATGTGTGCACAAAGGTGTATCTATAATTATTTACTGTGTTAACCATGAGCTGTTAACTAAATCCCATACCAAATATTTTCATGAATTATAACTTATACAGATTTAATATCAATTTAAATATTGCAAGAGCATTTTATTACATTTATTGAAAAATTATATTTTTAAAAATAGGCTAATTGTCCTTATTAGCCCCACTCAAATGAGACACAAAAAGAAGTTAAGGATTTTGTCAGATAACCCTAGCAGCTTTCTCCTTTAAAAAAAAAAAAACAACACAGTAAGATAACCAAGACTGCGGTCTCTAGGATAGATGGGGATGCCCCTTCATGGATCATTCATTCATTCATTCATTCAACTAAATGCCTCCTAAATGCCAGGTACTGTGGCAGGTATTGAGGCCATTGTTGATACGAAAATTCGGCGGATGGTTTCTATTAAGTAAAAAAAAATTTCATAGGAGAAATATTATGGAAAATGTCAGATATTCCACAGTCTGGAGACAGCAGGATTAGGCTGAGGGGCAAACTTGGTTTTCTTGATTAAAAAAAACAAAACAACAACAACAAAAACAACTTATTCCAGTTCCATGTGATTTCTGTTTCAACCTCTTCTGTGCACATAGTTTGACTGAGCTTGGTCAGCGCTATTTCACTGTGATGGATCTCCTCTAATTTTCTCTATTTCTCTCTTTTATGTGTGTGTTGGAGGATTATGAGGTGGAGAGCTTGGAGGGTAGAGATGGCAAAAGTGAGTACACTGAGCGCTGCAATTTTAGTGTCAGAAGTAAAGAGAAGTTTCTCTGCTTTTTAACGAATTTTTGGAGAACCCCAGGGCTCTGCTCCAAATACACCCTGCTGCAATGGAGGATTATCTCACATGGGTCATTACCCTTCCAAGCTTTAAGCCTCAGAATGAGCATTAAATTAAAATTCCCTGCACCTAGTAGGCAGAACATTGTGACGCTCAAAAGATGTGCAAGTGCTAAATGAATTCTGAGCAATAATATTATCATCACTGCATATTAATGAGTTCCACGGGGCGCTGAGTACTGTAAAGACAGACAATACAAGCAGCCCATAAGAGAGAACCAGCAGCAACAGTATTGTAAGAACTCTCCCATTCATCTGCTTCAGGAATAGACACTGTAACTGGACTTGTTAGAAATAGTCTCCTCTTTTCAAAAGTATCCTCAAGGCCCTCTATGCTTTTGTTTGATTTGAAAGTGGCCGATTTTCTACTGTTACCATTTGTGAATGTGGCCAGGGTCCCCAATTTCAAAATTACCATAAGAATGCTGCAGGCATTAAACTGAAGAACTGCCTCCGCTTGCAACTGGAAATTATGAATGGAGAAGTGTGGAAAATCTTAAATAAATTAGTTGTAAAATATGATATGCGCCCATGGTTTTTATTCAACTAGGTCAATGTGTGTTTTCAAAATTGGTAATATTGATCTTTTTAAATAGCCTTCAATTTTCTTAAAAAATTCATATATTTGAATGCGTAAAGAACTTACAGTTCAGTCTAAGAGTAAAGAGTGCAAATATTGAAAGTTAAAGCCTGAAACAAATTTCTGATTTTTAACAAATGTAGACAAAACAGAGGAAAAGTTAAAGTACAGCATACGCAATATGTATGTGCAAGAACCAACATGCACGCACATGAGCGCCGAGAATAACTTTGCATATACAAGGAGTAATTGCACTTCAGAATCCTGACTTTCTTTATTTAAATGCCAGCCCATCAGGGTTATAAGGAAAAAAAAATTAAGCACTTTAGAGAAAATGGGTGATAAACTGTCACTGCTGAGTTTCGTGTTCTGACAACTTTGAAAGTAACTGTAATGTAATTTCCCAAGTTGGTAGCTAAAATAATGGAACATCTGGATGCCATTGAAATGTATGACAATCAAGAAAAGAAAAGAAAAGAAAAGCAGTGGGAATAATGTGCTTCCTTTGCTTATAATTCTTCGTAGTTTCGAACTCTTGCTCCAAACCTCGGTTGTGGCAGTCAGGGCGACACCCTTCTCACGGATTCGCATATCAGTCCTGACCGTCTGAGTCCATCTGTGGGCCTACTTATCACTTGCAGCAGCCGTGCGACCCACTGGTTTAGCTTCTCAATCTGCTGCCAGACCTCATGCCTGAGCACCTGTGTGCAGAAGTAAGCAGTGGGCAATGTCATGTGTAAACTGGTCAGAGCACTGATTTCAACCTCATCTGCTGGGTCTGGCCTTTGGACACGTAGGCGTCTCTGGACGACACCATATATTAAGCAACCACAGAGTCCAGTGCATTCTATCCTTCTAGGGACAAGTGACCTTACTGTGGATGATATAATAAAGTCGAAGTGTAGAGACAAATGTTCTAGATACATTTGTCTTACCAACTGACAACCTCATAGATGGCACTTCCTTCTATAGTTTCTGGACTGGCCTTGCCATTTGTCAGTTGTCTGAAGTTCTATATTATGTTGTTAGAAATATCTGGGCACTGACCTATATAGCTAAAGCTCCTCTCAGAGAAGAACTAATTGTAACTGAGTTGAGATTCATTTCCTCCTTCCTCTGTCTAACCACAATAGGGTGGAGGGAAACACATTTTACAGTCCAGTTCAGCCAACACTTACTTTTGAGTCTAACAAGTAAAACCTCAGTGCCAGGAGGAAAACAAAACCAGTCATGAAGGACCTTGTAATCTATGGTCTCATAACAGACACGTATTCATGAATTATGTATGTCTTCACATTTTTACCCTCGAGAAAAGATATTTCAGAGGAGCCTATTCGTTTTGTTGCCCTCCCTTAGCAGAAACCACGTTTCAAGGTTGTCTGAAAGTGGAGTCTCTGAGTACGGAGATGACTTATTCTTGGCGTGCATGCGCGAGTCTTCCCAGAGTCCCTATTACTTAACAGCTCCAAGCTGGAACTCACTGGGCATCTGTAAGGGCTGCCCTTCTGCTAGTTCCACTTGCATCTTCTGGTGGGATTTGGCCTTTAAACCTCGAAGGCATATGTGCCCTCTCAAAGACACGTCAAGCCTCGCCTACAGTTTGCTTTGGATTATTTCCTTTGTTTTACACCACAATTTGTCACCAGTAGAGAATGTGGACAGCGTTGTCAAATGTGAATGTTGCCTGCATGCCCCCATTTGGCAAAGCTTTAATTTGGGATTTAATTGTCTATCATCTAATAGATGATTTCTAAGGTACTGTTTCATGCAGAAATTTGATGATTCTGTGAGATTTATTTATTTGCACTTTTGTGAAAAGATGCTCACAATATATCATTCTGTCTTCGAAGAGAAAATGGTACGAGGTGGAATATTAATATTCTACAGTGGGAGAGAGAGGAGTATTTTGTATTTGTGGGTAAAACATTCAGAAGTCTAAGATTACATATTTAGGTCACGTGTTCAGGTTTCTGATATAATTCTGCAAAGGACATGAGTTAATATACAGTAGTCTTTTTTTCCCAAGTTTTCAGAGATACGTAAGTAAAAAATTTTCTTATACCATCTATGTTTTCTTTTGGTAAGTGAATGCTGTAAGGTGGAATATCACAACTCCAATCCAGGGAAAGCTTTTTGCTCATATTTGCGTGCAGTCTAGTCAAGTACCTGAAAAGACCTGCTAAATGACATTAGATCATGGCCAGGGTCATTCTGTCAGCCAATCCACAGGCAGGAGAAAGGGTAAGTAAACACCGATCTGAAACCAAACCGACACTACAGAAGTGTGACGAGGGGAGCTAGGAGACAGGGCTATATCCACGCAGTCTGCCAGAATACGTGACAGATGGCCGTCACTTAAAGTTATTAAAACATGCAATCTCACATAACTGAAAAAAAAATTACAAGTTGAATGTGAACTTGTTACTACAGAAAAATGCCACCAATTTGATAAATGCAAAAAGAGGGTTATGTAACAATATGTATAATATTAGTTCATCTTTCTGACAAATTTTACTCAGGATTATATGTAGTATATGAGCTTATATACATAAATGCAAAAAGAACTTCAAGAAGTTTCTATCTTAAAAAGTGAAAAGTGATCATCACTGAGTGAGGAAATTATGTGTTAAGTTTTTCTTCTTTTTTTGCCTCTCTCTCTCTCTTACATGTTCTATATTACATGCTTCCGGTACATTATAGTTACATGTTTCTTGTTATTCTGTAATTAAAAATAACTATTTAAAAAAATCCTACCATAAGCACTTTATAATTTCTAAAAGAAGAGTTTTGAAATAGACCCGAATTTTCTCTTTCTCTGGCATTTATATACACAGGCTTAACACCGCTAGAAAGTGACTTCACTCTTCCTTACATATTGATGTCCTTGGTTATGACAGAAACTCTTAAATGAGTTGCTCCTGGAAGCATTACTTTTGAAGGTGGTTAAATGGTCTTGTGCATGTACCAAAGCCCGCATCATGGGTCTGTCACGGCCTTGCACAGAGAGATTTGTAATTCTTCATGCCGAGTAGAGCAAGCATGTCCTGGCTATCACTGATAGAGACAGAACAACATCTCTTCTTGTAAAATGCTAAAAAAAAAACCCACAAAAAAACAAAAAACAAAAAACAAAACCTTCCATCCTATTTTCTAGCTGAAACCAACAAGCACATTTCTAATTCCTGCATTCTGTATGAGTCTGTCTAGTGCAGCCCCGTCTCCCTGTTGGAAAGGCTGTCAAGTTGTTTTAAATTTAACTGCAGACATTCTGACTTCTTCACCAATGAGAAGAGGTCTAAGGCCTTTGATGGTAATGGTGGAGCATGTAAAGATAAGACTTTGCCAAACTTAGCCTTCGGTGACAAAGAGGCAGTCCTCATACCATGAAGAGAAAAAAATTAGCAATTTGGTAACCTATGGGATACCAAAATTTGCTTTCACAGTGTTCAATTTAAAAGCAAGACAAGAGCAAATTAAGTCTCTTTCTATATGGAGAAAGTTCGAGGACATTCTGCCTTTTCAGAACATGGGGATTGATTGGTCAGAAGCCCCTCATTCCATGGGTATTAGGTGGCTATAAGGTGTCTGCATGGAGCTTCTTAAGTGGGCTCTTAATGAGTACTCATATATTTTTTTAAATAGTGAGATTTTTCTCCTTATTTGAAAGGAGTATCCTAAAAGTGGAGTTTGTCTCAATTACATAATGGAAAAGTATACAGTATCACAGAACTTAGCCCCGCAGCCAATTTTAAGGTTGATCAGCATCTTTAAAAGTGTGTTACGGCATGCCGGAAATGATAACAGGGCACACTCTTCCTTTCGAATTGTATATTTATGACCTCCTGAGGATGATGGGTTTCAGGTAAGTACATGTGATTTAGGAACTGCTTTCAGGCTCCAGCTATGCGCTGAGATTGACAGGAGGCTGAGAGGCAGTGAGGCGGAGCCCTTTCCCTTCCCGCAGGTCAGCTGGCACCGAGGGAGACCGGCAGACCTCATGCCTGGGCACCTACTTTCTGTGGATTTCTGGGAAGCGTAGCTCACTCTAACCTCGGAGGCATGGATTACCTGGTTTGTGGGTTACCTAGGGCCCTAAATTCAAGTTTATCTAATATTCATTGAGTTCCTGTGATGTCCCAGGTATTGTTCCAGGTACCACGAGTACAAAGCGGTGTACTCCTCTGTTCTGGCCATTGATCCTACTACAGGTAGGGCGGGAAGGGAGGGGCTGCGGCTTGCTAACAGAGCTGAGAATGGCCTGAAGGAGAGATGGAGTTTGAAACTACTAAAGGCAATGAATTTTGAATTATGGTATCTGTCACTAGATGCTAACCATGCTGCGGATTATCTCTACTGAGCCTCTCCTGACCGCTCTTGATAGGCTTATTATTTCCACAGAATTGAGGTGTTGACATCTGAATGAAACAGAAAAAAAAAAATCCCATTATGTGCTTAAATATTAAACACACTTACGGCATTAAGAACTAAACAGAAGACTGGGTAGGCCTGAGGATGGCTACCCCAGAAAAACTAGGTATCTGTCCCACGCTAGACTTAAGAAAAATTACTTTACTGAGTCTTTAGATTCTTGAGGACACTACAGCTCTGCCGTTTGGGCTTGGACAACTTAGTCTCCATCTCAGATTCTGACTTTGGAAGCCAGAGGACTGCAGGTGCTCCAGGAGCCCTAGTGACCTTCCTCCCAGTGAGGCTGTCCCCCAATGGACTCCTGTTCAGCCTGTCTTAGGACAATGAGCTGTACCAACTTACATGATCACGAGCCACTTAAATGGGTGCTGGCAAATGGAAGATGACAGGCCTCTGAAACTCTGGGCTCTTCTTCAGAAAAGGGAGGAAGGAATTATACTTTTCTAAGTACATAGCATGTGCCAGGAACTACTCTAGGTCCATTTATAGATGCGATCTCATTAAAGTGCTATAAGTATATTCAACAACTATGAGCCAAACTACATATAATGCATAACATAATGCACTAAATGTTCTGAATTCTGCCATAAGGAGTCTGCTTCAGGAATCACAGGAGAGAACTTTAAGCTTCTAATCGTAATACCTAACATATACTAAATACCTAATATGCGCAATGTACAATGTACAAGCAGCATGCCAATCCTCACAAAATCTTATGAAGAAGGTATTACTATTGTCCTAATTTTACAGGTGAGGAAGCCGAAGCTAGATAAAGAAAGGTTACTCAGCTAGTGAGTGGCTAGGTCTGTCTGTCTCCAAATCATATGCTTTAACCATCGCTAACCATCTTTGTAGTACAAAATGAGTTTGATATAAACTTTAAAAGGACTAGTGTAATTAGGGCATTGCTTTATGAGGTGTTTATTTCTAAGTCAGACTGAAGAACTGTGTAAAATACATATAGTGCTATATCCAAAAACAAACAAACAAAGAAACAAAAACGCAAAAATCTATTACAGGTTTTCTCAATTTTAAAAAATTTGCCCCAACATACCAACCTATTTTCCTTGGCTGACAGTGGGAGTCTCCTGACTTATTTTCCTTATAGTGATCTGCATCCTGCTGACAACCCTCTCAGTATTTCATTAAACCAATCTTGCCACAAAGTAGATGAGGTTGGTAACCCTTGATTTGCCACAAAAGCAAGTCACTTGAGAGGTCCCCAAACAACAGTGTTTGAACAAAGCTGTCTGCTTCAAGCAGGAAGCAAGCCAAAGTTGTGTTTCCTTCTCATTAAGAGAGGCACTTGAGTTGGCATCTCATGTTCTGATCTTGCTGCCATTACATTTTCTATTTTCCCACTGATGGACTTAAAGTGCTCAACTGGGTCATACACATCTGGTGTTAGGCATGGGCTTGGATAATTCCTGAAGTGCCCAAATGAAATCAGACTGGACAGATCATTCCGTATCCCCGAGAGAATGCTGCATAAAATGCACTAGGAAAGCAACGTCATCAAAAAGGAGGGAAAAACAGCTTCAGAAGCACAGAACAGAGCGTCAATTTAACATCACTGCACAAGGGGAAGAAGCCAGCCCAGCTTCCAGAATGTGTGATTGAAGTGGCGGGCGCAGGGGCGTGTCATGATTGTTCAGGGAAATCTGAATCTTCTCTCTGACAAGGGATAAGTGACTTATGTGGCCAGACCTGCGGGTTAAAGGGCTCTCCCTCCCCGTTTCCCTCTGCACACGACCCGCCGGGCACTTGCCCAGAACAGCCTGAAGGAAGCAGCAGCCTAGCACCGCATGCGCAAGTCGTTCTCAAGTGAAAACAAAAGCCCAGCCTCAGCTCCCTGCAGCCCGTGTGCTCAGCTCAACAAGCCGTGACGCGCCTGGAGCAATTGTCTGCCCGGCAGCATCGCGAGCGGAGTGCAAAGGCCTGTTCCTTCCCATCCCACGCTGAGCCGCGGCATGGAAGGGCCTTCCCTCACTGGGGCTCTACTAATTAGTGTTCAGATTCAAGGGGGAGCAAAACAGGTGCAACCTTTCACAGACAGGTGAATTAGAGGTGGCTATTTATTGGAATCAAGGATTTGTTGCAGACAACTCTCCTACCATATGCAAGTGTTTGCCTGCCGGTTATTACAGTGGAGGCTAACCAGGGATCCAGACGAATGAAGCTATGAAGTGAAGAACTGCCCATAGGAGACAGGATGCCCAGGAAATCCTATGGGATCCAAGGGCCCAAAGCACCACTCCCGCTTCCCCGGTTCAGATGGAGACAAGGTGGGAAGACGGTGCAGGGAGATGGCCCTGAGCTGAGACCCTAACCAAGTCCTTGCACGCTGTCGTTTCCCACCTCAACAGGGTCTCTCAAGACTCGGCCCTGGGCTCATTTCTTATGTTTTATGGGTCGAGGGGCACCTTGTGAAAAAATGGGGGGCAAAAAGATGACAAGAAACTAAGTGTATTCTACAATACATGTGAATTACTTCATTGGGAGAGGATTACGAATGATGAGGCAGATAAGAAATCTTTATTTCAGATGTTGCAAAACAGGGGCTCACTGGTTATACGGTGTTAAAAAATGAGGTGTCACATTTAATATGGGGAGATCTGGCATACACATATTTTTTTTTGAAAACATAAGACTTTCCCATGAAACTGGGGCCACCTGCTTCCACACCTGTCATAGGCTTGTCCTCTGTAGAAGGGGCAGGTGAGACCTGCCATGCTTTCTCCCCTTTCACCTGCTCCAGCCCAGCGTACATGCTCCCCTCTGAACCTCCTGCCCTGTCCCATGGGTATCTCGCAATCTCTGTATTGAACAAACGATCTCTGAGAATTAATGTTTGCTTTGAAAAATTCATTTGTGTGTCAGATTCAATATTTACTCTTCGGTCAAATGGGAAAATAGGATCAAGCAGCTGAGGGAGTGCGGAACACTCAGCCCAAGAGTATATGAGAAAACCTCCTCCTTTCATACATGTACAAGGGAGAGGCCCCCTCCCCAAACTGGAGTTTATTTATAAAACACTGTGCATTTATTCTTACACGTTTCAACTTCAATCACCAGCGAAGCACTCTCGGTTTGATGCGATACACCTTTTCCAGAGATGCTCTGTGCCACTGCTCAAAACCGTCTTTGAACTTGTCGATTTTGATGCCTTTTCTTGTTTTGCCTCTTCTGCATCGGCAAAACATTTCCCTCGGGGGACTTTTTTCATCGGGGAAACAAAAATACGTCACTCGGGGCGAGATCGAGTGAGTAGGGAGGTGAATCACAGGAGCCATGCCATTTTTGGTCAAAAACTGCTGAACACTCAGCGCGGTGTCTACAGGTGCATTGTCATGCCTCATGTTGTTTGTGCGAATCGTCCATCGTGAAATGGGCAGATGCATTAAAGAGTCTCCCAAAAAATTTTCACTGCAGCCTAAAGCAGCCTCTCAGAACAATGCCAGCTGGTACACTGATGGAGCTGGGTTCCTAGCACACTCACCTAGCAGGGGAAGCCTGGACTACAAGGGGCCAGACCTCCAGAAGACAATCACAGTTTTTTGGGGGGTCCCCTCTCATATATTCTGGTCCTTAAGGGTGATCTGACCTGACACCTGGTAAATCTGTTATAAAATGAGAGTAGGAAAAGATGATTCAATTTGCCACATTTCAATATGTTGCTGGATGGTTAGGGCTATATTTGTTCGATGAAGGCAGGCCTATACTGAACACTACTGTGAAGTCCTTGCATGACCTTAGCCCTCTCTGTCTCTTTTCTTTCTCAGTCTCAGTTTCTGCATCGAATATATTGGAGAGAAACAGTTGGGGTGGTATGAATAAAAAAAAAAAACAGCCCCTTGATTCCAGGACAGCAGCTAAGTGTAGTAGCTCATGAATAATCATCAGTTTAATCTTTAAGAGCCCTCGGTGTGAAAGGCAAAGACAAAAACACTAACTCCAATAACAGAACCTTGCCGCTGAGCCTGATGCGAGGCCCAGAAGAAGCATTTGAGAAAGCTTTTAAGACAGGAAGAAAAACAAGTAAGTTTCCATTCGTTCTACTGAAGTTGACACAACATGAATGTGAACAGTTAAGGCTTGAAAAGGCTAGAAGCAGGGAACTGGAGGAGGAGAGGGTGCCCGGGTCTCTTGGGAGCTCTGGAACATCGAGGGCATTACCAACTCCCCTTCTGAGGCTGGAGCCTGCTACCAGTGCTATTTATGAGCACACACGCACTATCTTTTTGAGGGCTTCCTGGTATTCCTGCAAACTTTTTGAAGGTAGCAATTAAATTTTCAAAATATGGACTGCTTAATGGGCTGAAATAGGCCTAAGATTCTTCTCCACCAGAATTACCGTCATTTCGAAAGCCGATGCTCAAAGTAAGAAACCACTAAGGATGTGCACTCATTGAAGAAATCGATTTGCATCCGAAGGCAACAGGAAATGTTATAAAAACTTACTGAAGAACAGTATTTTTTTTTCCCCTCAGAAAATAAAGCTATAAAAAAGGATGAGAATTTCAGACAGGAAAAATAAAAAAACAACAGTCCCATGAGGTGCACCTTACAGGGGACGAAGGACACGGGTAAGTATGTGAAAGAGGCAGATACGAAATAATTTACATTCCTATAGATCCAGTGTATCCCTCTGTAACGTGTTTTGCTATTTATACCACCTGTGCTATAAAATATCACCATGTCCCCTGGCTACTTCAAGTTACATACACACACACAACATCATTTCTCATCCTCTGTCTTCACACTGGTTACTAGGTCTTGTCATCGTTTTTGATTTGCAGATAAAATACTCTCTCTGTTCTCTTAGGGAGACTTTTATCAGGACCATCCAGCCCTGAACGGAGAAACATTTCAAGATCAAAAAGGAGGCAAACTAATACTCTTTCAGCAAGCAAGATAAAGAGTCACACATAATTAAGCCAGGACCATAGAATTATTTAAGTGGATATATCGTTTATGGTTACTCAAACTGCTTATAAGCTATTCAAGCTGCTGGGGCCGGCGCTGAAAAAGAAAGGGAACTGACAAGGTGTTTGTTGAGGACAAGTGGAGAAGCACAGGGGACAGGGAAGAGGGTGGGGCAAACAATGGTCTGGTGGGACCTCTGTGCCAGGCCCTTCATGTAGCTCATCCATGAGAGGGAGCATTAGGTCCATTTTACGGGGTAAGCTAATTGGGCAAAGCCGATGGCAAGAGGTGGTGTGTTCTACTCCTTCTGCCTCTGAGTGCTAATAGCCCCCTCCGAGATCTCATCCAGGGGTGAGATACAGGCCTCCTGGAGTAACCATTCATTTCCAGGACACTGATAAGTGCCCTCTGTTTCCCAGGTATGGGGCGAGGTGCTCTGAATGCAGAGATGAGTAAGACAGGCGGGGCTACCCCTCTCCGACAGGGGGCTGAGTGCGTACTTCTCACCTGTCATGTCATATACTCGGGGCAGCAACCCCAGGTTAGGAATTGTCGTCCCCACTTTACGGATGAGGGGAAGTGGGGTTGAGAGAGGTTCTGTGAACAGTCCTAAAATACCATCTCAGGCCTGCCTGAATTTAACACCCATGTTTTCCCACACTACTTCCCTTCACTGGCTTGCAAAATCAAGTTTCGTGCCCACAGGGAGTTTCAGTCTAGGAGGTGAGGAAACAATCTGTCCAAGTGATTATGATATGAGAAAGAATTAGTGCCTGTTTATTCCTTTATTTCACAGCTGTCTTCTCTGATAATGAGGGAATCAGGGCTGAAGTCACAAGCGCTATGCTAAAATGTTAATTCCCTCCTCTGTTTATGCACCCATTATCAATGTTCTGCATCGATTTGCTGGAGTTCGGATCCCACCTCCATGACAGCCATAATTGGCTAGCAAGGAATGTATATGACTTTGAACAAGTGAGGTGAAAATTCCGTATTTTTTGCATTTTTATGGTAGGGAGAGTAGATCAGGCCCATATTTTCACATAACAGTCTTCCAAATTAGGCAAGAGCTTAACACTTAGAATTCACCCAAGAAGCATAATCTGTACTTGTGAATTTTTCTACAGTTCTTTGCTGCCTGCTCTTGTTTCTTTAGCAACTCTCCTGGATTCTGTTAATAACTATTCTCTCATAGTCGGAGATTTAAGGGGAATGCTTACAGACTGAAAAACTCTTCAAGCCCACACGTGGTCAGGCCAAATATCTTAAATCAATGCACAGGCAGAGTACCAACAGTGTACAATCAAAGTGCCTTCTATCATGGGGATAGCAAACTATAAACAAACCATTAACACCCTCCTCATTACCTCTTCATAAGTGTACCTGCCAGGTCAGCTTCTAAATGGGTCATTTCAAGAAGAGAAAATTTTATATTATCGGGAAGGAGACATACAAAATAGAGCCAGAAGGTTACCATCAGTTTAAGAGGAGCATGGGGTTATCTTACAATTAACGGCTCTCCAGGAGGTTAATCACGCACACCCAGCCCTTACAAGTGGCACAATCGTCAGCATTACGAAATTCTTTGTACAGCACAGAACTCTATGCTGCACTCAAGTAATATTTTTTCCATGATCCATTTAGAAAAAAAAGAAATGAATGTCATTCAAACTGTCATAGCAATGTGGTAAGGGGACAAAAAACACCAAACAATGTGGCCAAGAACTGTACGATTTAGAGAGTGAGAGAGGGATAGAGAGAGAGAGAGAAAGAGAGAGACTGAGATTGAGAGTGGACTGATTGAGATTCCACTGCTTTTTGAAAACCTTAGCAGGAGCGTGTACTAAATGAAAGCATGCATGCGACGAGAGGTCATCTCTGGAGGTGAGGCGAGCAGAGGGCAAGTGGGTGTGGTTCAGATGACCTAGGGTCTCACAAATTTCTACTCTGAAAACTCAGAAAAACCAGCTTGTTGCTTCTTGGCCAGAACCACGAGGGATTTATATTGGATAACAATTCTTTTTGATCCACGGCCTTCACCCCGTTGCAACAACTGTCTCAGCCAGGCTACATAGACGGGCTCCTGTTCGGGGTGGTGTGGTAGCTAACTGAAACTTGGGAACTTTCGCGTCCCTGTAGACGCTCCACTCAACCAGAAAGGTGCTTCCAGTCAGACAATCCCGAAACGCCAGGCCAGCCCTGGGCCTTCTCACCCCAAACAAGGTTGGCTCTGTGGCCCCATCCAATCAGATACGTTTTATTATTCTATTGATTCTTTATCTGGAGAAAGGCTCCGTGCCTTCTGCCCCCTTTTGCAGTACTCTGCCTGGAGACAGCTCACTTCGTGAAGTGTTACATAAAGTTTGTTTCTATCACCTACATTGTCTTGTTTAACCATTTTTCGGCAACCCTCAGCCAAACCCCCATCATCTGGCACCGGATGCCTCTCAAAGCCGCCCACGGTCTCTCCGGCACTTGTGCCCTGCCCCAGGCCGCCTCTACCCAGCCAAGCGACCAGTGAGCTCTCATAAGGACAATTGTCTCACGTGGCCCCAGCTTAGTGACTTCCTGCTGTGTTCAGAAAAAAGTTCAGAATCATTGCTACAGCCCTGTTCGCTTTCTCCACCTTGATATCCCACCACATTTACCACCCTCCAACGTTCTACCCTTAATCACACTGGCCTGGAACAGAATCTTGGCTTCATGTCACCAAATGTCACCTCCTCAAAGAGGCCCACCACACCCCACATTCAGGCACGATCACGGAAGCTTCTTTGAGGGGCCGCAGAGAGCTTGTATCTGAAGCCATAGCATTTACTAGTTTATCACGTGCCTCCCCATCCTTCCTGCGTGCTCTGTACCCCCAGCACATCAGGCAGTCCCTGGGACACAGGCCAAGGCCAGTGGCTGCTGCCTGTGGCTCCTTCTGCACCTCAGTCGCCTGGAGCTACTATCATCTTGGAGTGTGGAATGACATTCAACCTTTAGGAGTGTTCAGAGATTATGACACTGTGTGATAATAATTAAAAACACAGTGATTATAACTACACTTAACTGAGCCCCTACTTAGCTCTAGCTATTGTATTGGGTGTTTTACATATATTCCTGTTTTAATCTCCCAAAAGCCCTACAAGGTTGATAACTGCTAAGCTACACTACTTGCCTCAGTGGATTATACCATGTACTAAGAAATGACATTCCAAATCCACCTGTGTTAGTCCAAAGAACCAAAATGTTCAGTCAGTGTGGATGTAAGTCTGGAAAGCATGTGAAACTCTGAAGGATTCTTTTGGGAAGTGACTTCACATGCCTGAAAAACACTGTTGTGCTTCTCCCTACAGTCGCTCCACACCACCTTTCCAGGGACGAGCCAGTAAGTGATCTAGGCACCTCGATTCCTGAGCACGGAAACCTGCTCGTGAAACCCTCTCCCTTTTCCTTGCTGAGAGGTAATGGGTTCAGCTGCCTGAGAACACAGCCTTTCTAGGAGTCCTGGACTCGTTGCTGCAAAGGAAAGGAGCAGATAAATACTGCGGGTGCCAAAGGAATGTGTACACACTTAAAGCGCTGTTACCTGAGTATGAAACGGAATTGAATTACGGCAGCAACGTGTAGTACGACATTCACTCAAAAGATGACATTAACTGAACGTATGCCAGCGTCACCATGCGACAGTCAAAGAAAATGGTGGAAGCAATGGTTGCTGATCGAGCACAAGACCATTTTGAAGGGGAATTTGAAATTCGAGAACATTGTTTGAGTTTCCCCCACGTTCTCCTGACTTAACACCCCGTGACGTCTACCTATGGGGGACCTTAAACGATGGGGTGGACCACAGAAAACCACTACACTGATGGAACTTCGGGAAGAAATTGAAACGTCATGCACAGTGATACAAGTGGACACTTCGGTCAGCGTTGCTCAAGCAGTAGTTCACCGTGATCAGAAGTGTCTGCATGCTGATGGTAACCACTGTGAGCACCTCTTGTCATTGCAGAAGTCAAACGTGACTTGTATTCATCTTTTGTCATTGGTATATATTGAGTATTTCAATTTTAATACATTTTTTTCCTTTCTTAAAAATGTGCATATGTGTTTTTGGCACCCTCTGTATAGTATAAAGTGTTACTATTCTAGCAAATTACTCTAATTATGGACCAGGTATGTACTGCAGCCCATTAAATAATTTTGAAAAAAGAATTAAGATAATTACGTTTTGGCAGCCTGGAGTCTTTTATCTTCATGGGATGATAGCAATGTTCTAAAAGGCTTTATCATAGTGCTGCACAACAAGAATAATAATAATCCTTTATTACGTGTAATGCTTTAAGAGTTTTAAAAATACTTTGATGTAAAAATATAAGGTTGGATCCTAATAGTGATCCTTTGGTTTCCCTGGGCCACATTTCACAGTTAGGGGAAACTGAGGTCCAGGGTGTTTAAATAGCTTCCAAGGCTTCATGGCAGGGCAGCAATGTGTAGTACGACATTCAAAGAAAATGGTGGAAGCAATGGTTGCTGATGGAGCACAGGACCATTTTGAAGGGGTATTTGAAGGGGCATACCAATCATGGCAGGGCAGTTTCAGAATCCAAGGGCACTGATTTCTAGTCCACAGTTCTTCAGATAAATAATTACCAGTGAACTGATTTAAAAGAAAAGCCCAGAAGAGATTGGAGGGTGTGTGCATGCGTGCGTGTGTCTGTGTGCGTGTGTGTGTGTGTGCATGCGTGTGTGCATGCGTGTGTGCGTGCGTGCGTGCGTGTGTGTACGCTGTGCCAGAGGACCTGTGAATCCTAGGAAGTGGTTTTTGGGGACTAACAGATCACAGATCATTTTGGAGGCATGGACAACTTTTAAGCATTGCTATCCGTTCCGTATCAGACTATCACACTTAAATCACAGTGTCATACATACTACCCAGACTTCAAGTTTCCCAATAAAGATACTCCATATGTATAGAAAGAATGTTCCACAAAGCTCTTCCATATCTATTTTCTCATCCCTTGCCTTATGGTGTGTTTTTTTTCCTCTAGAAATTATGCTCTTATAGTTTATACTGCTGCTGTTCCTGTCTTAATGAATTATAGGCGTACATTTTATAGTTTCAGAAACACTCGTCTCGGGCAATGAATCAACTAGCAGCCTTCTCTTTCTCAAGCTTCTCTCAGAAAAAAAATATGAGGGACAAAGCAACACACTCCTTCACCAATGATGTACTTCCCTTTAACTGCAGCACTCCTGCTCTTTCTCTTGGTACATCTGAGGCCTCAGTGGCTCTGCGGGCTCTGCCCCTGAACTAACTTTGTTTTCCTATTACTCACGAAGGGGCCCAAAGTCAAGGCTGAGAGGTCCATGTATCTGCCCATTGTCAGTGAAAGACAAAGTCTGCCCTGCCATCCTTGCTTGGCGTATGGGAGTACATTCAGAGGAATGTCTCAGAAATCTCCAAGTTCAGAACCAGTCAGCCCAAGAAAAATATCTTCCTTTTGGAAGCCAGTGTTCAAGTATATTAAAGTTCTGGTTCGTGTTGAAGGTTAAAGAAGGGTAGTGAAAGTCAGTTTGAATGAAGGCCAGTTGCCTCTATGTGCTTACCTCCAGAAAATGTTCTGCCTGCTGTTCTCGGTCCAATTTCCTTGAAGTTGTTGTAATCAGACCTGCGTAAAAATGAGAATATTTGACTTTTAAATATCTGGGGCAAGCAGATTACTGCGTGTAGGAAACATGTCCAGTTAACGGCAGAGCGAAAGTGGTGGGAACAGTAACTCTCCAATCCCCAGGGGCCATCAGATAGTCTCAGATTTATTCTCAAAACGAAATAAGATTTACAAAGCCAACCTGAAAAATTTGTTCAGGTTCTGCTCACCGTCGGTATTGTAATCACTTTGGGGGTGAAAAAAAACTCACTAAAGAACCATTTTTTTTCCTGATAATGAGGAATTTCACTACTTCATTTACATATGACTAAAACTCTACTGCAGGAACCTCATTAAAGATTTTAGAGTTCTTGAACAATTAATAGGCTGTTGATGCTGATTAGATTCAGGCTATGAAATAGCCCTTTTTTATTTAACTCTTTTATGCTTCTATATTTTTTGTTATACTTAACAAAGAAAGTGATTTCTTAATAATATTGTACTCAAAATTATTTCAAATTTAATAACTCATATCCCTAAGATCTCATGCTGTAATTTTATCACGTTGTTATATGCGTTTAAATCTTTACACAAAAGTAAGTCCCACATGGGAAATATCTCTTTATCTTTCCTTCCTGTGGTGTTTCTCATAACTGACTCACTCCTTTGAGTATAAAGACAGAGACGAGGGAATGAGAGGATACAACCTTCAAGGCCACCCAGCTTATTACACCGATTCGTCTTTTGCAGGTTTTATTACTGTTGTTGTCACATGGCAATTAGGAGGTCACATTTACATTCCATTTCTTGATCCTACCATGTCCCCACAGAGAAAGGACTATGGATGGGGCTGTTTTTATGGATCTACTGATGGACAGGAAAGACAAAAATCACATGAAAGACTCACTCCCAATGCTAGCGAGGTGTGTGCAGTAAGGAAAAGGTATCCGACCGAGGTTTGCTGAGGGTCTCAGGACCCCCAGCTTTCATTTTACACAGAAGTGGTGGGTGGGAGTGAGCTGCGGGGGATCAGGGGGCCTTCACACCCCAGTGGGAGCAGCTCGGCTCTCTTCAGGGGCGGGCCGCCACTGCTCTCCTCCGTCCGCACGCCCGGCCGTGGAGGGGCATCCCTCTTCCCACGGCACCGATGGCCTGCCTTCCTATGCACTCTTTCTGGAACATGCCCCACCCCGCTGCTTCACCCACAGACGTTTCAAACTTGGGTCAGGTACTTACTAGCTCAGATTTGAGAGAAGTAACCTGCCTGCCAGGGTCAGGTAACCCTCTGGTGGTTCCTAACAGGACCCATATGCTCCACCACCATTGTTTTTGCTCCAGGCCAGCCGTGTCCAATCCGTTGGCTTCCCTGGGCCACACGGGGAGAATTATCTTGGGCCACACATAAAATACACTCACACTAATGACAGCTGATGACCTGAAAACTAAAACAAACAAACAAAAACCCCCCAAAAAACAAAAAGCTTGCCCCCCAAAAACCAAAATCTCATCATGTTTTAAGAATTTGTGTTGGGCCACATTCAAAGCCATCCTGGGCTTGCACGTCCCCGCTTGATGCAATAACCCTGTCCTCATTTGTCTACCTTTCCCCACTGGACAGACTGACAGAAGTCCTTCACGGCCTGCCTTTCCATTCTGAAGCTCGGGTTCCACCTAGCCCCCATCCTGAAACGAAAGATCGGAACCTCACTGATGTTCAGTTGATGAAATTTGCTGTAGGAGAGATAGGTCGTTTCTATTCTAGTCTTAAGTTTGGCTACAGACTTAGCACGTGTTTGTGTGTATGTGTGTGTGTGTGGGGAGTGTTGTGTTGCTCGGGGAGAGTGCTGGACAGAGGGTGTGTGCCCTTAGAGCTTGTTTGGGACGGCGGGCTGGGGTCTCTGTGAGAGTGGCACGGGGCTCTGCGCTCTCAGGAGACAAAGGCGAACTGTTGTTCGAGGTGATGGGCAGCAGACGGTTAAGAGTTTCAAGGGAGAACATCAGTAATGTCTCCTCTCTAGCTACCGATTCAAACCTCCTAGGAGACCCCAAAAGTGGAATCCGTGCCTCTGTCCCTCGCTTACTGTACCTTAATCTCTTGGGATGATGCCTGAGACGGTCCACTGATTCTAAGAGAAGGTTCTTTTAGGTCATTCCCGTGTCCTTTGCTGAAATGCACTATCACTTTAGATCAGCATTAATTTTTCTGCTCAGCCACATCCAAGAGTGAAATACACCGAGCTGCTTCAGCATCTGGATGAGACCAGCCTCAGAGTGTGTGTGGGGGTGCTGAGCCAGGGGGAGATGCAGATGATGTGTGAGTGCCCTGGTGGTGGTGGGGTGACAAAGGAGGAATAATGGGGAGCACAGCTCTGATTCACACTGACTGCGGGTCAGCTTGGTCACACCAGTGGGTGTCTAACACACAAATCTAACGCCTTCATTTTCAGGCCATTCTATTCAGCAAGGTCATATGTCACGGAGGCTCTTTGCAAGTGAGAAGTAACTGTCTTCTCAAAATAAAGGGGCAGGAGGCTGTCACCTCTTCAGGGGGCATCCTCTGTGAGGGGTCGGATGGGAATGAGAAGAACTGGTTATAGTGAGGCTATCAATGGGTGACAGGGCTGTCAGCTTGCACCCGCCACCTCCCCTACCGCTCTTCCTGGCACAAAAGACCAGGCGCCCTTTGCCCTCTGTTCCCCTGAGGACACTTGTGTCATTTCAGGTCCCACTTGCCCGAGTCATGCAGCCACAGTCCATTGTGCACAGAAAGAAGTCCCCTTCCTCTCCTGACTAGGCTTAGGGTAATTTGTTTTAGGACAGTCACTTATTTGCACAATGCACGTGTGCGACTGGGGGAGGAGTGTGGGTCCCCTTTCCTCTCTGTACCTTCACATACGTATCAGAAAACAGAGGAAAAGACAGGCTTCCTGAGAAGTCTGAAACGGCCCCCACAGCAGCGACCCAGGAGCTGTGAGAAAGGCAGGTAGTTCCTGGAAGGAAGGCTGGAAAACGTCTGTAGGTTTCAGTTCTCTGGGATTTTATCTCCATTATATTCACAGATATAAGGTAAAAGGCAGGTAAAAAAAATCTAATTTAAAAGTGAAAATCAGTAGGAAATCAGATGAGGTGGAGTTGGAGTTGGGGACAGGGTGTAACTGCTCATGGGTACAATGTTTCTTTTGGGAGTGATGAAAATGCTCTAAATGATGATGATGGTCACACAGTTCTGTATGTAGTCTGAAACCACTGAATTGTATACTTTAAATGGGTGGATGATACTTTATTATACATCAGTAAAGCTGTTTAAAATCAGCAGGGGGCCATAACTCTGCCTTTTAGACTTGAACAGGCCTTTCATGTTTGGAGAAGACAGACATTTAAAAATGCCTGAACGCATGCAGGGATGAACCAGTGAGTTAGTTCAGGAATCGGGCATGAAATGAATGGAGCAATCAGGTCTGTCCATGGGAATCTGGAACCTAAAAATAACGAACAGAACCTTTGCATGAAAGCCACGATTGGTAGTTACTTGCACTGAAAAATAAACCTTATCAAGCCCGGGCCAGCTAACCCAAAAGGGGGCACAAACTTTTCTCCTCCTAATGGAACAGAGCCATGGTGCTTCAGCAGCGCCCTGGTTTTTAGGGTCAGAAAGGACCGCAGGGAGCCTTCCCTCCTGGTCCAGCAGAATTACTCGAAATTGTCAAAGCTGCGCCTTCATTTCTAACAACTTTGTAGTAGGAGAATGCAGTTGGGCCTTAGGATAGGGAAGAGAATGAAGCAGAACAGCCTCCCTCTTCGACTGCTGGGATTCGCTGCTGTGGACGAGGACCCCATTGAAACCTCTGCAGGAGGGGGGCGTGCACATCACACGTGTAACTGATGATCCGTTTGGCACAGTGAATTGGGGACGGACATGATCAAATTGGATTTCAAAGAAAAAAAAATCACAAGCAATCTTTGGAATGTGGTTCGGAGATATAAACAAACACATCATTTGGTATAATTACATATGCAAACCTCCAATTTCGGAGGGGAATTATGCCAGTCCTAAGTGAATGATAGTCAGTAAAGGAGGCAGGAGGGCACGTGGCAATTACTTTAAAAACGGCTACTTTTGATTTTGTGTTGTGGAAACTGTGGAGTTTAACAATCTCTCCGAGAAACAGTCTGAGCATGAAAATGTGGTTGTCTGTTCAAAAGAGAACTCAGAATGTCCTAAGTAGTTATGGCCAGACAAGTGATACCTGTAAACATGACACCTGTCTCCTGCTCTTTCTCACTGGGTGTCCTGGGTCGCAGCTGTGTCATCTACTGCCATGACATTCATATTTTCTCTAAGTGCTACTTAAAGCAGTGCAGGTTGTAGCTACTTCGGCATCATTTCCTAAGAACCTTGGGAGCTGGGTTTAGTCCTAAAAATACAAGTATGATGATCAGCCCTGTCGGCCAAAATCAGTGCCCACTCTCTGTCTTTTTTCATCTTCCATTTCGCCACACCTACCTCCGGCTAGCTGGTAAACCCTTCACCACCCTTCTAGAGAGTTCCCATGTCACCTTCTCTGACCTTTCCTCCTCTAGCATGTTCATGCCACTCATTTGTTGTCTGGATCGCCCCCTGGACCACAGTTTCAGGAAGGCAGAGATTTGACAGCTCACTTGCTGAGCTCAGAAACCTGCGAGTAGATTAGTGTCTGTCACAGCTGTTGAATACAGAAATATTGCTCTCACACCACCCAACATTTGGCTCTAATTATTTGTTAATGAGTCAATCTTTCCTAATAGGATACAAGCAAAAGGGTAGGGACTAGATCTTACTCATCTTGTGTTCTTGGCATTTAATATAGCACCTGGCACACTGTAGGTACCGAGCAAACTTGTTTCAATGATGGTGACGTGGACACAGTCTTCCAGAATTCTCGATATTTTTTCATACAGGGGCCGTAATGGTCCCAAATGCATGGGAATTACACATATCTGAATGCTCTCTTCCATTCTTTGAATGATTTGAATGTTTTCCCAACTTTCAGACAGCCTCTTCCATGCTGATAGCTGGAAGTTATGAGAACAATTCCTGATAGTTTTCTTAGTTTTATTTTTCAGCTGCTGATTAAAAATTTTCATCTTCAATGTCATGCAGAGGGGCTTTTCAGCCATTCCAGAATTCTCCCACATCCTGGTTTCTATCTAATTTATGGAGAAAGGTGGGCAAATAATAATATACTAGTGTCCAACATGTGGGTACAGTTCACATACATGCTACCATTTAATCTCAGAATAGTTCAGAGAAATGGGAACTCTTGTGATTTTACAGGGGGAAACTGAGTTAAATAACTTGGCCAAGGTCACCAATGACTATGCAAGGATTCGAACCCAGGGACTCTGAAGCTTCCTCACTGCCTCCCTAGCCAATGAGGATGCAGAGTGGTGGCCAAGCCACCTGCCCAGGAGCTGGGAGAGCTGGGTCCCAGTCTCGACTCTGTCAGTAATGGGCTAGGGGATTACAGCAATCCCATCTTTTCTCTACACCCTGTTTCTTCATCTAGGAATGCCCAAATGGAATCTCTTTTCAGTGTGAAAAGTCTGTGACAGTGTAAAAACAAGAAAAGGACATGATTCTTGCTTCTTCCTTCCCTGCTGCCTCACCGGAGCCCACTTTCCTCCTGATGGACCTGAGTCCAGCTGGGCCAGACCTGGGCAGGTCACCCGGGCAGGAGCAAGAGGGGCTGGGTCCTGGTTTTCATCTATCCACAGAACCAACACTGAAAACACCCAGAGGCAGACTTCTCGAAAGGGAAAACAGGAAAAATGTCACTCAACCATGAGCGTGTTTTAACTAGAAGAAATACTTAGCTGCTATTCCCATGTTTTTTTGTCTCTTCCCCATCATTGTAACTTCTAGAACTTCTGTCCCTACCTCTGATTTTAGCCCATTAGGAAGCCTTAAAACGTCCCCAGCAGTACGCACATATGGACATAGGGCCGTGTGCACTGAATTCAGAGACAGTGAGAGGGATGCAGTAAGTGCAGAGTTCAGGACTGTAGGAAAAATTAAAGTTGATGTGAAAACATGTATTAGGTTTGTTTGTTTTTTAAAAAAACAAAACTATGTGATGTGTGGCCTTAAGAGTCTATGTATGATACTTGTTTGAAAAGAAAAGAATAACCAGAAAGAAAAATAAATGAGACGACATCAGTTATGAGGGGGTTAAAAAAAGGGTTCTGGAATCGGGCCCTACTGGCTCCTTCACGCTTCGCACGCGATGGAGCGTCAGTAAGGGCTGCTTCATCGGGTGCAAAGATGTGGAGCCGCTCGATTGAGCATGCAATGCTGCTAGTAAATTTTCTTAAGAAAATCTAACAGGGGAAATCACCAATGGAGCTTAGGAAACTTCTACTTTCCTGCCTAAGTAGTGATTTCCAAGGTGCCAGGAAAGCTTTGACACGGTGTAAGTGAGGATGCACCTTATGCCAAAGCATGAAAACGCTGTGGGTCAAACGTGCTTCACAGCAGCTGGTTTCCCAGAACAGGTAAGTTTCATTTTCTTTCTTTGCTGGCCAACAGATGGCATTCCCCAGTTCTGCCCCAATTCAGCAGCAAAACTGCAGGCAGCACTCTTCTAGAAACACTTGCCCCTTCAGTACAGGATGCAGTAGCAGCTGCAGGTGGTAAAGGGGAAAAGCCAGCTTGTGAAGGAAAGGTGGTGATGCTGGCCCACACCTTGAACCTTCCCTGTAGGCCTAGTTGATGGAAGGAGTTGCCCACAGCCTGGAGGGAGAGTGATGAGCTGCAGGCAAGCCCTGCTCCCTTGTTGTACCATCCATTATGGATGAGATCAGTTAGGGACGTCTAGGTCAAGGCGAACTGTCAACAGGGTAAAGGATAAGATAGTAGCCAACAAGGGAGCGGTAACAAAGAAGACACATGGTGGAGAATATTCCCAAGGGCTTTCTTCTCTGAACAATTCCCTCTTGTAGCAGGTGCTCCTGCCCCGCCCCCGCCCCCACACGCATGCATGTATATGCACATGCACTCAGGACCGGAGATGCTGCGGATGAGTCTACTTTTGCCAGAATCCCTGGATACTCAAAGTCCCATTTGCTCTTCCCACAGTTCTGTCCTCATCACCGGTTTTCCTGGCTCTCCTCTCAATCTCACCCGGCCCTCTGGCTCTGCCTCCTGACTCCGCCTGGATGGAGAAGCATTTACGCACCTGAAGAAGTCTCCAGGCATTTCCGCTAAACCTTGAATGCCATATTGGATTTCTTCAGGGAAATGAAGCTGCAGATGGCGAACCAATATTAAGGATGTCATATTAAATGATGCCATCGTTAGGTGCCATTAACATACCACTGATGTACGTGCTCAGATGTGCAATATGGTGCACATCTCCTCCTTTCCTTTTTTGCCAAGATGATTATTAGTTTTTGCATAAATGTTGGATGATCAAAATAAGGAAGAAGGGGCTGGCAATCTAAATTACACTGTATGGTTGGACCTTAAAGATTATGTAGTCTGGGAAGCATCATGGTTTCCTGGTTAGTAGAACACCACCGTTCAGGATTCAGGGTTTGGCCTCAGCCCGCCTAGCTTCGAATTCCAGTCCCACCCCTAGACAACTGCCTGTTCTTTGGCAAGTTACTTAGCTTCTCTAAATATCAGCCCCTCCTCTGTAAAATAAGGCTTATTAAATTAAATCACTGATTTAAAATGCTTAACTTGGTTCTTGGCACATATTAAATGCTCACAGAATGTTACTCTTACCATGAGCTCCAAGAGTGATGCCAGGAGCATTGTATACGTTCAAGGCTATAATCTTGCCTCTTTCCTATCTTGAGATTCCTCTCCAATGTGTCTAGACATTTGGGCAACAAAAAATTGTAAAATGTCTGCTACTCATCTGACTGATACGAAAACTGATGCTTACAGTTTAAGTAACTTGTTCAAAGACTTACTCGTAAGAAATCTTTCATCCATGCACTAATAAATGCTATTGAGAGGACAGTATAGAACCTTGCGACTCAAAGGATGGCGTGAATCGGCAGCATCAGCCTCACCTGAGAGCAGGTTAGACCTGCAGCACTTCAGGCGCCTCCCATACCCAGGTGATCTGTGTGTGCCATAAATTTTGAGAACCCTGGCTCTAGATCATTGCTTATTTTCAAACTTGGCTGTGCACTGGAATCACCAGGGGAGCATTAAATAGACTGATGCCATGGTTCCCATATACAGAGGTTCTGAATTATTTGGTATCAGTGGAGGCCAAGGTGTAGGGATTGCTAAAAAAAGCTCCAGGTGATTCTAATATCCAGCCAAGGGTGAGAATCACTGTACGTACAATTGTTATCTCTGGCTGATGGGGTTATGGTAATTAATATTTTTGCCTTATTTAAATGGTCTAGTTTTGCCACAATGAACACCACTCCATTTTAAAATCCAAAAGAATTTGAAGGTCCATAAAAATGGGGTGCCTGGCACATAGTCTCCTGCATATCCTCACTGAATTCCTCAAAATTCTTCCAAAACCTTCCAGCAAAGGACTAAATGTGGATTCCTGGTTTGTTCCTACTTTAAGTCTGACACATGCTGTGTGTCTTTCCCTAAAACACTGGCTGATCGCAGCTACATGTGGCTTCTTCATTCCAGCATCCTTTCCTGGACTGCCCAGGGGATTATGCTCCTCCTAGCTCCATCTGCCTCCAAACTTCTCATAGCAGAGGTAAAACACCACCTGTAGTGATGCTGCCTCTTCCCCATAAAATCACATTGTACACAAGGCACATTGGAAGAGCCAAGAGGGTACAACAATAAGCCCCCATGTTTGCCTTCAGTGAGGGAGATAACACATAGGCAAATATCTATGATATACAGGTGTGATCTAATACATGCCTTAGACCAGGAGTCCCCAACCCCTGGGCCACTGACAGGCACCAGTCCATGGCCTGCTAGGTACTGGGCTGCACAGCAGGAGGTGAGTGGCAGGTGAGCAAGCAAAGCTTTACCTGTATTTATAGCCGCTCTCCATCATGTGCATTCACCTCCTGTTAGATCAGTGGGGGCATTAGATTATCACAGGAGGATGAACCCTACTGTAAACTGCACATGTGAGGGATCTAGGTTGCTCGCTCCTTATGAGAATCTAGTGCCTGATGATCTGAGGTGGAGCTGAGGCGGTGATGCTAGCACTGGGGAAGGGCTGCAAATACAGATGAACATTAGCAGAGAGGTCTGTCTGCACAGGGACCATAATAAATTGATTGTTTGCAGACTCATCTCCAAACTCTATCAGTGAGTGGCACGTGACATTTCATTATAGATTACAATGTAATAATAGTAATAATAATAAAAATAGTAGAAATAAAGTACACAATAAATGTAACGCACGTGAATCATCCTAAAACCATCTCCTACCCTGGTCTTTGGAAAAATTGTCTTTCCGTGAAACTCGTCCCTGGTGCCAAAAAGGTTGGGTACAGCTGCCTTAGACACTCTGGGGGCCCTGAAGAAGGAAAGATAATGCTGAGTTGCGCGATGGGGAAAGGTAAAGGAGAAAGCGGAATTCGTACTGGGCCTTTAATGGCAAACGGGATTCCAGCAGAGAGAGAAGCTGGAAAAAGTTACAATGTCTAGCAGGTAGGGAAGTATAATGAGACAGAAGATGAACAAAAACCAGGTAAATTTGGGTTTAAATCTTGGCGCTGCTATTTCTTAGCTGTGTGACTAGGGACAAGTTACATAACTTCTCTGCTCTCGGTCTTGTTGTCTCTAAAATGGGGATAGTACTGTTCCTGATGACAAACAATACAGACGACGTGCCTTGCACTTAGCAGATGCTGTTCCAGTACAGAAAGAGCACCTATAAACAGTAGTGCCTTGTCTTATTTTCAGTGAAATCCCTAAGAGCACTGGGATACTATTTCTAATTATATTCAGAAGAGAAACTTTATTGTCTCTACATTGGTCACCTCTGACAATGTCTGAAAATTTAACAACCAGGTAACAGAAAGTTTAAGTTTCCTTCTGCTTACTTGAATAGACCCTATAAAGTTCTTTAATTCCCATACACTCTGGAGGTGTGAAAACCACCACTGCACTCCCTTTCGAAATGATTTCTCTGCAAATAATTTGTTTCTACATCTGTTTGCACATGACAGATAAAATCAGGAGGATGAATGAAGTGCAAATGACTCAGAGGAAGATGTGCAATGTCTTGAAAACGTGTGTGTGCTCTGCAGACATGCAGTTCTGTAAGACCATCTTTGCTCTATGATTGATACAAGGTCTTAGGTAGGAGCACTGTTTTAAAACCTAATTTTTAAAATTCCGGGAAAAATACTGCTTGTTATGGAGAGCTTTGCATGTTTTCAGAAGACTGACAACACTTTTTTAAAAAAAAAATCACACATTTTTCAAGTTAATTTTCACATAATTCAATCCTTTCCTTTTGTCCTAACTACACACACATACACAAACAGTAAGATCTCCTTTCTTATTCCACCTATCTGAAAATTTGTAATAGTTATGTGGCTGGTTGAAGTTTACCTTTGTACTACCTAGGTAAATTAATAGGGTGGAAAGGTCTCAAGGGATGTAGTTAATGTACTGGAAACAAACCATTTGCAAAGCACTTTAATTTTAACAACCACTATTTTGATGTTCTAATTACAAACAACCTATGTAACTATTCATTAGAGACTGTCCTACCAGGTCTTTTTTTTTTTTTTTTTTTTTTTTTTGGTGACACTTGGTTAACAGTAGCTTTAATATTATGTGTTTATTTGAAAGCAGTAAACGTGTTTCCTGGAATATTCTAGAACCCACATTTTCAAATGCCATAAAATCCTCCTCTATGAGAGTCTGAATTAATGGAATTTTCATGGTCTTTCTGTTCTTTGGGAAGAGGACCATCTATGGCAAAAATGGTGACATTTGAGCTTACTCACTTATCAACACTACAACTTTGCACAAGTCTATAAATTGTTATGTGCCTTAGCTTCTTCTTCTGAAACAGCAATGATTTAATGGGGGAGCAATTAACCTCTTCCTGACTGGGAGCAGCATGCAGTTCTTTCTCTTTGTACATGTAAATGGAAATAAAGAAGTTACCATCCTTTACAACTCCTTGGGAAAAAATGCTGCATCAACTCAGGGAAGCGGTGTATGCTCCTTCCGCTATGTTGCAGAGAACTTTATAAAAAAATTCCGTTGTAGTTTTATCACTATATTCTGTTTGGGTGTTTGTTTCCTTCAATAGACCGTGGCCTCTTCAGGGCAGCCATGTTTTTACTCATTTAACATTCGTTACAGGAATATCCTTTAACAGCCTACGCTGAGCTTTGTGTCTTTTATGTTTAGCACAGTGCCTGGCATATGGAGGCTGATCTATACATGTTAGTGTATTGGATTAATAAACTATCCTATTGAAAATGTGTATGGAACTGTGTGTGAAAGCATGTGCGTGTACCACCACCCGAAGCAGGCAATGGTCCATATATGTGAAAATGATCACTCAGCATTTATGTTATGGCTTGCAAAAGCATCCACGTTTTGGGGGAAAGCTTCCAAATATAGTCAAAATGGAATTATATGTTGTGATAATTATTATTATTGGTTTTTAATAAAAAACATTGCAAGTTCATAATGCCATTTTTATTGTACCTGTATGTCAGAATTGGCTGCCTGCGTGGCTAATTGAGGTTAATGGGGGGGGGGGCGGGGATTGGCAAATCGCCAATGCTAATGAGTTTTCCTTGAGTCTTTCTAATATGCATTTTATTTTCTTTTGCTGTTACTTTTGTTGAACTAAATTATGCTATTTATCCAAACATCTGTCACATATAAGTAGGGATTGCTAACCTGTCAGAGAGGGTTCAGCCCACGTTTCATTCCTTCCCCAAACATGAAGACAGTGGCGTGTGGGGGAGTGAGCGACCAAAGGAATTGTGCAAAAAGGTGGTCAGCCCCTGATTTCTCCAGTCCCCCAGGCCCTCCACGGAGAGTATCCAAATCAAAGATGTGTTAAGGGCCTTGTGGGATCACACTCCCGGCTGGAGTCGAATGAATCAATTCACCTCAAATGCAACCAATAATCTAGTGAGGACTGTGCTGGGGGGCACCTCAGCCGAGTATTCTCAAAAGGGTAAATAAAGAAAGTGGCATTTTAATTTCTCGTTCATAAAATGGAAACAAAAGACAGGCAAGAAAGTGAAAACAATCTTTGGAAGCATGAGGAAAGCTGAGGAAATGTCAGAGAGTGGCAAATATGGGCCCCGTGAGATCCGGGCTGGGGTACGGGGGTGTGCGGGGGTAGGTCGTGAAGATGACATTTTCTTTCAACAAAAACCACCACAGTATTGGACAGAGCTTGTTCATCCACATATTTATCCACAAAATCAACCTAAGTACAGGTCACTGATTCAGTGTTGTATTACTGAGTAACTAGCTAGCGTGACTCCTGAATTCATGCCCTTCGCTAGCATACTGTCCTTTCTGCTTAGTTTCCCTTTACTGGGGTCCTCGGTAGAGGTGGCATGAGCTCGTTTAGGATTCCTCCCATTTCAGGGATGAGAACAGTGATGGCAGAAATGGGGGGCACATGTCTGGGCAAATTGCAAAGTAAATGCTGCGGCTAATGGTTAGTTCGCAGGGCTCTCAAGTTCAAGTTTCTGTCTCTCTTACTCCTTTTCTTGTCATCCCAACGTTAGGCTGATCAGATGTACCACTTTAAATGGGACAGAAAATAACAGTGCTGTCCTATTTCAAATGCTACATGTGGTCAGCCTAGTCTAACTGGGCTAAATTCAGTAGGTTGACCATATGCACCGTTTGAAGCGAGACAGTACCATTATTTTCTGTCCCGTTTAAAGGTACGTCTGGTCAGCTTATCCAAGGTTGATCTCCGTCACCTCCCATACAGTCTAGGAAAGGGGCCAATAGCAGAGTGGCAAAATATGTTTTCTACATTTGCAGTAGTTTAGCATTCCCTCTTTGAGACTAATAGTTTTACAAGAGATATCCATTTAAAAACCAACTGGCCAAGAGGGGAGGGATTGGAAGGGTGAAGGGATTGGGAGATGCAAATTGGTAGACACATAGTGGTTGCAGGGATATGAGGTACAGTATGGGGAATATAGACAACAATGTTGACAAAGCTATGCAGGGTATCAGGTGGACATTGGACCCATCAGCGGGGCACTTCGTAAATTACATGGATGCCTACCCACTGTGTTGTATACCTGAAGATAATATAAAACAGTGTTGAATATCAACTATTACTTTAAAAAATATATATGTATATAGTCATGGGATGTAGAGTACAGCACAGGGAATACAGTCAATGATATTATAATAGCTATGTAAGCTATGAGATGGAAAATAGACCTGTTGGGGTTCTCACTATATAAGTTCTGTAAATGTCTAAGCATTATGATCTCTTGTGCATGTGCAACTAATTAAAAAAACAAAACCAACAAGCCAGAGAAACATGCCACCACGTTGAAAGAAAATGTCACCTTGGTTGACACTTTTGATAAATACAGTATCTCTGAACAAATGGCTGTGCATACAGAGTTGTAAAGTAGATTTAGAAACCATTCGCAAGACTATGTCAGTCCTTCCTCAGTGACAATGAGCTCAACTCTACTGTGGTTGAAATTATTGGCTGATTAGTGCTTGTACTTGTCAATGCTACATGTCATGGAACTGGGCCTAGTTCAGCACACCTTTGATAAGAGTATTTTATTTTGCAGCAATTTTGATTCTTGTGAGTCATACTGGTGCCTGGGCCATGAGAAAACCTGTGACTCAAGCTAGACAGACTAAAGTTTAAAATTAATAAGGGGTTTCATTTTTCCCATGGACAAAAAGATCATTGGAAAGTTAATAAAGCAAAGTAGCAGACAGGACAGAGGGAAAGATGTATTCCACTGTCTCATCAGCCATTCTGGGCTCTGGGCTTTTCAGGGACATGAAGTGCATTGGCACCTGGGTACGTGTTTTCAGAGAACGCTGGGGTCAGGGGGCATATGCAGTGGATAAATCACTGTGGCCAAGCTGTTAAAAGCTCAGGTGGAATTATGCAAAAAGGTAACATGGGGGCACAAAGGGGTCAGCCTTAAACTGCACCTAGGGGGTGCAAAGAAATGCTTCTCAGGATGGGGTCACTTGGTTGTAATGAGTAGAAGTTTGTGAGGCAGACAGGGAGGAGACATCTTTCACCATATTCTGATGTGACAGGAAGAGCACACAATACTGAAGTACCTTCAGTCCTGTCCCAAAGTTACTTCAGGAGACCTGAGGGGAATCCTGGGAATTGTCATTATTTATTGGGAGTGGAAGAAAAACAGTACCTTCTTCTGAGCACTCAGTGGGTCAGCTCTAGAAGGTGCTTGCCTTTTTTTTTTACTTTAATTTTAAAAATTTTATTATTAAATTTACTGGGGTGACATTGGTTAGTAAAATTATATAGATTTCAAGTGTACAAATTCTATAATACATCATCTATGTGGCATTGTGTGCTAGAAGGTGCTTTCTTAACTTCTAATATGGAGGCATTTTTATGTTTTTACATGTCACGAAACAGAATTATAGGTGACAATGGGAAAAGTCCTCTTTCCGTTCCTGTCTGGCTTAGAATAAAGGGACAGAGAATGCATTATAAGCAAGTGCCTGACCCTAACAAAGTGACAGCTAGGGGATGATAGGAGAACACCAATGAGACACAATGGGAAGAGTTTCCCTCCACTCCCTTTGCTTACTCTTGGGAGCAACACTTTTTGTAGGGTGAGCAAGCATCCCAGTTTGCTCAGACTGTCCAGTTTAGCATTCAGTCTCCGTTCTACATCCCAAGAAACCCCTCAGCCTTGGGTGAACCGGGATGGTTGGTCACCCTAGTTTTAGATCACCATGGAATGCCAGGTCTCTGTGATTTTCAAGGCTGGATGCATGAGAGAGCGTTTACTATCTTGCCGTGGCATCTGTTTCCATTTGCAGATGGGGAAACTAAGGCCTAGCGAGATGCAGAACCTTGTCAGATTTCACAATGCTTAGCTCCAATTAGGTAAGGCCCCTGCCCAAAAAACTCAGAAATGCTCGACGACGTCTTTTTGTCCTCTTCACATAACCACACGTTTATAAAAGCTCCTCACAACTTCTCCCTAATAGAGCTGACAGCTGATACCATTTTCTGATTATTCTCTCTGTGGCTGAGCACTTCCACGCAGCATTTCATTGAATCCTCATAACAATTCTAAATTACTGTCACTAAACTGCTAAATACTGTTATCATCCCCACATTGCAGATCAGGAGACCGAGTCTTAGCAAGACCAAGTGGCTTGGCAGCAGTTACATAGCTAGTGAAAGAGACTTGAAACTTGACCGTGTTGTCTGACTCCAGAATCCTTTTCTTACTCATGAGGACAAAAGCCTCGTTTTCCTAGTTAATCTTCCACTCTTTCATGCAAAATTACTCCATCAGTTAAGCAAAATATGTGACAGAAGCACAGGAATGGTGTTTCCATGTCCACACTTGTTTCTATCTCCCTGTGATTATTTCATTCATTAGAAAAGCATCTTCACGTAAGAGTCTCTAGTTGCTTTTCAGTTCCCAGTGGGGTTGGGGCCGTTTCTAATCTTTCTGCTGTAATATTTCTTCAGAAAAGTGCAAATTTGGTGTATGGACAGTTTTTGTGTTAAACCACTGAGCTACTGAGATCCAATTAAATGTCATTGGGCAGCCCCCCTCTTCACCCACGGAGACCCTAAGGGACCCAAACGCCACGCTTCTCTTCAGAACTCTGCCAAGACTTGTCACCATTTGGGTTTCTGCTAGGTTTTCTCTAAAGTTTTCTCTGCTGGGTTGTGTCCTCCTCCAGCTCTCCCTCTTGCTAATTCTTTTCCTTTTGAAAGCAAAGTCTTCATACTTAACAAATTCCACTCAGTTTGCCAAGGCATTGATAATGCATCACCGGGTTCCAGCGACTCTGCAATTCTTCCTGTTTCTTGAACACGTAACGCTTATTGCTGCTTTGAGATCTTTGTCTTCACCCTTCCCCGACTAGTGTTCTTCTCTTGCCCACTCCCCACCCCCATACCTGCATGGCTGATTGCTCCTTTATCACACAGACCTCAGTTCAAGTATCCTCTCTAGAGAGAACATTTCCCTTTCCTGATCACCCCATCTAAAGACCCCTCTCCTTGTTTGATTTTCTGCTGACCCCATCTGTCTAAAATTATTCTTTGTGCATATTTTTCACTTATCTATTGTCCATCTCTTTCTCGAGATCGTAGGCCACGCAAAAGCAGGAGCTTCCCCTCTCTCTTATGTACTGGCATAATCTGTAGCACCTAGGAGGTTGGCTAGCACACAGTAGGCCCTCAATAAATGACTGTTCAGAGTGAAAGAAAAAGAGATCAGTGTGAAGGTTAAGAGATCTAACCTCAATTGAGGCAATGGAATTAATTCAAATCTCAGAGTTTATTTTAATCTCTTGCAAATGAGATCATCAAAGAAGCTCTCTGCTCCTCTGGGCAAGTGTCTCTTATTTCTACCTCTCTTTTGCTCAATTGTATTCTTCTACTGGTATGAATGGAGCTCTTCTGGCACGTCCATAGGTTGAAATTTGCAGCCATTTCTTTTGTTTTACCTGGCCTCTGTTTTTTTTTTTTTTCTTTTCCAAGAGCATTAGTGGCCTTCGTGAGAAAAACTGCAGCAAAGATAGTAGAGAAAGCTTCAGAGTCCAGAGAAGGAGTGAATTTCTCCCCTTAGATACTCCAGGATCTTGTGCAATCATATAAACACTCTGTGACTCAGTGTCTGTACCTACGATAGGGATAATAACTATTCTAACCACATAGTTCATCCTTAGCATCCAGGACTTCCCTACCACCATGGCTTAGTTGCCTACTGAGTAAAGTTCCGACTCCACCTGATGTTCAGGGCCTTTTATGGTTAGATCCCAGTCTGTTTCTAGTCCTAGCTGTCCTAGGACTAGATGTAGTGCTTTGATAAATAGCAGTTGAGAGAATGAATGGAAATAAGAGGAGTCAAGGAAGACAGCTTTAAAAGAGTCATTTCAAATAAAAAGTATTACTTTAACAAAAATAGGACAATGATTAAAATCGGCCGTATTTCAGGCCTCCAGATAGAAATGGGAATAAAAAAGGTTGTGAAATGCTCAACTCTTCAGTCATTCTTCAATTCAATCATCTTACGCTTTGAGTAAGATCTGCTTTTTCCTCAACCATACCTATTTCAAAACACAGGTTAAGTTTCATCCCACTCCTTGATTCACTCAACAAAAATGTACTGACTGCTTTTAGGCTGAGTATCAGGGATTATTACCTCCTTCAGGAATTTTTTCATCTATGACCCCTTCTGCACAATGCCTGCCACTTCAAGTGCAACTGGGTGAAATGTCTTCATGGCAATCACGCTGACCTTGGCCACATCTAAGTTAAGGTGACCAGATAAAACAGACTGAACTCCAGACCAAGCTTTGTTATTTATTTTCCATGTGATATTGGGCCACATCACTTGCCTCATCTGTTAGGTGGGGAACAATACCAACCTTACAGGTTTATTGGAAACAGAAATCACAATCATACATAGAAGGGCATCAGCATGGCGGTTGGAGCACTGTACGTGATGAGCCCACATGAATCCCTGCCTTATCATCATCCATGACTTCCCTACCACCACGTCTTCGTAGCCTATCGAGTAAAATCCCAACTCAACCTGATGTTCAGGGCCTTTTCTGAACATATCCCAGCCTTATCCTGGCCTTGGTTGGATCAAAATGAAACCGTTCTCATTCGTAGTAGAGTCTTTATCTTGGTGAAATCCATTGTATTACAGCAAAAGTAAATGCAAACATTGAAAGCCCAAACAGGTTATTTTCTGCTTACTGCTTTACAGGCGGTCCCTGCTTCTTTCTTCTGGCCCCTGTGGCCTCAATGTCCACACTCACTGACCCCCTTGCCTGTTACTATGCCTTGGAAGGGAATCTCAGAGGCTGCCCCTGTCAAGTGGCCTCAGGATGAAGACAGAACAGATGACAGCACCCAGAGAGCAGCATCCTCTTCACAGCTTTCTCACCTGTGAAAGTGAGAGGCTGAAGGCTGATCACCCTGACTTACCCAATTAACCTAAAAAGGGAGAGAGACTATATGTTTTTCTCCTGTGAAATCTTTAAACAAGGAATAATAAGAGAAACGAGTCTTGTGTTTCACTCCTCTAGGAATGGTGCTTAGCGGAGAATACAACTGAGTGAAATTTAAGTTCAATTTGACCCAAGTTCTCAAATGGAGGGTGATTGGAACCTCATTACTTAGAATTGGACAAATAACCTAAGGCAGTATGACTATAACCCGACAGCAGCAGTGGTTTGCTAAGCAAACTACATGAACCTCTACTGGGAACACTTAACACTCCGTGTGTTTTGAAATCAGAGGCTACGTCTACAGGCAATAGACGGTTATCTCTCCGATTCATTGCAGTTGCACAAACACCCAGTTAATTCAGCTATAACACATCTGCCCAGAGAAATATTTATGTTTGCAGCCTCCTGGGTATGCTTTAAATTTCTCCTAATTGCTACCCATTCAGTTCTAAGTTTAAGTGCTGTTGAGATGGACTTTAGGTCCTATTTCTATCCTGAGAGGGTGCCACTATCCAACGCAAAGAGCAGATTCTCACATGACCTGGCTGCACATTCAGGAGCTGTTTTCATCCTGCAATTGCACAGGAGAGATTCTCTCTGAACCTAAGAAGATGAGTTTTTCTCACTGCTCATTTGGCTTCTCAGCAGAGCAAAACGACGATAAATGTTTCTCAAGGATCACAAAGAGAGTAACCCTCATATTTCCTCTTCGAGAATTACATTTCTCAACTACTCAAGCTGTAAAAATGAAGTCTTGGGACTCCTCTTTAAATTGTGCATATAACAAGGATTCTCATTCCATTAAAATGATAAGAAAACAGAGTCAAAGGAAGATGAATTTCAGAGAATGAACAAGGAATAAAACCTAGCAGATCTAATTCTCAGAGGAGGTATATATTATGAAAACACCTAATGAACATAACTTATTTATCCTGCTCCTTACCAAACCCTAATGATATATATTTTTTCTTGATCATTTTGCACCTTTAAGGAGCAAGGTAAAGTAACACAATAACGAAGCAAAAGGCAGGGTTGGGGTGTGCACGGGGGAAGAGAGATTCCAGGTTTTCAATGTTTTTGCATGAAGACCTACACTTACCTGTGCACCAGAGCACACACCTGTATACCTCTTCCTCTTGTCCTAAACCCCAGGAGGTCACAGTCCTTGGAAGCACCCATGTCACAGTGCTCTGTCCTCCACATTTCCAGATTCCTTATCACTTCCCATACCATACCAGAGTCTTGTCTGGACCACAGGTGTTTCTAGTGGTAAATGCAGGAGAGGCCAGGAGAAGTCAAGGACAATGCCTCACTAACCTGGTTTCATACCATCTTCGTATGAGGAACCATCTCCATTCCAGACTCCCAAGAATTTTTTTTATGCCAGGATTGGAGTCCAGTCTAGATTTATAATAATATACAGTGATCCTGTCACAGCTAAGGAAATCAGATGACAGTCCAACACACAAAGTACTACCATAGCACCTTGTGAACATTTAGGTATCTTCTGACACCAAAATACCAACTTAATTGTTAACTCTTGGAGGAGAGAAATCATGTCTCGTCCTTCTTTACATCTGGGTGCCTAGTGGTTAGCCTCCACTCGGAAGCCTCTCTAACCCCTCATTCTCATGGAGGATGACATACATAGTCTTCTTTACACTCACATAGTGCCATATGCTAATCTCCATCATGACCCTTACCACCACGACTGTTATTGCTGACGTACTTGTCTGAATTTGTCCATGAGTCTCCTAACTGCAAGGTCTATGTGCTTAGTGTCTAACACAGTCTGGCCCATAGTAAATATGCAATAAAGATTTGCTGGATAAATACATATAGAAAGTGTTTCTTAGTGTTTATTGAACTGAAGATAATTGGATACTTAACAGTAAAATACAGATAAAAACGACACTTGGAAAAAGCTTTTTTAGTTTATGACTTCTTTGCAGAGCACTGTGTATGTGTTGGTCACATAAAATTGAGGAAGTAATCTAATTTCAAATTCCCCTTTTAAATCAATTTAGAAAATCATCCTGACCTTCAGATCTCAAGGCCTAAAGTAAAGTAGTCTAAATGCAAAGCCAAATCAAACTAATAAATGTTTTTTTTAAAATAACCCCAAACAAAATTAGAATTACTAATGCCTAGAGTGGAAAGAGATCTATAATTCGTCTCAGAATCAATACATGAAAGCTTTTTGCAATATCCTTATCAGCTGGTCAACCAAACTCTGCCTGAATTCCCCTCACAGCTTCCTGAGAGGCCATCCTTTACTTATGAAGACAAAAGGAGATCACAAATCCCTTCCCGCAGTGATTGGAAGGTTCTTCCCTGTAACGTCTACCAAGTTTGGTCCTTCAGGAAACACAGGGGAAACCCCTCCAGTTCCATGTGGCACTCTAACATTTAATGACAAACATAGGAGTTCCCTTTTGTATTTCAAGGATCATCTTTATGTCCCAGTTCCCACTCTGATTCAAGGCTTTCAGACCATGTGCCATCATGGTCATCCTCCTTTAAACAAGCCCCAATCTGTACATCTTGGATCACAAAGGGGAGAAAAGGTGGGGGCAACTGGGCTGGCTGGTAATTTGGGGGACCTTTCTAATTGGTACTGAGATGTTCTTATTCCGCCAGGTACGTGTGTCACCAGGGAATAAACAGCAAGATGACTGCCAGAGACTTTTCATCATACAACACAACCATTTAAAACGATGGGCAGAGTCTTTGGCAATATTAACTCCAAGGTTTCCAATGTTTGGATACATTGCAAAATCCATTTCTGCTCCAAAGATGCTACTATTAGATGTTCTTTCCCATCCAACTGTGCAGGCTACAGAGCACCTGGATGGAGAGCTTGACTTTAAAAGGGTATTTCCCATGTGATAATGATACCATGGTGCCAGGTCAAAGGAACCATGATTGGATGGGTACGAGTCTGGGGATGAGGGAGTACCCATTGTGTATTTTGTTTTATGTGCTTAGTAGTTACCCCTGCCAAAGACCCTATTCATTCATTAATTCATTCTAAAATTTATCTAATAAGCCTCTGCTATTGTCTCAGCTCTTTACTGAGATATAGAAAAGATATCCTGAAGAGCAAAACAGATTCAATCCCTGCCCTCATGAAATTTCTGGTAGGACAGACACACATTAAACAAATTAGCACACAGGTACAGGATGGGAAGCTACCATACGGGCTTTGAAGGAAAACCAGTGAATGCAATAAAATGGATAAAGGGGACCAAATTTAGATTGCAGTCTATAGGGAATGCCAGTTTGAGCAAGACACCTTAAAGGGGAGTGCCGGAGGATGGGCACAGTTCACCAACCTGATGGGCGGAGAAACATTCTAGGCGGTAGGTAACCCGCACGTGGGAGCAGCCTGGGGTGGGGACAGCTTGGCGAAAGAGGGCCGGGCAGGGAGCAACGGGGTGGGATGAGGCAGAGGCTTTGCATGATCAGTTTCGGATTGTTTAAAAAATCATTTCTACAACAATGAAAAGCTACTTAAGGGTATTTGAGAAAAGGAGTGACATGACTGATTATCAGCATGGGATCTAGAGGCTTCCTGAGCCTTTCTCTTGTCCTATGAGTAAGCCCCCGCGAGACACGGAGTATTTTGTGTCCAGACAATTAGTCCACCTGTCTCGTTTCCTCACCACAGGTGTAACCCATTTATAAATGCCTTCCCTTTTCTGAAATTCAAGCCATTTCTCCTGCAGATGCTATCACAGTGTAAATAATCTAGCACCCGTGTTGCCATAGAAAATTTCAGGCAATGGAATTCAGGAAACTTGTGTCATGAAACATTGTCTGGCCCCAATTCCCAGGCACTTGGGCTCGCTGGCTCAGAAGGACACCTGATATGTCAACACAGCTCATCTCCTCAACAAGGTAGTTCAGCTCATTAACAAAGTACTTCCTCCCAGAGGTAATCTGAGTACCCTCTCAAAGGACGCGATTTGCTATGTTTCATTAATAAAGAAACACATAATGTGGTTGCAGATCCGTATCTAAAAAAAGGTGGAGCAATGGTTTTGTCTAATGGGGCAGGAGAGACACTGCTTTTGGTGCTGATCAGCATCGCATCAACAAAAGTTTGTAAACAGGAAGTCTGCTTTTAAGGAATACTCCAGAATGGAGAGAAGTTATTTCAACCAGAGGAAGGAACGAAACACTTTTATCACAAATATATGCACTGAAGATAAATTACAGAGAGCTCATGCCTCAACAGTGTATCTATAAGTCAGATGCAAGTCATCAGAATGAAAACCATCTCTGGGCAGCATTACAAAGAATAGTTAGAGCATTAATGAAAGTAATGACACCACTTTCATGTTACCTCCTTTTAGCCAGAAAACGACACTATGATACCCATGTGAGAAGAACTGTTATGCCTTTTGACAGCTAAGAAAACAAACATGAGGGTGGGGGTTAAATGGCTCCTCTAGTCATGTAGCCCATTGCTGATAAAATTGGGTCTTTGGTTTTTGATCCATTTTCTGTCTATGTCCCATGTTGCCTATTTTTATGACTGAAGTTCTAGCCACCTTGTGATTCATTTACATGTTCTCTTGTAATCTCCATAATCACTCTTGTGAGGTTGGCATGATTATTCCCATTTTATGAATCAGGAATGGAGGCTTAAACATTAAATGATTTGCCCTAGGGCCTCTAGCCAGTAAGTGACTGAGCTGGAATCGAATGCCAGGGTTGCCGGTCCCTACAGCACATGCTTTTAACACGGTTATATTGTTACCCAGCCTCTGGATAAGAAGTCTAAGCATCTTACCCTAACCCAGAACGTGTCCATATGGGTTGTTTGCTCATATAGAACTTTACAAAGACAGGCAAAGGACTGAGGGATGGGTAACTGATGTGTCCAAAATGTAAATCCTGTACAGGACAGCCCAGGTGTGGAAGTAACAGGTACAAGAAGGGATATGGTGAAAAGCACAATGAATGTGGGCCTGTGACATTCAGAAGCGGACTCTCCTGGACCTCGCCCCCAACAATGTGTTTGCAGAGGTCAGGGCACAAGTTATTTCATTTAATTTGCCCAACAGCTGTGCAGTGGTATTGATTTTGTGGTCCCTGTTCTAGACGCTCAGGTATGTGGAGGGACTGTGTGAGATCACAAAGGTAGAAAGCTCTGGAGGTAGGATCTGTCTGTCTGAAACCAAGCAATCTCTGAAGGGTGAAAAACGGAGTTCCACAGCAAGTTCTACAATTCCTTGAAATACAGAGTGAACTTAAATTCTTTACTCCGGGGGACAGAGCTGGGTGAAACCATAAAAAAGCTGCAAAGGTTCGAGAGAAATCACGGTTGTTGGTGCTGTAAAGGGGTCTTGAAAAGCTTGGAAAGCCGGGCATGTTTTACAGCAGTGGTCCCCAGGCTTTTGGGCACCAGGGACCCGTTTCGTAGAAGACAGTCTTTTCCACGGACTGGGGTTGGGGATGGTTTGGGGATGACTCGAGGGAATTACATTTATTGGGTACTTTATTTCTACTATTATCATTATTGCATTGTAATGTACAATGAAATAATTATACAACTCACTTGCCACTATCTATAAAGCCTGTCACCAGATGCAGCTTAATTGTCACTTGCCACTCACTGATAGGGTTTTGATATGAGTTGTTCAATAGGGTTCGTGCTCCTACGAGAATGTAATGCTGATCTGACAGGGGGAGGAACTCAGGCGGTGACATGGGTGATGGGGAGCGGCTGTAGATGAAGCTTCATTCCCTAGTCTGCCCACTGTGCACCTCCTGCTGTGAGGCCTGCTTCCTAACAGGTACGAGGGTTGGGGACCCCCGATTTACAGGACTCTGTGCAATCTTGTAAATTAAAATAATGAAAGACAGCTATGTTCTCACACAGGCAGGCTTTGTCGCTGCTGTCTCAGTGTCCTGCTTGGTTCACAACTTCCACATTTCACCCTAGTCAAGGGACTCCTTCTCCAGCTGGAGAATTTTTCATGCAGCTTGGACACAACTCACTCTGAAAGTTGACCTCAAGGGCAGAGTAGCACCGAGGAATGTTAAATCTTAGAAGGTGCTTAGAAGTCAACTGGGCCAACCCTCTCGTTTTATAGAGAAAAGACTGAAGACACAGGCCTGATGTAAAGACAGACAATTCACACTATGTCAGGCATGGTGCTAGGAGCTTGACACACATTTATTCTAATGATCCTACGGAAAGATATTGGTTTCCTTGTTTTGTAGATGTTGGAAAGCCAAGTTTAGGAAAGTTAAGTGACTTGATCAAGGTGACACACTTACAGGCAGTAGAATCCAGTTTCAAACCTGCATTGTATGAGTCCAGAGCTCAGGCTAGTTCTCCGTCCCTATTGCAATCTCTGTTTCTGCATGGAAGCCTCACCCACTGCCTGAGCCCAGTGTGAATCACCTCCACCTGGATCACTACAGAAATAGAAATCCTCAGGCCCACCTTGGCATAACCACATCTCCCATGGGTAAGGGTCACACTTTCTTACTTTCTCTCCCATTTTATGTGCTGAGTACATGGAAGGTAAGGAGGGTGGCATTTGTAAAAGCCTCCCTTACTGGCGTAAGAGGATTGGGAGCTGTCGATTTAGGTCATGTTCAGCCAATCTCAATCCTGACACGGGCTTCTATGTGGAGATTCCAATGTGCAACTTTCTGCAAGAACTAGTGAGTTCTTTGAAATTCGCTGTCCTGCCATCCAGTCATGAAGACATGCTGTTCCCAAAGCACAGGAGACAAAAAGGCAAAACATCAATGCAACAGTCAATGCAGGACTCATGCGGCCCTGATGGGCTTCCTAACGGGGAGCCCCGTGCAGGCTCATGTCCCACTCCCCTTCCCCAAGGCAGGTTCACTTCTGTTTGCACAAGGAAAGCATACACATCACTCTACTGTTAGTGAAAAGGCCTTCGTGGCAAAAGTTGCTCATGATCCACTTTTATAGGAGAGTCTGACATTTGGGCAGCAGAAGAAAAGAAACCGTTTCAAGCCAATGACATTTCTATGGGAAAGCCCCCAGCTCCACAAAAGAGTGAGGAGAAGTGGCAGTTAACCCTGTGGTGGTCTCATTGTTCCTCATTCATGACTGGGAACACTAGGACCTCCGAGAGGAGGGCTCAGAGAAAGAGGGCTGCCACTGTTGCTGGGGATGACATCACCACCATAGCAGGAGCAGCTTGTGTGTGTGTCGTTAATCAGCCCTGGCCTCTCTGCAGGCCCATTCACTAAGGTCTCAACTGTCAGCACGCTGGCTTCAAAATTCCCAAGGGACCTGCCAAAATGCCTGGCCTCCATCCTAAAGAGAGCTGGCCCATATTCAACATTACCTTGGAGGGGAGGGTGGTGGTGGCATGGTGGGGTTCTCTTGGAGTTTTTGTTTTTGCTCTGTTTGTTTACAAGCCTGCTGGGGTTAAGTAGGAGAGGGGAAGGGTGGAAGGGGCTGGGGAGAAGCAAGAAAAGCCCAACTCATCCCATGTGATGGGAATAGGAAAGAGGTCAGACGGAATACTTCCTTTTAACTCAAGTGCTATAGCCCACTCTCACTCTTTTGTTGTTGGAAAATGACTCTAGGGATTAACTGAAAATGGTGTGCAGAATCAGGTCTGTTACCGAGTTGGAATCACGGATGTTAGAGTTATAAGTGAAACCTTAGCCATCACCCCTTTGTCTTGTAGGTGAGTAAACTGAGGCCCAAAGATGATGTGTCTTGGCCCCAGCCCTTTACTGGCAATAGCCAGCTACTCACCATAGCTGGATCTTCTTTCTGGGCATACAACTAACTGGACAAGAATTCCCAGCTTCCCGTGCAGCTGGGTGTGGCCATGTGGCTCCAGCCAATGGGATGTTAGGAGATGGGATATGTCACCTTCAGGCTGGCCCAGGATAACTTTCTATGCTCTAGTTTCATGTTCTTTCCCCTCTGCTGGCTTACTGCAATCAATCCTAAGGCTGAACTGTTGCTCAGCCCTGCTACCTTCTCCCTCTTCCCCTCAGTGCCTTGTCAGGCTGCTGTCTCACCTTAACCAAAAATATTTACATCGGCAACCTGTCCCTTAAGGATATATTTTAAATGTCCTTCAAATTCATCCTTAACTATGGATTAGAAATATAATTAGGATAAATTAATCTATCAGGTATTATCTGTTCTCTTGCCAAACTAACATAGTTATTAATTAAATCATCAAAACAGAAGTTTACTCAGATCTCTCAACCTTAATTTTTCTAGTTTACTATGTTTACTACTTTCATAACTCAGCCCCCTTTTGAGCCTCTCTTAATCAACAAGTTGCCAGCAGGTAATGTCATAAAATTTGCATCAAATGAGGTCGAGAGGAGTTTCAGAATAGAGCGTGTGGACCCCAAGAATGAATAAATCTACCAAGAAGTATTCCTTATGGTTAACTGGGACAAAATTCATAACCAGAGTCTAGCAGCCATTACTGACAAAGGCTGCTCACACATGCTGCATTTCAGGGAAAAGTCACAGACTGAGCTGCCAGACCTCTGCATGTATTCTTGCCATCTGAGCTGAGCCTTACAAAGGAGTTCCTGGTATCATCTTTCATCCAATGGGCTGAGACCTGCCCTGTCCAATTGTAACTGCACAGCTTCTCACTGGTATCTTCATTGATCAATCAGAGCTGCTCCATATGATGAATCAGAATGTACTATTCTGACCAATCAGGACAGTGCTATTTGGATTAATCAGATTGTATAAGTTTGGATCCCTTATTTGCATAAAAATGGACCAATCAATGATCAGAGTGGAGACTTTCTCTATAAAAAGTAGCCTGCCCTTTGTCACTTTTGGCTTCTGCCAGAGGCTATGTCTTCCTAGTTTGCAAACAGTTTACCTGAAAGCACTTTCTCCATTTACCACATCCCAGAGTGGGGGTGAAAACAAACTTTTGTTGACAAACGGTACATGGAAAAAGTTTGAACTGCAAGCCATTTGTAAGTTGAAGAAAAGAAGACTCAATTAGAGCAATGCACATGTCTCCAGCACAGAAAATTTCAACATCCCATGAGAGCATGGTGATACAACAGTATGAATGGAATGGTTCTCAAGGTGGCATGATGGAAAAAAACAGGGAAGGGGAGGAACCATAACAAGTCAGAAAGGAGACTATGTGCACATAACCCCTTTTCCTCCCAGAGCTTGGAGCTGAGACCAAGACATTATGAAGACTAAGATCACAGATGGTGATCTTTGGTCATTTTTTTTTTTTTTTTAATTTTTAAGGTTTCAGAGATCAGGTTGCACACCTACTGTTACATTCAGTTCAGGGAAGTTACAGAAACCTTAGAAGAACTCTCTCAGAGGCTCTTTGAGAAATGTATCTATTGCTATCACTAGTCTTTGCTATTTTGAGTATCTTATTTCTTCTCTTTTTTATTAATTAGAAAGAGAAACCTTGCTGTCAGTAGAATAAGATGAATATAATTACAGTTGGTACTTGTTAAATTTTTAAAAATCTGTTAGTTTTACTGAAGAACTTCTCCCATACTTGTCAACATCATGTTGTGAGATGCAGTTGGTCAACCATTCGTCTCCAGCAAGAGCACAACAAAGATGAGGGGAGGTCAGATACTGCAGGGTTCTGGCATTCAACCCAAATGCCAACATGCATTTGTGGAAAGTTCTTGAGGAATCTTAATTTAGTTTTTAGGCAAACAGAGACTTGCCTAACCTTCTGTCTCACAGAATTAAAATGATTTGGACTGTCGAAAATAATTGGATAAAAATCAGCATAGCAACTCTTAGAGATGACAAATGAGACAAATACAACTCCTCACTGAGGACTTTTTGGGTAGAAATTTCAGACCACACATATGACCAAATTAAAACCATTACTTTTCATTAAATCTAATCCTGCAGATCAAATTTAAAACAAATAACCCATCCACCCTTGTTGAGAGTAAAGATGGTGGGAGGGAGTGGGAACAGAGTGGAAAGAATAAATAGAAGAGAGAAATTATAAAAGAACCCACTTCAAATGGCAAAGGAATAAAAAAACAATCTAATATTTGAGAAAGATATTTTCCAACAGGATAAGAAGTTAATCTAATGTTTAAAATTCTGAAATAATGGCTTCACTGGTGAATTTTACCACACATTTTAAAAACAATTAACACTAATCAACCATTCTCAAATCCTTCCAAAAAAAGTGAAGAGGAGGGAACATCCCAAACTCATTTTATGAGGTCTGTGTTATCTTGATACAAAAACCAGAAAAAGATACTACTAGGAAATAAAATTACAGCCCAATATCCTTGATGAAATAGATGCGAAAATTCTCAATAAAATACTTGCAACCCAAATTCAGCAGCTAATTGAAAAGATCATTCACCATGATCAAGTGAGATTTATTCCTGGGGTACAAGGATGTTACAATATAAAGCAATCAATCAATAGGATACATCATATTAATCGAATGAAAGAAAAGAATAATAAGATTCTCACAATCGGGACATAAAAAACATTTATATAAAATTCAGCTTACATTCAGAATAAAAACTCTTAACAAATTAGGTATAGAAGGAACATATCTCAACATAATAGAGGCCATGTATGACAACCTCACAGTTAACATTATACCCAATGGTGAAAGTTTGAAAGCATTTCCTCAAAGATCAGAAACAAGGCTAGGGTGCCTATTCTTACCATTCCTACTCAACACAGTACTAGATGTCCTTGTTAGAGTAATCAGGCAAGAAAAAGAAATTCAAAGGTATCAGAATTGGAAAGAAAGAAGTAAAATTGTTTCTATTTGTGGATGACATGATTTTAATATATAAAAATCCTAAAGACTCAACCAAAACACTGTTAGATCTAATCTGTAAAGTAGCAGGATACAAAATTAACATACAAAAAAATCAGTCATGTTTTTATACACTAGCAACTAATTTTATGAGAAAAAAGAAAGAAATCAATCCCGTTTACAATAGCATCAAAACCAATAAAATAGGAATAAATTTAACTGAGATGGAGAATATCTCTACTTTGAAAACTACAAGACATTGATGAAAGAAATTGAAGAAGACAAAAATAAATGTAAAGGTATCTTGTGTTCATAGGTTGAAAGAATTAATATTGTTAAAATATCAATACTACCAAAAGCCATCTATAGATTCAATGCAATCCCAGTTAAGATTCCAATGGCAGTGTTTACAGAAGTAGAAAAAAACACAGTGAAAACTTACATGAAACCATCACAGATCCTGAGCAGCCAAAGAAATCCTCAGGAAAAAGAAGAAAGCCAAAGGCATCACACTTTCTGGTTTCAAGATATACTATAAAGCTAGAGTCACCCAAAACATTATGGTACAGCCATAAAAACAAACAAATAGGCCAACTGAACAGAATAGAGATCCCAGAAATAAAAGCAAGCATACACACAGTCAATTAGTATTTAAAAAAAAGAGTCAAGAATACCCAATAGAGAAAGACAGTATCTTTGATAAATGGTGCTGGGATAACTGGATCTTCACCTTTAAAGGAATGAAACTGAAACCTTATCTTCTATCAACCACAAAAATCAACTCTAAATGGATTAAGACTTAAACATAAGACCTGAAACCATGAAAATCCTAGAACTAAACATAGGAATAAATCTCCTTGACATGGGTCTTTGTAATGACGTTTTAAATATGACACTTAAAATACAAGCAACAAAATAAAAATAAACCAGTGGAATGACATCGAAATGAAAAGATTTTGTACAGCAAAAGAGCAACAACAAAGTGAAAAGGCAGTCTTCAGAAGGCAAAAAACAGAAATAAAGTCTGCAAACCACGTATTTGATAAGGGGTTAATATCCAAAATATATAAAGAACTCATAAAACTTGTAGCAAAAACCAAATGACCCAATTATAAAATGGACAAAGGATTTGAAGTGACATTTCTCTGAAGAAGATAAATGAAAGGGCAACAGGTCACTAGTCATTAGGAAAATGAGAATGAAAACTACAGTGGGGTATCACCTCATGCCTGTTAGAACAGCTACCAACACAAACACAAGAGATAACAAATGCTGACCTGAATGTAGAGAAAAGGCAAGACTTATGCACTGCTGGTGGGATTATAAATTTGTGCAGTCACTACGGAAAACAGTATGGATGTTCCTCAAAAATTTAAAAACAGAACTATTGTATGATACAGCAATTTCACTTCTGGGAATATATCCAAAGGAAACTAAAACACTAACTCAACAACTCATCTGTACCCCCATGTTCACAGCAGCATTATTTATATGGAAACAACCTGAGTGTTCATTGATGGATGCATAGATAAAAACAGTTGATATCTACCTATCCATAGATATACATGTATATATCATGAAATATTCAGCCATAAAAACACTTTTTGACAATGTGGATGAAACTTGAAGGCATTATGCTAAGTGGAATAAGTCAGACAGAGAAAAGACAAATACTGTATGATCTCCTAATATATGGAATCCAAACAAAACAAAGTCAAATCAAACTCATAGAGAAAGAGATCACACTTGTGGCTACCAGAGGCAGAGGACAGGAGGAGAGGAGATTAGGGGAAGATGGTCAAAAGGTACAAATTTCTGGTTACAAGATAAATAAATACCAGTTACATGATATACAACATAATTATTATAGCTAACACTGCTGTATGATACAGAAAAGTTAAGAGAGTTTGTCCTAAGAGTTCTGATCACAAGGAAAATTTTTCTCCCCCCTTTTCTTCTCTTTTTTGTTCTTTTCTTTTCATTGAATCTATATGAAAAGAAGGATTGTAGCTGAGTCTGTTATGGTAATCATTTCTCAATATATGTAAATCAAACCATCATGCCATATACCTTACATTTATAATGTTATGTATGTCAATTATTTCTCATTGACACTGAAAAAATTCTGGGACTAAAGACTATATCAGATTCATTATGTATTTCTTATTCTCTTTCATAAACTACATTGATAATTATTATTCTTTTAAGATAGATTATCTCTTAAAAAGTCTATGTGTGTGCTTATGCTAATAGAATGATAAGTGTGTCCAGTGCAAACAATGTGTTAGATGCCTTATCTCTATTAAGTCATTCTATAGAAGAATAAAATCAAAGTTTAAAGAATATTTGAGAGCCTGCTTAAGAAATGGGACATCAATAATCAATTGATCACCAAGATTCTCATTGTAGTTCATCTCTGGCCTTCATTCACTCCAGACATTGATTAGTATTGCCTGTGTATCAGGTGACATAAGGAGAATTAACATCAACCAAACCAAGTCACTACCTACAAGGTCTTTATAGCCTGGTGGGAGGAGCAGATATGGGAAAATAGCTTGTTAAAATGCAGCAGATTAAAACTGCTAAACTGTTCACTGTGTGTACTATGCACTACTGGAACATAGAATGGTGAACTGATCACAGTGAAGAGAGAAGAAAGGAAATAATCCAGTTGGGTTTTGAAGGATGAGTAGGAGTTGCCAAGCAAGGAATGGATATGCCATGCTGAGCATGCATTATGCATAAAACTATGACTGTAAGAACAAGCACATGCACCTGGAAAATACAAGCCCAGACATGGTGTGTGTGTGTGTGTGTGTGTGTGTGTGTGTGTGTGTGTGTGTGTGTGTTGGGATGGGTTGACAGGGGAGAGGTGTCAGGATTAAAAAGAGAAAAAGGTAGAGGCAGCAAATTTGTGGCTGTTCTTTGCAATATTCTAAGACACATAGTTTTATCTTTTGGTAATGAAGAGCCAGTGTGATTTTATAATCTCCAAGTTAAATGAGTTTATCTGTTTTCAAACAATAACCAGCGGCTACATGAGAGGCTGGACTGAGGAAGAAAAAAAAAAAAGAACTGAATTGGCTGAGGTGGGCCTGCTGTGGACAGTGGGTGGTCAGGAGTAACAGGAAATAAATAGTCCTGAAGCAGGAGTGGGAATCCACCAGAGGTGACGACTGGTTTGAGTTGGAAGTGGGAGATGGGCACTTAAGAATAAAACCAATTTTTTTATTTTTAGTTTGATCCACTGAGTAGGTAGATGTGTGGTTTCTCAAAAAGGAAGAGTGACTGGAGATCAGTAGACCTTTTGGACACGCTGGGTACAAGACTTTAAAGCAGAAATCCGGATGGAGCTACTCACAGTGCAGTTAGACATGCAGGGCTGAAGCTCAGGGGAGAGGGACAGTCAGGTGGCGCTGGTACGTTCAGGAGTCAGTCAGCAACTCCCTTGTCCTGAGCTGCAGGTCCGACGCCCTCCTGCGGTAACTTCCCTTAGCTTCTCCGCTGCCCAGACAATCAGGGGCAGACTCCCTATTCACGTTTCCAAAGGTCACTGTGTGCTGGTCTCAACCTTCCTTTCCCTCAACCTGGATTCTCAAGGCAAATAAACCACTTGTCACTTCTTGAAAACGTCCTTAGGTATTTGCTGCTATTTCCTCAGCTGAGCATGCCCCTCCTGCCCACATTCGCTCCACTGGTTGAAATCGGACTCACTTCAGGCTTCATCACAAATCCCACCTTGGTCTTCGAGTGTTCCCCCAAGGGTACCTCTCAGTGGTAACCTCCTCTTCTGCTGGGCTCCCAGAACACGCAGCTCGCACCTCTGATGCGTGGGCTTCCCTCCTCCAGCCTGGCCCATCACTGTCTCCAGAAGTTTCTCTCCCGTGTGGGACTGGGAGTCTATCATGAAGCAAGGCCGTTCTATAGGACGACCTAAATACAGGAGTGGAGTGGAAACGGCTCCTTGGGCTGCCAGCCTATAACATCTTTTCCTCTGCTCCTGGCCACACAGAGACTTGCTGTGACATCGGAAGGTAAAAGCATCACGGCTGATCACTTGGGCCCCAGTGGGGAACAGAGAACTCGGGATGACGTGATGAAACATGACAAATGACTCCATCAACTGACACAATTGCAAAGATTAGCCCTTCCTTCTTTTCTGGTGCTCATCCGGCTTCTCGACTTGTCCTGACCCTTCCTGCCAAACTCGAGCATCGAGCACAAGAAAAGGGGATGTGTTAATTCTGTGGCAATTTGACTGTGACATTTTCATGTCCATGTACTCGTTAGATTTTTAAAAATGAGTATTGCTACGCATATGAAAATACAAGCATCTGTGACCTGGCCGTGCATAAATTTAGACCGTAACCTCAGCTGCCAACAGTTAATATCCTTCCAGGAAAACAACATAACTTGATCTCTAATTATAAAGGAATTACTCTAGAAAGGAATTAAGTTAATGAGGGGTGGACCTCAGACTAGAGGCAGCCTGTGCTTCCTTGGAAATTCTCATCACTCAACAGTTAGGGATGCAGAAACAGGTGGAAAGATGATCTCCACCCGCCCACTGCTGCCTCTAGTTGGTGCCCTTTGCAAGGCTGATACCACAAGGCTCCTGATAATGGCTCCTGGCATCTGATGACCCATTCTCACTCCACATTAGTTGACGAGACACTAGCAACTTGAATTCTGAACGCTGACATGAATAGATAAGGCCTTAGACACTGCTCATAAAATACAGCTCCTTCAATTTTTAGACGGGTCAGGCATGTTAATGTCACTCCAATAATTACAGTAACAGCAGTAATAATAGTACTATAGAGGCAGGAGATACACACATCATCTGCTTGGCTACCAAGAAAGCCACTTCCTGTATAATAATCACCCACGTTCACAGATGTGGAAGGCATGCATCTTCTATCTGCTTGAAGATCGTCTGGCTGTCAAACGAAATACAAAGATTCTTTGTATCGTTCCCTCTTATAATTCCTTTCTCACAATCTCTGCCTGGACTATATAAATAGCTAGTGCTTATTTTAGGAAAAAAATGAGATTTATTGATGATTTGTAAAATGCCTCTCCCCTCTCTCCAGTTCTTTCTGAAATGTTTGCTTTTTTGGTTTCTAAAGATAAATCAAATCCTCTTCTCCACCCCACCCCACCCCCAGCACGTTCATGTGCATGCATGTGCACACACACACACACACACACACACACGGATTTCTTGATGCTTCCAAATAGATCTGTGGAGATGAAAACATTTATATTTTTGAGTGGACATGTGTCAACATGTTTTAAAAGAAAAAAAAGAGAGAAAAAGACACCAGTATCTCATAGGAACAGTGCCAACCACACACATTCATGTCCATCCATTACGCCTTCAAATCCATGTGCGAAACTGTCTTCATGACTCTAGGGCGTCCTTGGAGGCAGGATGTGGATCTTGGAATTGAATAAATTTCAAGACTTCACCACATATGGAAACAGCAGCCCCGCTCAGAGCTGTGGGGCAGTTCCGGACACCTTGTGGACCACGGCCGGGATTCAGAAGACCACACACCTTTCTGTCTGCTTCATGTCACCACATGTGATCAAGCCTATTCCATGAATACTTTTGTGTACGCGTGACTCGGATGAAATTATGTATTGGATGCGAACTTAGACTGTCCATGCCTGAATAGCTTCCCAGTCCCTGGAAAGCCACCCTTGTCCCCTTTGCTCATCCCTGCCTCCTGCCCCAACGCCACGGGCTGCCCCTGGGTTCTAAGTCATTTCCAGTACCATTCAACACATTTCTCAGCCTCGATCCCACATCGATTTCTGCTTTATTATCAAGGACGTACAGAGTGAGGTGCCCAACTTAAAATATCTATGTGTAAATGGGGAAGTGGAATAATTTTTTTTAAAAGATGAATTTACTACGTCTGTTAATACTACTCTTACTGCCATTGGACCTAAATGTAGAAGAATCTCCAGTGTGAAGGCAGCTGTTGCTACTTAAAACATAATCTAGAACAAAATATATTTTTTCTCCAATATACATATATTTTGGAGAAAATTTTAGGTGAAAGCTATGCGCTGAAAGCCTTTCAGCCCACACGGTCAGTGACCAGCTCTGTTATTTACCTCTGTCTGAAAGCCATGAAATTCAGAGCAAGGAAAAGCTAAGTCCATAGTGTAAGACCGCGATTTAAATCACCACACAAGAGAGCCAGACTTCTCATTCCCTCTTCTCCAATTAGTGTAACACTAACTCACAATGGTTTCCATCAGTCTCCAAAGGTGACCACTGTGAGACAGGGTTTCATCAGTAAGTGGGATGCAGCCAGGGGCAAGAGTGACCACTCTCTGGTGAAGGACTGATTGTCGCTTTTGGACATCTTAGTGGCCAGATTTCTGCTCTGAACCTCAAAAGGGTAATGACTGCTTACCTGCTGGCTGCTGCCACCCCTGGCCCAGCCACCCCTGCCTCAGCACCTGCCACTTGGTAAGGTGTCGAAGAAAATGCTCTTGACATCTTTCTTCAGTTGGGACTCTAACGTTAACTATGGACATCACCTCTTTCATGGATTTAAAGACACCTTTATAAAGCCTGTTCTCCTCACCCCGGCACAATGTTCACGTATTTCAAATTAGCAGTTCACTCTTATGTTGGATGCTAAAATACTTCACAAAAAAACAAATAAATAGTTGAAATCCAAAGAGTTGTTTAGCTTTTTATTATATTACGGTCGTACTCATGTTGAGTGAGTGTTCTTCACTTTATCAGATGGAGGAAAAAGCAATCCTAAGTGCTGCGCTTCATTGTACACTGGGTCTTCCCTAACTTTCCTCTCATGTGTTCTGTTTCCGTGCGACGTAGAACGTAGAACCGTACTCTCAACACGTGGCTAAGTGAGACCCCCAGAAAGCTCTAAATCCTGGCTGCTGTCTCCGCTGTTTCCCCCAGTTTCTCAGAGTTACTGTGTAAAGCGGCACATGCGCGGGGCTGGGGTTCCCACACACAGGAGGTCCGGTCTGAGCCCCCTGCGATGCCCCTGGGAAGCTCTCCGGCGTCTGTCCCGCGTGGCTACTCCCTGCAATGCATGTTCATCACTGTCAGTCATCACTCATCACTCCTGTTTTGGGAGAAATGCCATTCTCCACCACCAGCGTCACCCCTTTGCTTCCTGTTCTGCTCCCGAATTTACAACAGGGAGCCGGTGTCTAGGCAGCAGCCCTCCTGAGATATTCGTTCTCCAGAAATCAATGTTCCTTCACGAACACTGGCTATTTTTCCTCTCAGAAATATCCTGATTTTTTCTTTGGCAAAATCAGGATCATTAGGAGGAAACTGTGAGGGAAGTCATTAAGATAATATTTGTGAGCATTCTTGGAAAGAGAAGGCGAAAGCAGAATCCTCACTTGATGCTCAGGGACATGAGTCTATAACAAAGTCACGTCCATCAGCTCTCTAGTCTGACTGCACGCTCGTTGGGGAGGATAAGCCCAACTACGACACGATCGTGTTGCACCGAGGACGTGCTGTATTATGACATCCCCGGGCCACTATTCTCCAATGAGGATGAATAGCAGGAAAAGCGCCGACTTGGGGATCAGGTCCCACCTGGATTTACATCCGAGCCCCGCTGCGTGATCTTGGGGGACCGATCGGCCTCTGTGAACCTTAGTATTCTTAGCTGTTAGAAAAGAGGGAGGGAAGAGCTAACCAGCCCTCCTTCCGTGAGGGTTATGTAAGAACGCCTAGCTCGTTTTAGTTTCCTTTCTCTCTGCCAGAAGCTCGGTCATTTGATACTAGAATCTAGTTTCCCATGTCCCTAAAAAGAGCGTCAGTCGGATAGAAAGGGTTTTATAAACTAAAAGGGGAAAATGGAAGATGGCGATGACGACGATGGCGATGATAATGGCCAAGATGGTGAGGACAGCTGTGTTTTAGACCCTTCATCCATAAGGCACTCACAACCCACGGAACTAGGCTAAGCTGATGGAGCCGGCCTAGCCAGCTGTCTCCCCAAAAGGAAGGTTATCTATTCAGAAAATGCAATGGGTCCTTGGGGAGCTACAAGCATGGCTACTTTTGGAGAAGAACTTGAGAAGACGGGTGACATAGTAATAATACAAAGACCCCAAATGCCCAGATCTTGTTTTCTTAAGTCAGCACTGAGTCGACAGCCCCTGAGAAGACAGGACGCAAATGGCAATCTCTGGGTGGGGGGCTCAGCAAAACGGGGTGCACTGAGGTCAAACCAGAGGTGGTTCAGTTTGGCTTCCTTCCACTGTGTCCCCGAGGGATGCCAAACAACTCCTTTGGTTCTGTCCTCTGTCCCTGCTTGAGACGCTGCCTCATCCTTCTGCCCACATGGGCAATGATGCTCTGTCCTGTATGAGAGCCACCGTCCTCACGAGGTCACTGAGCATGTGACATGTGGCTGGTGCAACTAAGGAGCTGACTGAAATTTTACTTAACTTTACTTAATTTTAAGCAAATTTAAATTTAATAACTGGTATCCGATTTCATTTGGAAAACTTTTAAACATATCTTGAACAACTTGGATATGTGAATCTATTTTTTTCTAATGTTAATTTTGGGAAATCTAAATTTCAGATGAAGTATTTCTGATGAAAACAGCATTTGAACTGAGATGCACCATAAGTGTAGAATGCACATTGGATTTTGAAGACTTAGTATGAAAAAGAATGTAAATATTGTATTAATATCCTTATCAAAATTATGTTTTGTGCCTATTAAGTTAAATAAAATATATATATTACTAAAATTAATTTTTCCTGTTTATTTTTGATGACTTTTATTGTGGCTAGTAGCACAATTTAAATGACATACATGGCTCATGTTATATTTCTATTAGACAGCACTGGTCCGTATACTTCAGAGACAGAAAATTTCAGATATTGTCTGGCCACTGAAAATGTGCCTGGAATATCATATTCTTTGCAGTAGATTTGTCTGGCCTGACAGGTCACAGACTTTGGGGCCAACAGCTGAATTTCAATCTGGCTTCTACTAATTTAGAAATCATCAGCCTACTATTGCTGTCTGAGAACACCCTGAACCCTGATGCAATATTCAAAAGTATTTGCCTTCTCTTTTATCTTTACATCCTCTGACAATTTGATAAATATGGCTTCTACTATTTGGTCAAATGACAAAAAGTTGTGGCATTCATCTGGGAGGCCTTCAAAGATGTGTGAATTCCATAGCACACCCCAACTTCCTGACATCATTTGTAACAGTGAAGATGCTTCCTTTCCCAATCCCATCGAAGAGGCTCTTCTGCACTATACATGCTGATGTCACAGCCCTCACTGACACTGGGCTAGCTCCAAGTTCAGGCTAAAACCACTGCTTTCTTTCTGTGTACCCACGGTGCACACAGTAACCCAATGCTGTCTACTGAACATCTACCATCAAGATCATTACCTAAGAAAAATTAAAAGAATATATGTACTCTCTCATGGTTGTCATCATTCATCAGAATTTGTTCACTCTACATTTACTGGGCACGTTTACTGGGTGCACTACAGTCGATGTGTTTTGGGGATGGCCGGTCACTCAGTGTAATAGGGGATCAGCTCCATCCCTGTTCTGGGGGTGGAGAGGGTCTTAGGTGATGCCACCAGAAAATAGGGATGCTTTATACAAAGAGATCTAAAAAATGCTTAACAATGTGGCTTCCTTGTGGAAATACAAGCTCTTGTTTCTACCTAACTCCTCTCCTATGGCAGGGTCTTCTCTAGCTTAACTCTTGGTTGTAGTCACCAAGTTTTTTTTTTTTTGTGCTGTAACTATCCCTCGCCTCTCCCCCTCCCTCTAGCCCACTACACACACACACACACACACACACACACACACACACACACTGCAATCTGTAAGCCAGGTGCTTGAGGGAGGAAACGTGGCAAAATGAACAGTGGAGGAAAGAGCAGAAAGATAAATGGCAAAGACAGAGCTCCAAGGGTCAAGTCTGACTCAGTCTGTTTCTGTTCGTCCATCTACAAAACAGAATCCAGGCTGACCAAATCTTCTACCTAGAGATGCTATATGAATTGGCTAATTAATGACCGTAACTCACTCTTAAAAATTCCAAAGAATGCCGTTAATGCTAAAGATGTTTTACACAGAAACCATTTAATTAGCAAAACTAAGGCTGCTCCAACTTAGAAAGTACATTTCAACTTGAGAATCCATTATTAGGATAGTAAAACAAAACAAAACAAAAAGGCAGAACTAATTGTGCTCTAAGCTATCATAGTGGGAATTTTATGTTGGCATCTGCTGGTTTGGTTGTGTCATTACATCAAGAAGATGGGCTCTATGCAATGAGCAGGTGGCTTGGGTTACAAAAACAAACGTGTATGAAAGAAAATGCATGCATGCAGGTGCAAAGAATGAAGTAGAAAAGAAGACAGCTATATGATGGAGACTGATGGATCTAGTTTAGGGCAAGGAATCACTTCTGAGTCCCAAGGTGACCAGACTAGCAGTTGGGTAAATTTTAACAGAACAAAACAAATTCATTAGCAGTTAGCTATCTGTATTCTACAGTTGAGACAATGGGAAATTTAACAACCAAGTCCCATCTTCATACCACGGAACATTACCCGAGATTACCTGGTGATCATAGCACCTAGTAGAAACAACTGTCACAGGGAGCAGAGCCAATGGCTTGAATCAAATGTAGGGTCAAGCAACCCAATTCCTGAAGCTTATAAACCCAAAATTCAGAGATCGGTGGGTCTTTGCCAGTGTGTAGGCAAAGATTTCAAACATCTCACAGACCAGTGATGGACAGGATGGAATAGCTTTAATGCATCTAGTAACTTAAGATTTACTTAGGGTGATTCACTCAACCATTCATTCACTAGATATAAAATGAGGACTAAATGAAAGGTGTAATTCTTGCTGAACAACGTGATGTTACAAAGCTGCACCAGATACAGACCTACTCTTAAGGAGTTCCCAGTCAAGCTTTCGAAATAAGTCAGTAATAACTGACAAAAATAAATACATCTGCACCCAGCGCAATGCTAGGTGCCCTGTGGGCACTACAAGTATGTTGAATAGCTGAACACAAGGCAGAGATGGGTAAACGTCATGTTCAAGGCCAACCCTCCGGGAGGTCAGTCAGGAAGTCAGGAGAGGGCGCCTTTCATGAGAGCTGAGCCTGAAGGCTCTGGAGCAGACAGGTGGCACAAGGAGGCAAAAAGGGATAGAGAAGTAGCGACAGTAATAACGAACATTTATAATTGCTTCTTTTGCTAAGAGGTTTATATAACTATTATACTTTGTCCTGACGACAAATCTCATTTACAGATAAAGAAACATGTGTAGAAGAATTAAGCAATACTCGTAGGTCCATGGACACAAAGTGAGAGAAGCCGTATTTCTTCATTCATTCAACCTGTCGTTCATTTATTCAATATTTACTGAGTGTCTACAAAGTGCTAGAAATTGTTCTAGGTGTCAGGGATACAGAGGTTGACAAAATGGGTGTAACTGCTGCTCTCCCAGCGGGTTGGGATTGTGAAGGAAATGGGCGAGAAATTTGTCTCATCAAAGTATCTCCTGAACGCTGCAGAGGATACAATATCTCAAGTCCCTTAAGTAAGTGGATTTCTGCCATTACTGGCAAAAAAAAAAAAAAAAAAAAAAAAAAAAAAAAAAAAAAAAAAAAAAAAAAAAAAAAAAAAAAAAAAAAGAAAGAAAGAAAGAAAGAAAAAAGAAAATATATTCAAAGTAATTTAAAAATGTGCCACAGGAAAGGAAAGGAACTGTGGCCTAAAATGGAGTGATTTAGTAATTTATAAACAAATTTTAAAACAAAATGTCAAAGGGGTTGGAAACATTGCAATACACGCATGAGATTTACGGCGCGCTCCGGGAAGGGGTGGGCGACATGCTCACGAGTCGTTTGTTTGGAACCACGGAGAGGCCTTTTTTAGAGGCAGTGCCAATAATCTATCGTAGTGAAAAAAAACCATAAAAGCAGAGTTTTATAAAATTCACGGAAGAATTCATGCTAATTAGGCCCATGCTTTGGCAACCAAGAGGAGAGAAGATGTTAGGGTGTTAGGGTCACAGCAGAAAGGAGTAACAAGAAACTGGACCTCCCAACGGCCACGTGTGGCAGCAGCGAACTTCGCCACGCCTTAGGGTGCTGTTAGACCCCACTGTTTCTTAATACTGCCAGGGCAACCGATTGCTGTGGGAAAGGAAGTTCTGGACATTCCCCAACACATTTATATTTTACTACATTTTTGGAAAGCAGAGATCTGATTTGAGAGCCTTTAGGGTGTATTAATATACGAGGGCTGTCCGGAAAGTATACAGCCAGGTAATAAGAAAGACAGAGGAAACTATGGCTGGCCCCTGTCTACAAAGCCTCATGTTGGTGGGAAGGTGGGCTGCCTGGGGGATTCAGGGCTGTTGTCTCCAAGGAGCTTATCTACCAGCTTAGAGTGGAGTTCCGGAAGTCAGTCACACCGCCATTTTTTAAGACCACAAGGTAGCAGGTGAGGGCCCTGGAATGGTAGAAAGAGCCACAGGGACCTAGAAACAGTTTCGGTGAATTCAGACTTGGGGGTTAAAATAGATTTCATGGAAGAGGGATATGCACACTTTTTGACAAGCAGAGAAGGAGATTTTAAGCAGCATGTGAGCTGAACGCAGGACCTAAGTGAAGGAAGTGAGGCTGGGCCAGAAGGGGTGGTGACACGTCCAGGAGCATCTCCCCAACGTCCATATTTAAATGGAGGATGCAAAGTCCTTACACTAATATTCACACATCCGAAAGAATGGCTTTCTCCTCCCAGGCCAGTGCCTTCGGGTCATTTCTTGTTTTCTCCATCTGTTTCCAAGGAACCATTAAAGAAAAGGTAATCATTCATGGGAAGAAGACGGGCTCCTTGGGAACTCGGGGAGAAGAGGAAAGGCATGGCATTCAGAGGTTCTTTATCCTGGTAAGCTACTCGTTTATGAGTTTTAATCAAAGCCTTCTTTGTGGCTCTAAGGAACACAGGACCAGTTTTATTGGAAAATGCAGGCCAGGGTTTTTGCATTAAGTTTATCTCTTCAAAGTGGCTTTGTAAATTCTTGAAAGCAAAATCAGTTTGATGACCTTAAAAGCAAAGTGAAATTAAATATTCAAAAATTATGTGAACGTGAGTAACTGACCTCCTTAAGTACAGGCGAATGTACGTGCACAGCTCACAGCATTGACGAGAACCAAGCTCCGCTCCGGCTGGCTCTGACCGGAGGGGCCGTTGCTGTAGCGTGGCAGAGTGGCGGGCCTGGGAGAGGGCCCTGGAGTTGGGATGCCCTGGCTTCACCCCTGATGGAGTATCGGGGAGGTCAGAAACCCTGCTTCAATGTACATACAAAAGGCATCACCTCCCTCACAGCATGGCTGGGATGGTTACATGGGCCGGGAGTTCAATAACATCACCTCTCCCGGGGGCTGGGCATACACGAGTGACTGCCTGATCCTCCAAGTGTGCACAGCCCAGAAAGGAAGACAGACAATTACAACGGACACATTATGTAAGTTATCAAATCGATTTCCATTTCTCTAAACCAAAGCAGCCCCTAGATGTCAGACGCAACGTTCAGACTCTCAGCGATTCAGGAGTGGGACAGGCAAAACTTGACAAGGACAGCTTTGGCACTAAGGACTCAAGTACTGTACTGACCTGATGCATGTCCATTCCCCTCACAATCCAGAAGAGGTAAAATTGGAGAAAAAAGCTGGGAAGCCTGGAAGGGGGCAGTGGGCCACCTACTCTTCTCTCACCACTGGCTTCATTTCAGTGTTCAGTGTGTGTACCTCCTGACCCTGACTGGCCGAGATGGAACTCTGTGGAGTAGGAGGCATGTGATTTTATTCTGAGAATTAAAAAAATTACATCTTAACTCTCACTAAAAGTCCCAGAGTCCCCCCCTAAAACTCTAGTCTAAAGAATACGCAGTCCCAGAAGGCCTCAGAAGGGCAGCGGGTCCGCTTTCTCCATCCGGAGGCGGGCTCCCACACCCGGCAAGTGTAGCGCATACCCTGCCTGTGTCTGAAGCCGGGTCTGCTGACCGAGCCCAGCACCCTCTTGGGACAACTCGGCCCGCAGCACTCACCGTGCTACCCCAACTTCCCACAGCACCGCCGACTTCACGCTGCTCTGTTATTTGTACACGTCTGTCTCTCTCCCCTAGACTGGGACCTGCTTGAGTGAGGTCTGGACCTGCTTAGGTACGTCTCCTCACAATGTCCAGCACAGCATACTCTTTTGGGAATAGCAGTCATTTACTAACCAGTAATTGGTTCCTGAGTAAATAGGATAATGGAGTTATAGGAGATGAACAGGGCTGCCGGCCCCACTTTGCTTGTTAAGTGTATCCCCTAAGCCAAGCTGGTCTGACCTGTAGCCCACGGACACACGTGGCCCGGACGGCTTTGAATGCAGCCCAACACAAATTCATAAACTTTCTTAAAACGTTGTGAGATTTTCTTTGCAAACTTCTTTTTTTTTGTAGCTCATCAGCTATCGTTAGTGTTAGTGTATGTTATGTGTGGCCCAAGACAATTCTTCTTCCAATGTGGCCCTGGGAAGCCAAAAGGTTGGACACCCCTGCCTGAACCAACATCATGAGCTGGGTTGGTTTATCCTGGTTACTCTGCCAGGAGTGATGCCTACTGCACAGAGAGCTGCGTTACTGAGGACATGAAGGTACCTGCTAACCAGGTATTCCTCCGAATAAGTTCTATAAATGAAATGTTATTAAATCCCCATAATAATCCTTTAATGCATTGATTCTCATATGGACTTGGTTTCGCACGTGAGAAAACGGAGACTTAGAGTAAGTTGTGTTCCCCTTCCGGCAAGAAATAGACCTGCCCTCAACCCTAGGTACCTGGTACCACCTGACGAGTACCCAGGGTCCTCCCACCTCTTCCCAGCTCTGTGTTCAGTGATCTCACTTCAGTAGCTGGAAGGTGGCCACAATGGGAGGGTCTACACCATGGAAATCAGCAAGTACTGTAACCCAGCGCTGTGTGTGCGTGCGTGCGTGGGCACACCCGTTCTCACCAGCACATCCACTGCCCAGGGCGGTCGGATCCAAAAGTCCACACCCTGTGTAATTACGTAATAATAGTACACGGGTTTGGCAAGTGCTGCATGTTGAAAGGAGAAGGGCAATGTGTAATGTGAGTGCCAGCGGAAGGACAGGAGTTTGCAGGGGGACTCAAACCACCACCACCACAGCATTAAATTTGTCAGGAAGTCCCTAGCACACAGCAGACAAACTGCGTATCTGGAAGACCCACACCGTCAGACAGTTATGTTCTCATAAAGCAGAAGGAGAAAGGTCATTAGTTTCCACCCCAGGTTGGAACAAATGTCTCTCAGGATCATCTAGCACCTCTTCTCTGGTTCCTAGCAGCCTTCTGGTGTGTGGGAGGAGGAGCAGACACCAGCATTCTGCTCATTAGAAGGGTAAACCAATGGTAATGACAGAAAATGACGTTTCTATCAACTCCTTGAGGATCTGGTCAATAGTTCTCTATTGTTTGATCCCTCCTAGGTGGACTGATGAAACTGATCTCTATGCACAGAGACAGGAACCCAGCAGTCCCCTGGGCAGGGCTGGACTTTCTCTTCGTTTATTTGCTGCAAATATAAAAAGAAAAGAGAGAAAGGAAAAGGCAAGGATGTATGAAGTGGGTGTTTAATACATGCTTGCTTGCTGACAGAGAGAAGATAATGAAGAAAGGAGAACTCACGATGTCAATGTGATCGCTAACCACCTAATGTCTAGATCTCTGACATCTCTAAGACAGACCAACCTGGCTTCACTGGAACACAAGGCCCATTGTCTTTTATCTTACGTCCCTTGCATCACATGGGAATCCCTGCAGTGTTCTGAGCTGAAGGTCTGACTAACAAAGCACTCAGCCAGGATGCCAGTTCCTACACTATAGCTTTGGAAAGGACCTTTCCAAAACATGGGGGATGGATATCCAGAACAGGTACCAACTGGCAATACGACAAGAGAGTAAGTGCTCAGAAACAGGCAAAAGAAAAGAAGAGTGAAGGGAGAAAACAGCCCATTTTGGGAGAGTTCTTGAGCTCTGCACTCAACTCAATAGTCGTGTCTGCCTCAACCATGCCAGCACTACAAAGGATGGCAGGGAGGCACTTGCAGATAAAGCACAAGCAATTTCTAAAGTCATAAACCCTCAGATGAGCATCAAAGGCTGATTTTTATGGTCCTCTATAGAGTCTTGCTTGCTATAAATGCTCTCCTAAGGTATCTATAGCTGTGGACTTCCATTTTAAGATTCATAACTCCACACATGCTAATGGAAATCAATAGGGCTGGTGATCCTATATTCTTTATAATTAGTGAGAAATGCTGGTCTTCATCACACTCCAGGGTGAGGCCTGTTTTATCATGTGCCCGGACACCTTGCTACACACTGGATGTGAAAGACAAATATCAGCCTTTATGCCTCGCCGGGCAGGTACATGACCCTGAACTATAAAGACAAATAGAGATGGAGGGACTCAGAACAGGACCGCAGAGGAAAGGGGACTCACTGCTCAGTTCTGGAGGCAGTTACCGAGAGACGTCCGCAGCGTTTCTGGGTGACGCCTTCAGCATGTGGGGTTGCCACAGGCCTTGTTTAAATCTGCGTCTTCACCTGTCATGAGTGTCTGGCAAAAAGTCTGGGCTTCACAATGGTTTGTTGGGTGCTGGTCCTGTGGCACAATTGTGAAGACAGCTCACGTTTTGGGGTCGTATCCCCCAGGAAGCAGAGACCAAGGTTAGTCTGAAGGAATTCTACTGGGGAGCATCACGGAATCAACAGTCGTGGGCCGGAAACAGGGCTGGGACTAGGCCCACGGAGGAACTGAGATGCAGCGAAGGCCTCAGCCGACGCAGGCAGAGCTCTGGGGTTAGGATGACCTGCAGAGCTGCTCTATCTCGGGGCAGGGAGGCCTTCGGACCTCAGAAGCGGACGTGGTGGCTCTCTTCAGCAGAACTGTTCCCAGGGATGGAAGCGACTGAGACCCTTCAGCTGCTGGCAGTCCCAGAAGCAGGAGGCATGGTGTCGGAACCCTGACAGGGCCCAATGGCACATCACGGCGTGCGCTTTGGCCACAGTTAAGAGCGCCCAGAGGTGCTGCTCCTGCACAAAGCTATTAACGTGCCCTGTCGGTCTGGTTTTCAGTGGTGTCAGTGACCACACCGTACTTTTCCTTCAAGTAATCGTCCTCACACGCCTTCTTTGCATAAACTCTCCTTCCTCCAAACTGAACTATGGCAACTTGACTTACCTGCCCTTCACAACACAGAGAGAACTTTACCGTTTTCCCTACCCCCTTCGCCATCACACTCCGTAGAACAGAACAGACCAAACGATCAGAAAGAAGGTAAACACCTCCTCTACAGCCCACGTCCCTGGTCTCTTGACAACTTTCCTCTTCCTGGGACTTGGCCAGTGAGTTTCTACTGAAATCTCCATTCAGGTCATTCTATCCTGAGGCGGTGAACACGACCTACTGAAATCCAGGTCTACCGGTGAAATTAAGATTAGGCATTCCTCTTCAGAGGGTGAATGTACACCATGGCAACCGAGCACATTATCATTTCAATTAGTCATTTCCTGTTTCTGGACATTTAATTCATTTTTATTGTTAGACTTATTGGGGTGACATCTGTTAGCAAGGATTACATAGGTTTCAGGCATACAATTCCACAGTGCATTGTCAGCTTGTTGTATATATAATAAGTTCACCACCTAATGTGACTTCTCTTTCCATCACCTTATATCTAGCTTCCCCCCCTCCTGTTTCTGGACATTTAACATGTATTAAGAAACTCTGCTCCTAGGGAGCAGTCTATTTCCCCATAAAACATGAGACAAGCATCTACTATCTCTTGTGTCCCTTGTTCAGAAAGCCAGAGAAACTAAGATCCAGAAATATAGTAGGAGAAACACAGCTTATTGAATAGGCTGCTGGTTGCTATTGAACAGGCTGCTGGTTGCAAAGTGCTATCTCCCCAACTCCACTAAAAGCTTGCTAGAAGGACAAACTATATTTTCCTGGTCCTGACATCTCCCAGACCGCATAGCAGAGGTTGCTGCTCATGTTGGGCCCTCAATGCTGATCAACTGAAAAAGTTAAAAGAATTCTGACCTACTCTCTGAGTGAGGAAACAACTTAGGAGAAAATAGCTGTGAAAAATTTAACAAAAGTACATGTTGTATCAGTTTGAAATACGTTTTCCTATGGATATCAGACTTTCCTAATTTTTTAGTTAAGAGAGGCTCTTTATTCAAGCATTCAAGGACTCAATCAGATGACCACAACTCATCTTGTTCATCTTATTTCTTGCAATTACTTCATTTGAAGTTCACTCCTCATATTTGTGGTTGTTCTTAACATTCTATTGTACAGGCATCCTAGGTTAAACTCTATATTATTTTAAAGTAAAGATCTAGGTTATTTGTCCTTAATTATTTATATATATATATTTTTTAACTCTAAGGATTAGCATAATCAGTACCTGCTTGCTTATGGTATTTTGTGTACAGTTTTTTTGAGGTGGATTGAAGTAAAAAGTTCATACAATAAACTAGCAAAACAAAAACAGAATTAAAATGTTAGAATCAAAGGAAAGGAGATGGGCTAAAAACGCCAAATGGAAAGCTCAACATAATTGCCCGAGTCTCAGTTTTGGGTGTGAGTCTCCCAGACGCCATCAGGAGAAAGAAAACAAGCACTGTGCTAACAGAAAGAAGGAAGCAGACACGTTCAGCAAAGTCTGTTCTTAGCACGACTCTGAAAGGTAACGCTCAGCAAGGGGTGCTCTAAGGAGGAAGGCACTCAGCACGCCACAGAACACACAGCTGGCAAGTGTGTATGGGGCTGTCTGGAAAGTACCCAGCCATAGGAAATCGAAAATAGAGGCACGAATGGCTGGGTTTTTTCCAGACAGCCCTCGTATGTTGTTTCCTACAATGCCTTTTCAAAAATGGTGATGGTCACGTACAGTTCTCTCTAATTTACTGCAGACTAACAGTTGATAGATAGAGATTTGGTCATTGTTGACAATCCCGGCTCTGCACCCATATTTAAGCAAAAAAATTTCCTTCTTTGGGAATACCGTCCTCCATTATCGCCAGGTTTGGAAAGCTTATCCTTTTGTCCCAGGCTAAGCTCAAAACTCACGGGTGGTCTCCACAAAGCCTTCCTTCATCAGGCTAACATTCTTACTCCGCATTCATGTGATAGTTAGACATATGGAACGTACCATTCTTGTCTCAATATTGTTTTACCGTTGTTCAATAAGCATGCTCTTGCCTGCAATTACATGGTGTGGCAGATTAAAGATGGCGGCTATTATTTTAGAGGAGGAGTCTTATTACCCTTCCATTATGACCCACTCAGGCTGGCCTTCGTGATTTGCTTAAACAATAAAATACAGTGGAAGTGATATGTTTATTTCAAGCCTATCCACTTAGATAACTGGCAATTTCTCTCTTGCCTTCTTGGAACCCAGTGTTGCCATGCTGTTGAGAGCCCAAGCCACACGGAAAGGCCACATAGGAGCTCTGATCAATAGTCCCAACTGAGTCCATCCTTCCACTCATCCCCATAAATTACTAGGCATGTGATGAAACTGTCTTGGACCTTTTAGACAAGTTCATCAGCCAGCTAAACACTGTCAAGTGACCCCAACACCAAGCAGAACAGAAGGATTCCCAGTTGAGTCCTGCTCAGATTCCCAGACAACAGCATCTTGACATCTAATGAAATGTTAGCTGTTTTAAGCCACTTAACTTTGGGAGTGGTTTGTTATGTAACAATTGATAGCAAACACACATCATCCTGAGGCTGAAATCACGCAGGCTACTTCATTTACTCATTTACTTTAACAAATAAACGCGGAGTAACCACCACATACTAGGAAATAATACAGAAGCGTGAGATGCCATAAAACGAGCAAGGTAAAACCCCTGCCCTTTCAGGTGGGGAGACAGACAATGACCGTGACAGCAGAGCGTGTTACTTTTGCACAGTGCTAACTACAGGAAGTGACGAATCAGTGCTGCACTGCTGTGCACACACAACACAGCTAACTATGTCAGTCTCAATTTCACCTAAAAAAAAAAAAAAAAAAAAAAAAAAAAAAAAAAAAAAAAAAAAAAAAAAAAAAAAGAAAAGAAAAGAAAACTTCACTAAATCCAAGTGTTTGGAAGACTAAGTTACTAACAAGGTAAGTCAGATAAGCCAGAGAAGTTTATAAACAACCCATTTCTGGAACAATGGGTATAATGACAGGATGTTTATCTGTTTCTCAAGTGCAGTGTCTCTTTTGCCTGTGGAATCCTAAAACTTTTATTAGGAAAAAGGGGGGTCAAACCCAGATTTTCAGAGATATAGGTGTATTACCTAACCAGGGTAGAAGATAATGCCCCATAAAATGTCAACATCAAAACAATATAGAAAAAATAATTACAGACAGTGTTAGTGTTGTAAGCTGATAAGGACCAGATGGTCTTTTGTATTTATGGTTTTCCCTGTGCATACAAATGCTTTGGGGATCTAATTAGCCTTCTACAAAACTCAAACTGGGTAATTACTATCATTATCCCCTTTTCAAATAAATCTGAAGCCTAAACTGCAATTATGTTTTTTATCTTACATTTGGTATTCACGCATTTTAAGAATTGTTCCGTGCCATCTACTCAGAAAACTTCCTAACAGGGACTGAAGTAAATAAAGTGCAGGAGGATTATAAAACCATTTCTTAAAAAAATGGATCACTCTGTTGGAGGAAGTGCTGACAACCACCGAAGCACCTTCTCAACGTGAGTCCTGTTCCTGTCACATTTTCACTCCAATCAAGAACGCCATCCCTGTTCTCGGAGACGCTGTATTTCCACTTACGCTTCGCACAGCAAAAGAGAAGAATTTCTACACGAAGCCACAACCAGTCACGCCTGTTGGAGGAAGGATTCTCTGAGAGATGCAGTGTGGCAGCCATTTCAATTAATTTCTGACCCTGCCCCCAACTTCTGGGCTGGCGATGAGCTATGGAAAAGTAGTGGGACACGTAACGAGGCTGGTATGTCATCTCTATTGGGTTTTTGGCCTCAGGACAGTCAAGTGACATGGTAACGACATTTCTGTACTGCAGGGCGAAGGAGAGTAATCATGTGCGCCAACGAATCGTAATGGAGAATTCATCGGTCTCTCCCCAGTGAGAAGTAGGTGAGAAGGGGTGCTAGGAAGCAATCACTTTATTTCAGGGGCAAGGCCAAGGGGTAGAGGTTGTCGAGGGGGGAATGTGGGCCGTCCTTGACAGGAAGAAACATGGGCAGTGACAGGTGTCAGGAACCACGTCTTTTGCAATGGCTCCCAATGAGGGGGGTCAAGAATATTCAGGATGCCTGACCGCTACCTCAAAATTCGGCATCAGGATCATTGGTCCAGAGGGCAAAATCTGAAAACAGGTGACAGAGGGGAAACCGCAGGTGATGAATGGAAACTGGGGTGGGTGCTTGGCAGGGAGCAGTTTCCACTAAAGAGGGATGCTGTATGTCAGAGGTGCCCCCCGCCCCGGCCCCGGCCTGCCTGCCAGAAGGATGGCTCTAGGGCTGCCATTGTGGCCTTCCGCCCTGGAGACCACCCTGGGCTGCCCTGGCAGTCAGCAGCTCGGGCGCCTCGGCACTGACAAGGATGGCTGCAAGGTCAGCGCTCTATCCGCCCTGACGCGATGGCAGTCACCTCACAGCCCACTGAAAAGCCTCTTGAAAGCAAGCGTTCATTCTACCATTCTTGCAACAGATGTTTACTAGGCATCTAGTCGGGGCGAAGCGCAGTATGAAGCAATTTATGCCAGTTTGGATATCAATCAAAGATGGGCCTTACGAACATTCTCCACAGGTTCCTATCCTAAAAGAGGGTAGAGACCCTGCCCAACAACATGCCAGAGTCAGAGTGCACAGGGTGGAGCTGATGGCCCGGAGGGTTTGTGCATCGGCGGTGGTGTAGCCTTTTGTGTCTTGGGCTTCAGTGCCAGCGTGGCATGTTCACAGTCATGATCAAGGGTGGGGGACTTGTAACGCGAGAGACTGTGTGCCTATCTGTGAGTTCATGCGTCTCTCTGTTAATAGCACCTTAACATTCGTATAGCCATTTTCACAGTGTATCTTTACTTACAGTCATCACCCCTCTCGTTGGAAGCATGACATGACAGGTGGGTGCACAAGACAGATCAGAGGCCTTAGGGACTTGCCCAAAGCAATACAGCAAGGAAGAGGCCTAAGCAGGACTCACCCTCAGGTCTTCTCACTACAAACTCAGACTTTCCCGGCAACGCACTGTCCGAGGGGGGCTTTTGCTAAAGCCCCTGAATAGAAGTTTGGGTGCCCAGGCAGCTCACTGCAGGGCTGTCTGAGCAGGCTGTTTGGCTGACTTAGGCTGCCTGGCACCTCCAATGTCCTTCTTGGTTTTGAGGCTGCAGGTCCAGAGCCCAGCGGAATTTGAATCAGAATGGGAGTAATGTGTCTGCATTAATTCCCCTGCAACCTGATGTAGCAGAAAGAGCAAAGATTTACAGTTGGCAAGTATAGGATCAAGTCTCAGCATGGCCCAGATGAATGGCATTGAGTCCCTCAACCTCTTGGGGATTGGGTTTCCTAATAGGTATGGGTGACCTGTGGGCATGTATCAGTTGGTAGTAAATCACAGCATCCTGAGGCTGACATCATGTATCCTACCTTATTTATTCATTCATACTACCTCTCAAGGTCACCAGGAGGACAGAATGAGGTGACGTGGCTAATGCACAGTGCAAAGCCTGGCACAGAGTGAGCGTGAGGTCTGTTCCTGTCTCCTGCAGACACCCTTGTGCGTTTTGTTCTACTCTGTAAAGGGAAGGAGAGCATGCTTGAGAGTTTCCCCCATGGGGATGCCCCAGTGCTCCAGACCTCTAGAGGGTCCTGTTGGGGCTGGATGTCAAGGAAGAAATCAGAGTGGAGTGCCAGGCACGACACAGTCTGCTGTCTCCCAAGGAGTGAGGGAGGGGAGCCATGCCCCAGTGCTATCCAGGTACCTGCTCAGCCAGCCCTCTTCTGCTGTGTGCCCTTGTTTAAGCATGCCAGTTACAGGGGAGATCATAGCAACCATCCCTGCAATGTCAGAAGCATTTCTCCATTCTCTGGTTAGGATGACATCCAAATAACATTCGCAGAGCAGAGTGGGCTTCCTGCCAGTCGGATGGTTACGTGGGGCCTGGGTAATCATTCAGGTGACAGTCCAGTTTTACACTGGAGGTTAAAATATCAAATTGTGTCAGCTCTGTGTCCTGACGGTGATTCACCCTGTCAACTTGCTGGGCTCTGCAGATGACAATACAGGAGCAGGCTGGCCATGCTCGTGCATGAGGGCATCTCGGAGGCATGGTACTCAGGGACCCAAAGGCAGTCATAGCACGGGATGAACATGGGGAAGAGGATGAGGCTTCAGGCTGAGGCAGATCTGCCAGAACCTTTCCCCCCACCTGCCTCTGGGGGTCTCCTGAATCAATTCTTCAGGTCTCACAAAGGCAAATCACAAAGAAAGAGTCACAGCCCTTGTTTCAGATACATGCAGCTGCTGACTTACCCCAGCTGCTCCCATTTGAAGCGATGGACAGCGAGTCCAGGGTGGACAGGTGCCTTTCGTGAGAACTCTATCCTCCACAGAGGACTCCTACAGCGCGCTTCGTCATCTACTTCAACCCCCGTTCTACAGATCTCAGCATCTCACGGGTGTTCCATGTGTTGAAATAATTTTTTAATTAACCTAACAGCTATTGTTTTTGTTTGTGTTTTAAAGTTATAGTAGTGAACTTCCAAACTCAACATAATGATAGAGTAACAGAATGGTTATAACAGGTATGTAGAATGGCTATGATGCGTGCAGAGGGGGCTGAGTGGGGGCTCCTGAGAAGACAGGTCCACATCTAACCCTCAGAACTTGTCCATGTGACCTTACTTGGGAAAAAGGATCTTAGCAGATATAATGAAGTAAGGGGCCTTGAGATGAGATCATCCTGGATTATCGGGGGGAGCCTAAATCCAATAACAAGTGACCTTATAAGAAAAAGCAGGAGGAGATGTGAAACACAGAGGGGAAAGCCAGGTGAACGCGGAGGCAGAAACCAGTTACACAGCCGCAGCCAAGGAAAGCCTGGAGCTTCCAGAAGCTGACAGAAGCACGCAATGGCGCTCCCTTAGAGCCTTCTGAGAGAGCGTGACCCTGCCATAACTTGATTCCGAACTTCTGGTCTCTTATAACTGACAGAATAAGTTTCTGATATGTTAAGCCATCAAGTTTGTGGTAACTTGTTATATCGACCCTTAGGAACTAGTACAGTATGTTTATAGGATGCACATGTTTAATATATCTCTATGTCTCTATTATCCATCACTTATCTATCATGTTCCAACCCACCCATCTAGTGAATGTGTATTATATGATGAATTTGTTATATTACCTGGGATTAAAATTCCTTCTTCATCCCAGGTTGTATGATAGGACCAAAAACAAATGTGATTGGGAGTCACTGACCAACCACATTCAGCATGCGTAGCTTATGTAAGGGGAAGAAACCCTGACACGGAGGCCTGTACAAGGGGAACTGAGTAGAAAGAAAACAACACAGGGACATCACTTACCCAGAAAGAGCCATTCAATACTGGGTAAATGTAGGCTGCTTGAAAGGATCTGAGCTCGCTGCATTAATAAACACATGTCTATGAGGGCTAACAGGAAAGTATCCAGCCATGCAGTATGAAAAATAGAGGCACTCACCACTGGATTTTTTTCCCAGACAGCCCTTGTATAAATTCAAATACAAAGGGAAAAGTATGCTTAATATTCAAAGGGATATATGGAATGATGCTTACAGTCATGGGTCCTATAAACTACTTTATAATTCTATCTCTTTATATTTATGTGTGTGCATTTAGATTAAAACTTCCCTATATGTTTCTAACTTGTTCAACAACAATAAAACAATAGTCATGATGGTTATCATTAATAATTACTGTGATTCGGGCACCAGGCTGAACACTATACATTATCTTGTTTAGCAAGTCCAGGTAGAATTGCCCTGCAGACTGTATCACTGGATCTGTTTTCAGACAAAGCAGCAAGCATAGTCAGCCAGATGGAATGTCCCGCTCAAGCTGCTGGGGGTTATAACAAGCAGCAGTGACTGGCCTCCACCCATCAGCTGCTGGGCTCTAAGCTTCTGACCCTAGAAAGTACAGAGGTGACCCGGCTAGTGGGTGCGCAGATAGAACCTAAAATCTGCTTGGGATTGTCTCGTGTACTTGTAACCAATGACAGAATCCTGATGTGGCCTCTCCAAATTCCCTGCCCAAATTTATGTGAAGACAGAAATGGACACACAAATCACAATCCTGAAATGAAGACTCCCAGGAACTGGGAGGTACTAAACAGGAGTTTGGACAAGGAGCGTTAGAGAAGCGGACTCCTGAAGGAGCAGAGATACTAAGGTAGACTGTGCAGGCACGTTTGGGAACCTGGCCTTGCACTGACCGTGGCAGCCTTCAGTGCCAAGCTCATGGGTCTTAGCGTATAGCTCATGCCCTTTCCTGTAAGGTGACTGAATGAATTTCCACTCCAGAACACATGTAAAGTGGTCAAATGTGAGTAAAACCCGTGTAGTTTGTAAGACAAAGCAGCAATTCCCATCAGCGGATTGAAGAGCATGACAGTCCCAAGTGGAAGGTCCCCAGAGGCCCTCAAATCCATCCTCCGCACTGCTGAGTCGTTCACACACCTGCTGCAGGGGTGTTTGTACACTCAGCTCTGTGCTGGAACCTTCAATGCCTCCCCGCACAGTGGGAAGGCCAGGCCGGCTAAGGATGCAAGAGCCCGAGGGAGGGTCGGAGAGAGAGTGAAGAAGGGAGGGAGAGAGAGGGAGGGGG
>PVJL010000375.1:199741-438940 GCA_004026885.1 Lyroderma lyra | reverse complement strand
TGAACCTGAGCTATGAACTCTCTCCATATACAAAAATTAACTCAAAATGGATTAAAGACCTTCATATAAGACCTGCAACAATAAACTGTATAGAAGAAGACATAGGTACTAAACTTATAGACCTAGGACTCAAGGAAGACTTCATGAACCTGACCTCAAAGGCAAGGGAAGTAAAAGCAAAAATAAATGAATGGGATTGCATTTATTTTAAAACATTTTGTAATTCAATGTCGAAGGTTTTTTCCTCTGAAAGTTAAAAATGCTCTACTAATTTAATTGAATTTATCCCAATCATTAGGGTTTTAATCATTAGAGATTTTACAACATTTGTTCAGTGCGTATTTTTATGTAATTGCCTTTTTGCATTAGGAACTTTTAAAGGATGTCTTGAGGACTACCCAAATCACTCTTTATATTGACCAACTGATCTGTGGCTTAATATATGCTGTAGATGACAACTAAGTAAATACAAAAAGTTAAAGTGTCTGAGTTACCCAAATAGATATGTATCAATCCCCAGGCTTATTAATATTTGTTTTCTTAACATTTCTCACAAGTTATTCCTTTGCATTCCCTCCTTCACACCGCTGGTCAAGGCCCCATTAGTTTTATAAGCTTTGTGCCAAATCTTTGCATACATCCTGTCGACCACTCTAGGATCAGCTTAAATCTATACCGTATCATTGTCTTTCTTCTATATTATTGTACTTCATAGTAAGCTTCAGTAGCTCCTTCTGGCCTACAGGATCAATTCAGGCTCTTGAGTCTGGCACCTGCAGTCCTCAATTACTGATGCCCCATCTACCTTCCTAACTATCCTCACACACACAGCTAAGACCTCCCTAACTGCCCCCTGCTATCTAGCTGAGTCTGTATAGTCCACAGTCCCTCAAACAAATCACAGGTTGCCTCCCAGGTTACAACACTTTATGGACCCAGTAGATCAAGAACACTGCCTACAAAACAGCAGGATGTCAGCCCTTCTTCCTACTCAGGTGGTAGAAATGTTCTAGATTTTTAAATTCAAAGGCACTGGGGCAGGGGTGGAGAGAATTGCCTCTGCTACACTGTGTGCTGCTACCTACTTCCCTGGCATCCCTGTGCTTCAGATGTTGTGATCATCATCCTTCTAGATTGTACTCTGCAATCATTCACCTCCACATGGTGAACCTTTCCAAACCACCTACCATGTCGCTGGTCAAATCTACGGCCCACTCTGCAGGCACCCACCCTGGGGACTGACCTGTTCTGAGTCACCAATAATACCGGGGCACCAGGTCTCTCCACTGCAGCTCCCTGGAACTCCTCCGTGTCCCTTACATTTGTGTCTCTGATCAGGAGAAAGGATCCTAGCCTTCCTTCCACCCCACCCCTTCACTGCAAAGCAAAGAGGACTTCCCAGCAGAATTACTGGATGATTCATTGTGTTCAATCTCACAATCCTATTCAGGGAACACAGGGGTCAGTCTCGGGGTAGGATCAAGAACAGACTCATGGTATGCTCTCAGTGATCTGCCAGCTCCTTTCTTAAGATGATTTTTTTCTCTCATGGGCCATATAGTTCCACCCTGCTGTCTAGCTGGCTTCCTCTTGGGCCCACCAGTCTGTACAACACTTCTGTCATTAAATCAAGAAATTCTTAAATCCCACATTCCTAATTTAAAATGGTATGACAACTCAATATGCAAAATGACAAAATCTAAAGACATTCCTCAATTCTATTACATAATAAATTAGAAGTCCCAACACAATTCTGTAGGTGTTTCCTTTCTTTGCTTTCCTTTATGTCCTTCAGTTACAAGAAACAAACTCACTCAAATGTCAGAAACCAGACCCCAGGAAGAATAGGACAGGATGGTGGGGTGGCTCGGAGCTCGAGATGCCTCCAAAGGCTTCAGCAACAGCTACTCACAAATCTTCATGAAAACTCAGCCTTATCTAGGGGGTTCACTCTCCCTGTACCATGCCCCACTGTTTCTCATCCAGTGTCCGCAAACTGTCAGTGGTTAAGGACTGCTTCCCCCGCACCACACCCCAATCCATCGTGGACCGATACTTCTACAAAACACAAAATCGTTCATGTCGATGTCAAAGTCACGTTAAATTGCTTTACAGCCTAAGAGCTCAGCTTCCTGCCTTTCCCTCTGCTTACCACAGAGTAGAACTAACAGCCCACAGAATGACATGACGCTCACGCCACACTTTCAGCAGCACCGCACCTGCTTCTCTTAGTTTCTGATCCTTCCTATCGTTGGGTTGCAAGTGGTCTGTCAATGGTCTCCCCACCCTTGCTTACATCCCAACCTTTACATTCTGCTCCTCCCCAATGTGTTAACTGCCCTCTCTCTCATAGCTGATGTTCTAAAGAAAGGAAATGGTGTTGGCTCATGTCATTGTGTCTGCTGTGATGATGGTTGTTCTGGGTTCCCCTGCTGACCCTTTCCCAATAGGCTCTGAGTAGATAACAGCCAGCACATGGTATGACACGTGGATGACTAAGGAGCATCCCTCCAGAGACCACAGACATGGCATGGATCCTCTGATTGGCACATCCTTTTCAGAGTTTTCTTATATTAGTTTAGTTTTTAATAAAATGACAATAAAGAATGATGCGAGATATCTGTGCTACCAGATTGAGTCCTAGTTAAGTAAAAATGTGATTTTCTCTCACTTGAAAGAACTGACAAGCTGGAGATGCTGAGATGCTGTGGTCAGTAATTGTCAGAGCAATGCTTCAAATGCAATTCCCAGTGCTCAACTTAATTGGATGTGCCATTAATCTTTGTCCACTAATATGACCTAAATTCAGGAATGAGTAAACACGTTCTTCCCAGAGGGTACAATAATTTTTTAATCTACTTTCTCTGTGGTAGGTCATGGTTCCAAAGAGGCTGCTTTAGAATTAAGTTTTTCTTAAGGGAAAAATAAGCAAAACAGGTCTCAAGAATTTTCCTCCTACTCCTGCCCCCTTTTGGTCTGTGTGGTCCCAAGAAGGAAAAAGAGAGGGTAGCCAGAGGGCTCAGAAAAAGCCGTGAATAATGCTAAGGACCAAACACAAAATACCCAGAATTTAAATACTCAGCCACAGTCAACCATTGGTTCTAGGGCATAAAAGACAGTGCCAAGGACTCTGGAAGATTCCAGTGACTCATAAGCAAGTTGCTCCTCAAAGTCAAATTCATAGCAATAATGGTTTACTCTGAATCTGGATTGCTGAGCGCAGACTTCTGGTATGAAGAAGATGAGTTAGGACCACGTGGTGACAAGAAGGGAGCATCGCTGTGAGAGCTCTGCATAGGTGAATCAGCACTCCCAAAATTCATGCTATTTCCACCAGGACCCCTTGGCAGCCCCACAGCAAGTTCCCACTGAAACATTCCCTCCACGGGCCACCCACCATTGAAGAACTACTTTATACATCAGTCTAACTACCAACCTCTACCTTGGGGAAAAAAATAATAAACAGACTAGATCAATCTAGTCTTATATTTCATACTACTTTGGGGGACATGAAACCTTATGAAAGTAGTTACAGTGTCTGAAATTTTAATTTAATGTAACTTCATGCTATTCTCTGTTTTTCGTATGAAGGCACACGTCATACCCCCATAAACACACAGTTCCTGTTACAGATCTTGGTAACCCTGAAGCCAGATCTTCAGGTGTCAATTGAAAGGTGACTCTCACCAAGCTTTGCTCAATGGTGTCTTTATAAGGTGGCAACACGAGGACATGGATTTATTTGGAACATGCACACAGATAGCATCTGAGTATGAACAACACTGACTCGCTGCCTGCTGCTATTCGGGAACACCCTGGCTGCTATTCGGGAACACCCTGGATCACATCCCAGGCGCCGACCTTCACCTTGATGGATGCTCTGGTTCTAGGTGCACGATACAGTGTAGTCTCCAGTCCCCTGCTCACACTCATGTGTTCTTAGAGACCTGTCACATTCTGGGCAATGGACTCAGGCTTATAGCCCCAGACTTTGTTATAACCCAAATCCTTTTCGTTAGAGGCACAGGACTTGTTAATAATCACTACTACATTAAACTTATTATTAAAATAACTAATTATAGTCAGTGCATAGAAGTTCATACATGGAGCAGAATTGTGCACCTTTATGAGTACACCAAGTCTTTTATGCCATGAGAAGCCATTTTTAAAAACATCTCTATGACTAAGTAACATGTAAGCAGCACTTACTTCCTGTGCTATGCCTTTCACTTCACTACAGAATATTCTGCTGAAGATCTGGGGAAACTCCCAGGATTGTGACAGCGCTGAGGTCCAGCGGCTGGTGATCCATACCTAATGCTAATATTTCCCGCCCCCGCTCGGGCGTGCCATGCTGCAAGTGCCTCCCTTCCACACGTTTCTATAACCCGGCAGCCTCACTTCCAGACAGAAGAAGCTGGAACATGCAGGGTAAGTTCTTATCAGCTAAGCATGGATTGCACGTTCCCAAAGCAGCCAAACAGTGTTCTATTCCCATATATGTTCCTTAACTGCAACCCAAATGACAACTGTCCCCCTTCCAGCTGTGCTCAAAGGACCTACTCAAGTTCCCAGGAAATCAGCTCACCAGGCCAAGACGCTTGGGTACCAGACTGTGAGCTGGGAAAGGGCCAGAATGTGTCTGGTTTATTGTCTTTGTTCTAATGCGGTTCATGGCACACATGTGCTCTAGGCACACTCAGGAGAAGAAGTAAACATTTGGACCCTTCGAGTAAAACAGACTATCGAATTAATTCTAATAGTTCTTAGCGATTGCCGTTCCCTTCAGATAATCTTCAGGAATTCTAAGGTCTAGAAAGGCATTGTAATATCAGTAAATCTGCAGAATTTATAGTAAGTCTTTAAAAATCTCTCATTCTCCCTCTACTTTCCATATTCTGTTATTCATTCAGTATTTGTTATTTACTATGTGTAAGAAAAGCTGTACTAGATGCTGTGGGTGCCTAACATTACTGAACTTCCTGAACATTCCAGTAAAGGTTCTCTTTTTTCTTTGAGAAAACTCATTAAACTACCCCTAAGAAGTCAGTCAATAACATTGACAGAGTTTTAATCTTTTCAGCTACCAAATGCAAAGTATTTCTAAGCTATGAAATTATTTTTCTATAGGAAAAGATAATGCTCCCACTTACAAGAAATTTAAGAGATTTTAGGGGAAGACCAAGAAGTATAGTTTACAACAAGGAAAGTTATGTTTTCCATTTTGGTTGATGTTGTATCTTTAGGCCACATTTCTGAACTAAAAAAATAAGAATATGGTAATAAGTTTCTAGGACATATTCCCCAAACAGTTTTACACAGAAGTTCATCTGATCCTAATTACATCTCTGTCAAAGAGCTGGGTGGTATTCATGGATCACTGGGGTACAGAAACCACGGTGCAGACTTATTAAATGGTGTCTCCACCATCAACAGAGAATTAACGACACAGCCTCTTTGGAAGGCAGCCCAGCGCAGCGGAATAAGAACGGATTTGAGAGTCATAAAACCTGGGTTTGAAATTGCAGGATTTGAGAAAATGACTTAATCTCTCTACATGTCAGCTTTTTCACTCCATAAAAAAGAAAATATTAAGTTGCACCACTTGAAATTGCCAATATATTTTACCTACAAAAATGGCCAGTTCATTTGGTTCAGCCTCCTAATAATGTTAACTTAAAACTTAAAGGAGTTGTTCTATAGTACGAAATACTAAACTCCATTGAAAGCGCCTGCGTGGAGCCCGGAACTCGGAAGTGCTAGATAAATGTTAGCTCTCCCGGCCCTCCTCGTGTCAGACCTCCAACCTCAGCAGGTTCTCACCCTCACTTCACCACATGGCTCCTCCATCCCTTGTTAGATTGTAGATACAGATACATTATCTAAATGTACTTTATAACACATTAGCTAAAATAGGCACGCTCAACTTGTGGCCCAGGACGGCTTCGAATGAGGCCCAACACAAATTCTTAGAACATTTTGAGATTCTTGGGGGGACCTTTTTTTTTAAGGTCATCATTGGCTCTCATTAGTGTTAGTGTATTGTATGTGTGGCCCAAGACAATTCTTCTTCCAGTGTGGCTCAGGGAAACCAAAAGGTTGGACACCACTGAGCTAAAATGTTAACGCATTTTGACATTTGAGAAGGTAAGACGAAAACCAAACGGGTTTATAAATACTACTGGTGTCCCGGTTTAATTTAGTGAAGGTCTCCCTTTCTACTTCCATGCAAATGTTTTAAGTCCTCCATACTGAGCATCTATCTATATAACATAACAAACAGGGTCACATCTGTCTTAAACTCACATGTTCAGAGTCCTGATAATAATAACATTATAAACCAGGAGACTCTAGGTCAGTATCATTATGAACTGACAGCCAAACATTTGTTTAAAACATGCAATAAAAATGCAACACTGACCTGGTGCCTGGGTCATCCAGTAAACTGGCAATTTTAGAAAAGCAGTGAAGGGGGAAAATAAAACAATATAATAAAGAAGCTATAAAAGGAAGCTGATAAAGACCTAGACAAACCCAACCCCACATTTTCTCAGGTCCCGCGTTCCTGCAGTCTCCGTGTCCGCACCTCCAGAGTCCCAAGAGACCCTAAATGACCCAAACAGAGAAGGGCTCTGCCTTCCTGGTAAAGACACAGTTTTTTGTCTGTGAACTCAGTTTCCAAGGGAAAAAAGAGACTATCCAGGGAAATCAACCAAATTGATGGTTAATAGGGTGACAAATGTTCTAACCATTCATATTCATAAAGGTAATTAGGAGTCTTGAGCATTTGAAAATATCATGGTATTTTTTGTGGATATGTACAAGAATTCCCATATTAAATCAGCTAAAGCACAGACTTCACTTTTTATTTGAATTATTTTCACTTTTCTCATTTTATTTCATTTCTCAACAACCATCCAATCCTAAAACCTTCTACAATGTAATAGTCACAGAGCCGCTCACTCAGACTAACCATCTATTGACTGTCTAACATGAACTCAACACTGAATCAGAGGCCACATAAACTTTCAAGAAAGCTTTTCTAATGCTTCCTTAAGGATTTTTCTCCATCATTTAAAGAAGAACCTCAATGTTTTACAAACTTGCAATGTCCTCTAACAACTCTTGCCTAATCACCTGTTTCCAAATCAAAGCTTGATGAACAGTCAGGCATGTTTCAGTCGGCGGAGGCCGCATGCTGCTCTGTATCTGAACTAGTAATAGTACTATTTCATAGGACACCCAAGCTCAGCTCGAGCTCTCTTCCTGCAGCTTAGAATGTGTGATCCTCAAGGATGAGGAGGCGCTCTTCTTACTTCTTCCTATTGTTCACACAGGCAAGGGGTGCCTTCTTATCACGTAAGAATCTCAACAAGAGCTATTTTGGGGGACAGTGTGAAGCCAAGGCTTACCTACAGGAGGCCATAATTTTAAGCATGTCTCTATTAGCTGCCCTGGAATTGTGTAGCTTTGAATTGCACTAGTCTGAGCCCACTCTGCACCCGTACGTGTCCCATACCGTATGGATGTTCACTTAAGCAATGGGGAGTGGAGGACAGAGAGAGAGTTAAATCACCTAATTATGTAAAAGGAGATCAGGGCAAGACCACACTCTAAAAGAAATAATCTGTATGGGGTTTTTACCCTGTGTAAAGGTCTCATCTATGCAAAGAACAAGAGGGCCCTGTTGTTCGACAAAACATTTATTTATTCGGGTATCGACCTGAAGTAAGTCAACAAGACCAGAGAGTTCACATGGTTCTCCTCCATTTAACAGAAAATGCTGTGTTTCCTTGGCAACTGGGAGTGTTTGGTGGGGCTTTCACACTTCCACTTAACAGAGTACAAATGAGGAAGGCGGCTCACCACCTGGGACTTGGTTCAGAAACAGGTCCCTAGGCCTCAAGTCACTGAAATAACCCATCTGTTGCCTTGCCTTTATCAGATTTATATTATATCTTTATGGTCAAGTCTCAGGGAAATAATAACAAGTAATTAAAATAGAAACTGTAGTTTTTAATGTCTGAATCACTGTTTCCTCATCAATGTCAGGAGGCTTCTGGAATTCAAGTGACTAAGGCATTCTTATGCTTAACTAGCCAACAACATACTTTGTTTTTCCAATGTAATAACTTATGTAAGTAAATGTGACAGCAGAGTAAACACTTTTTCCCTACTGGGTTGTGTTTTCTCAGCAACTCTGGAGCTTTGAAAAGAACTCTAAACTCCAGCAAAAGCGATAGGAGTCGGTCTCCTTTTGCACACCGGCATCGGTGATTCCAGGAGGACCAGACAGCACCATCCTCTCTCAAGAATGAAAAGCTTGAAAACAAAAGGTTCATCAAAACTGCAAACACACTATAGCAGAGAAAAAATGGGGACGGGGGAGGAGCATGGAACACTAAAACCACAACAAACATTATTCTAGGATGGTATACCCTCCAAGGAACTGCAGAGAGGTTTAGACTTTGAACTATGACAGAAAACAAAGAAAATTACCTATAACATAACATGTCAGGGAGGAGATAACATAATAGAATACAAATGTTAAAGGGAGGGGTAAAAAGAATGTTGAAGACCACAGAGAGCTAAAAAATTAATAAATACTCCTAATAAAAATGAGTCAAACCTTGTCTCTTCTATGTTCAAACCCATCTAGTCCTTTTACATCTCATTCTGATAGAGACCAAACTTCTAAAACAATCTACAGGGGTGTCCAACCCTTTGACTTCCCTGGGCCACAATGGAAGACCTGTATTGGGCCACATATAAAATAAACTGTCGCTAACGACAGCTGATGAGCTAAAAAAAGACCCAGGCATAATTTTGTAATGTTTTAAGAAAGTTAATGAATTTGTGTTGGGCCACATTCAAAGCTGTGCTGAGTCACATACAGCCCACGGACCACAGGCTGGACAAGCTTGATCTGCAAGGTCCAACATGATTTTAACTTTAGTTACTATTCTGACGTTCCTCAATTCTTCACCTCACTTTCTGTGCTCCAGGTAAACAGGCCTCGTGGTTATTCCTCAAATATGCCAGACATTCTCATCTCAGGGCCTTTGTACCTGCTGTTCACTCTGCCTAGAATGTTCTTGACCCACATATCTGTACGTCTTGCCTACTCATCCCCTTTAAATGTCACTTCCTCGTGTACTCTTTTTCTGATTACCCCCATCTGAAGATATTCCTCACTCTGGCACACCATATACCCACTTTTCTTGGTTTACCTAGATTTACTTACATATTATTAATTATCTATACTATATAGATAATTATTTACTTCATTTTATTTATTGTCTATGTCCTCCCACTAGATAAGTCGCAGGAGAGTAGAGGTATTTGTTTGCATGTTATTTCTATACTCTTAACACTTAGAGTAGTACCTGTCACATGTATGTGTTAAATGGCTGAAGGAGAAAAATAATTATCTATCTCAAAGTTCTCTATAGGAACATTCAATTCCAGAAGACAGATAAATGAGTGGAAATACAGGATTTAATACTATATCCTCAGCTAATTCATGTATAAAAGCAACAAAAATAAATTGTTAGATATGAATGATCTCAGAAAATGCAGCACCCATGACCGTGTTTTACAAACTTAATAACAAAATTTTACCCAACTAAGATGTAATTCAAAATATACAAGCTTAGGAATGAGGAAGCTGCTTTATGAAAAGACTAACAGAGTAAATATTAATTCCCTTTTAATTACGGCTAAGGCAAAAAAGAACTTTTAAAGTTGCTTTAATTAAAGTTAAAATTTTAAGTTATAAAAAAGAATGTAAAGATTATAAATCTTTAAGAAAAACTATATAATAGAAAACACAATCATCATAACGAACTTGGTCAGTAGTCCTAGAACATAACAGCAGAAATCAGAAGGAAGGAACAAGGGTCACAGCTTTAAAACTGTCCTCTGTTCCTAATCTTTCACCCTGGGAGATTGAATTCTGTTACCCAAATCCTCTTATAAACTATTCACAGTGGTAAAAATTAGTTAAATCCTGTGGGAGGGCCATTTGGCAATATTCATAAATTTGCTTAATATGTGGGCAAACTGATCGCAAAAATGACCCTAATTTTCCACCCTTAGCTAACGTCTCCCACACACACTCTGGACTTGGCCAATGGCAGGGCAGCAAACTTGACACAAGAAACTTGAAGAAATACTTGCGTGTTTCCACTTCCTCTCACTGACCTCTGTCTTGCCCTGAGAACACACCCAGGAGAATTTTCTAGGAGAAATGCTGAGGCTACCCATACCACTCAGCAGCTGGTTAACCCTCAGACATGTGGGAGAGCCCCTCAAAATCAGCAGGACAGCCTGGGCAACCCACCGAGGACCTCAGACATATGACTCAGTCTAGGGAAGAATACCCACCACGCCAGCACGTCATCTCGTGAATAATAGTAAATGATGGTCTTAAACGACTCTACACAAATAACCGATACGACCAATTACCCTTGGAAAGCAATTCCTCCTTGAAGAATTTATATTAAAAGAACCCCTACTTTTTTCAAGAACTGTAACATATTTTCTTATTGCAAACTATGTTACAGAAACATTTATTATAGCATTTCTGCTCATAGGAATATTTATTGGAGCACTGTTTGCAGTAGGAAAATATTTGGAAAGTACATAAATGATTATTAATGGGGAAGAATTCAAAGTCTTTTATCTGGAAAATAGTATGTGGCAATTAAAAAGCATGATTTAGATTTTTATATTTTATAATAACACAACATGTATTACTAAGTCACAGTGAGATGGAAAATAATATAGAGACATTTTTATTTCATAAATATATATACTTACATATATAGGAAAATACTTTTGCAAGTATACACAAATTCTCAAGTTATTATCACCAGAGGGTCAAAAAGAGGGTAATAATGAGAGTGACCATCATATTGTAAATTTAATTATATGTAGTGATTTTGTCCTAATAAAAAGGCTGTTTTAAATATAAGGAAGGAATTTTTCTATGGAACCCTACATTATGCAACACACATTAATGTGACTGAGGCACCAGGGACCAGAAGGATTCTGCGTACAACTTTTGACTCGAGTCCTTGTCCCAGCAAGAACTCACTTCCCTGACTGAGGCTGCAGAACATCACCTCTGTAAAAGTTATAAAAGTAGGTTTATTAAGTGCATCCATGTTGTCGATGAGTCATAGAAAACATGTGCCTTCTCCTGTCCTGTTAAGCTGCTTGGAGGGTTGATGGAGCATTACTTAGAAAACGTTCTGGAATTCAGAGGCAGATGCCATTAGGATAAATCATTAGTAGTTACCATATACTTACACATACTTAGAGGATAAAAATCAGAAACTGAATAAATGCACTTCTCTTCTTTGATCCTTCTGCAGGAGCACCCGGACCACAATCTCGTGAGAGCTTGGCGGGGGGGGGGGGGGGGGGGGGGGGGGGGGGGGGGGGGGGGGGGGGGGGGGGGGAGTGGGAAGAGAATGTCCCCTTCTCCTGCGGAAGCACTCATGTGACCAGCAGCGGTGGCCAAGAGGGCACGGCCGTTAGCAGCAGTGCTCACCAAGGGACCCAGAGGAACCATGGGGTGCAGGGCTTTATGTTACTAGTAGGTGCTGTGGGAAGGAAGGAACGACCTAGGCCGTAAAAGGGGCCCTTGACCTCAGGGAATGCTGTTGGAAATTATGCTGCCTCTCGGTTCTACCTGGTGTTGTCCCAGTTTTACTGCAGGGTGCACCTTTGCTGCTTCTGCGATAGTTTTCATGGGACTTGAACCTAGATAGGTGGAACGATTCTCTTCTTTTGGAACGCACACATTCTGATCAGCAGAGCACACAGACATAGGACCCTGTGCACCCTGTGACTACACACTCATCGTTTCAGAGTTCCACGATGCTAGCTGAGCACTGAGGAAGAAACAGACTGGGCAGGATTTAGCCTGTCAGATTACTGTCTACTCTGCATAGAAAGTATCGCAAATTCCACGTCTCTCTGTGGCTGACAGAGCACTTGTGAAATCTATGATACCACAGTTCTTGGCTTGATATTCAAAAATAAATCTCAACTTTCAATGAATACTATTTATCTTGTTCCCAAATTTATAGTCATAATGGCAGAATTATCAGCTGGGAAGTTATTTCCCACGTAAGCAATTTGAGGTGCATCTGGTGGCGGTGTGTGTGGAATGAGGGTGTTGTGTAGGCTGACCATATGTACTGTTTGAAATGGGACAGAAAACAACAGTACTGTCTCTTTTCAAATGGTACGTATAGTCAGCCTAGTCTCACTGGGCTAAATTTGGGGTGTCGGTAGGCTGACCATATGTACCATTTGAAATGGGACAGTACCATTGTTTTCTGTCCCATTTCAAATGGTTCATATGGTCAGTCTAGTCTTACGAGCCATTACTTCACTGGGATTTCAGTGGTCATGACAATGACAAAGGACTAGTATGTTGTGTGTCAACGCACTCCACCCACCCTTTACAGGGCACACGGATGCCTCAGTTGTTGAGTGAGTCTTTGAACAAGAGTTTGAAAGGTCACAGAGTCTGAATAGGAAACAGTCTGAAAGGGAGACAGAAGGAATGCAAATTCTTACTGAGGATCAGCCTGGGGGCTCATGGACTTGACCATGAGTGTGTCAAGTCTGCATCACAGGTCATGCAGTCCTGGCTCTACACTATTAGTTTGTTATTTTTCAAGTCACTTATTTCTCAGGGGTATCAACTTATTTATTTGAAAAACTAATCCTAGAATCACAGAGTGGAAGCAACCTTACAGGGTAATTAGTGTAATTGTCTTTCCAGAGGTTTCCTACAGGATTTCAACAGTTTCTCTCAATGTTACCTTTCTAGAATTCCAGTGTTCTTGTAGGAAGGCAGTAAAGGACAAAGGAAGTCAAAGTGAATAAATTCATTCCCCACCTCTACCACTAGCACTGATACCACATCCGTTAGGGACCTCATCAAGCTGTCCTCAGAGGTCAGGACAGAGTTGTCAAGATTAGCAGCATGTGTCTGGCCCTCTGTGCCAAGTTGTGACATGAGAGACGAGAAAGGTGCCAGGCAGAGAGTTGGCAAGCTGCAGGTGATGCCACACTGCTCTATGCACAAGCTGCTATAATAGAGTCCTTTCCCATCTTGCTTTAGGCTCCTCTCTAACTTTCCAAATCTTGCTGCTTTTATATCAATGGTAGAAAAAGTTGGCCATGAAAATCCTTCAAACACCCTTATCAGACTGTGGACTGAACACACCAAAGCAGGTGCCTAAGGGACCATCACCAATTAGGGACAAACCTCAACAAAAAGGAGTAAAAAGAGTAAGATTATTGATAAGAATAAACAAAAAAATGCAGAGACAAGAGGGGAAAAACACCTTTAGATGATGAAAACAAAGGAAAACAGAATTAGGCTGGTCTTTGCACCACTTCATCATTTCTGTAAAATAATACAATCAGACAAGTGCTCAAAATTCTCTCTAACTGTGGGCTTCCATTGCTGGTTAGGATATAAGATAATGTGAAAGATCTTCAGTCCCATAGTTAGCATACAAGTATGTGCCTTTTTCAATATGCATCAAATTATATACTTAGGACATAAGCATTTTACTATATCAAAGTATTTCAATAAACAACCAAGAGGCATAAAAAATAATTTTCATTCATTTTTTTCTTCACCTGAAGTTCCAACTTAAAAGAACAGATTATCCAGTAAAAGGAATTGTAATGTTCTTCTCTGGGGCCAGATTACTAATATCCTCAAACAGACATAACTTTAGATAGTGCTGATGTAATTCTCAATTTCATATCATTTGGTAAGGCATAGAGCATGCTGACCACTGCCTCAGAACAGGAGATGGTAAAACCTTTCAATCACATACAGCCCTAGTCATCATTTTGCTGTACTGTCACCCATTTCTCTGCACCTGGACTTCTTTTATGAAAGACAACATAATATGGTGGCTAGGAGCCCCTCTCTGCCAACACCACGTACTGTCCCAGCGATGGTGGGCAACTTACCTGACTTCTCTGTGCCTCAGTTTCTTCATCTCTAAAAGGGGTACTGTTATGGGTTAAACTATGTTCCCCAAATAGATGTTGAAGTCCTAACCTCCAGTACCTGTGAAATGAGGTCTTTGTAGATGGTCAAGTTAGGATGAGATGGGTCCTGATTCAATATGACTAGTGTCCTTGTAAGAATGGGAAACTTGAACCTAGAGTTAGACACATACAGAGGGAAGACAGTACGACGTGGGGAGAATGCCACCTACAAGTCAGGGACTGTGTAAGGCTAACTGAAGCGGGGAGAGAGTCCCAGGAGAGGCTCTCCACAGCCCTTGAAAGGAACCAACCCTGTAGGCACCTTGATTTTAGACGCCTGGCTGCTGTACTGTCAAAGAGTAAGTTTCTGTTGTTTACGCCACTCAGCTGATGATACTCTGTTATGACAGCCCTAAGAAACTAATACAGGGACCAATAACAGCCTCTTCCACATGGAATTGTTGTAAGGATCAAATGAGTTAATAAATGTAAAATACTTAGAACACTGCTTATCACATGGTAAGCAGTCAATAAACACAAGCATTAACTCTTCACTGAGTCCTACTCACTGTATATTCACGTGTAATGCCAAAGGCTGAGACCAATAAAATGGGGCGGCTCGCTCTAGGTCATTTCATTGTTGTCCGGATTGGGGTCCCTTGCATTCGGTTCTATAACTGAGAAAGCATTTTCTCAATTTTTCTTAAACTATATCTTCTTCCCAAGTCTGGATAATTGATCATCTACATTTTTCCCACATGAAAGTGTCTCCTCTTTGCTCCCACTGCCCTCCTCTCTCACCTACACACCAATTTGAGGATTCAAATCCTCCAGATCTCCCTCTGTTCTCAAATCAAAACTTCCAGAAAGATCTAAAACACTTTTGCCTGAGGTCATTTATAATCACCAATAGTTTAAAGTGCTATCCTCAATGAGAGGAGAGTTTGAACAAGAATCAAAGTCTTAAACTCAAGAATAGGCTCTACTATTGAAGGACTTTTAACCGTAAGCCAGTGGCTAGCAGAATTTTAGAGGGCTGAGGGTAGGGACAGAGATATCAGGTCTCCTCAGACCTCGGAGGGCACCCTTTATTTCACATGTCTAGGCCAATCCTGTCCCCACATTGCTGCTTTGTCAATCAAACTTGGTAACAGCTCTGTCAAAACACAATGATTTGCCCTTCACTGTAACTTTTATAATAGAGAGACAGAAAAAGGTATCTGTCACCAAGTAGATATCCACTCGCTACAATTCAGAATCAAAGAATACGATTGAGGCACCAATCATTTTAATACCAATTTGAGTAAAATAATGTAAACTCTTTGAAACACGGATGGAACTAGAAGTTATCATGCTAAGTGAAATAAGTCAGACTGAGAAAGACAGATACCATATGATCTCACTTATATGTGGAATCTAAAGAACACAATAAATGAACAATCAACATAGAAATAGACTCCAACTGATAGAATCAGATGGAAGAGAGGATGGGGGATGGGTGGAAAAGGTGAAGGGACTGGGAACTGCAAACTGTAGACACATAGTGGTTACAGGGGTGTGAGGTACAGTATGGGGAGTATAGGTAACAATGTCAAAAAAGCTATGCAGGGTGTCAGGTGGACAAGGGACCCATGGGGGAGACACTTTATAAATTACATAGACGCCTACCCTGTGCTGTACTGCTGAAAATAATACCAATTAATGTTCACTGTACTATTATACATATATATAAATATATAATCATGGGATGTAGAGTACAGCACAGGGAATACAGTCAATGGTATTGTAATAGCTATGTGAGGCATCAAATGAGAAATAGACCTTTTGTGGTTATCACTTTATAAGGACTGTAAATGTCTAAGCATTGTGTTCTCTGGTACACATGAAACTAATAATAGCAACAACAACAACAATAATAATAATAATAATGCCATCACATTGACTCTGTCCCCTGGCCCCTACTACATTCCCTCATCTGTTAATGACTTGAAAATGGCTAAGTTCTATTAACAATCAGAACTTTGTGAGCCTTAAATAAAAACTGCTTTACAAACATCTCAAGAAACACCACAAATAAAGTAAACTGAAAGTCATTTTAGGTTATAGATCCTTCATGGTCCCAAGCGAAATTAGGTGGCGTGTTAAAATGGGGCCATTTAAGGAGAATTTAATCAAAGAACTATTTACAAAGATGTGGGCAGGGTATAGGGAGAGCACAAGGGAGGATACAGAACCAAGGGCTGATAACCGGGCAGTGACTCTACACGCACAGCCTGAGGAGCAAGAAGAGGGAGCCCTTCACAGACCCCAAGAGGGAGAATCCTGTGGAGAGGGCTACCCGGCAGTCCAAGGATACAGGCAGCTCACAGCAACCCCGAAAGGAAGGAACCAGGAGGATAAATACCCTGACCTCGTCTCCTCCCTGCTCTCTGATCTCTGGGCAGTGTTTCCCATGGGCTAGTCTCAACTGAAGCCAGAAGCCTGGAACTCTTACTGCTGTAATGTTTCTTAAGCTGAGCATCCAGGAAGGCAGAGCAGAGAGTGTGAAGAGTGGATCAAAGAGGAGGGATCTAATGTGACCTAGGATGTGTCAGGGCCTCTTCAGGAGCCAACCCAGGGCTGACACAGAGTCCGTAAGTTCTTACTAAATGGAATTGAGCCTGTGAGACAATATATTTAAGATACATGAGCTCCAGAGCTCCTTCCAACTCTGACATTCTCTGACTACTAATGTGTTCATTGTCCTCAAATATCATTCAATAATTGTAGCGTGACCATGATGAAGAGGTCACCATTGCTAAAGGTGACTTTCACATCCCAACTTTTAACTATATATTCTGTCACCCCTTCCATATAAAATACATAAATGAATTGTGCAAGGGTTACTCAGTGAGTTGTCTGAAGAAAAGAAAAATCAAAATATTTAGGTGGAGACATGAATGCATGACAGTAAAGATAAAAAATCACTTAGATTGCAAAATTGGGCACACTGAGGCTGTCGTAAGCCTATAAAAGAGTAACTGCGATGTACCCTAAGAGATGGGGCATATTTTTGGACATATTCCCACAATTTTTAGTGCTTTTTGTTTCAGCAAATATTTGGAGTACTGTTCTTAGTACTCAAATTAGTACTCACAGCACTTATTAAACTGAAAAATCACTGATAATATTTTATGAGAAACATATCATTTTGCATTTAGGTATATAACTTGAAAAAATTTCCTATTTATTTTATTTTTCACCAATGTTTCATTTAGAAATTTGTAATGTCTCCTTAAATAGGAATTCTATTTTTCCAGCAATAATTTCATTTCTCAGTAATTGTTACACACATAGGTACACACTGAATTGCTTAGGGCTGTTAGCAAAAATAAAGCCAAGAAGAGCTTTGTATTTCCTTCTAGATATTTACTTCAAAACCACTTTCTATTCCAAAAGCTCTTTAATTGGTAGGAAAAGCACCCCAGAAAGATGTTTGGGGTCATCCAACCCCTTTTGCAATTAGCGTTACAAACCCATAAATCTCAAGTGGGTGCCTGGTAGCTCCTCCCTGAGGACTGACCCTGGGGGCTTTTACCCCTGAAAGAATCTCTGTGACCTTGTCTCATCCCCTCAGTGAGTCCTGCCCACCGGCTCTCGTGAGTTCTTTCATACTTGCTGAGTGCTCATATTTGGGGAGTAAAAATCCTCTCTTAAAACCCCTCCAATCACAACTCCAACTGCTTTTCTGCTCCATGCTCCCCTTTCATTCTAGTCCTGTATTTGGGGTACAGACCTCTCCGCAGATCTTCAGCGCTACCTGATAGCATAAAAGGTCATACAATTAACTGGTCGAACAGTCAGACTTCAGCAAATTTCTTCCAGCATTTTCTTCCACTGAGTGCTCCTCCCCTCCCCCCGCTTTAAACTCTCTATCCCAAAGGGAAAATCACGTTCCAAGAAACCTAAAGCGACTTTGACTTTCACAGCTATTTCAGTCGCACATCTGGGATGAGATCCCTGGAGCTCTAATTTGCAATGAGGCAAGTTCACCTCAATTCTGTTCCCTGCAATAAACAGTAAACAAGGCCCATATTTCACTTAAATATCATAATTTGAAAAGAGTAACGTACCTGATATTCTTTCCTTGAAACACTTGGTTTATAAAGACATGGAAAGGATGCTCTGTGTTAGCAGCTCAGAGATGAGAGCTGATGAATTGTCCCCTGGAATCATTAAAAATGCTGTTAAAAAGTGTGTTTGACATCTTAATAGGAAAATGACAAAATAAAATGCCAGTATTCCTGCCTCCCTACCTAAGGCTCTATTGGACACACTCTAAGTGATGGCGACTAGCACCTGCCGTCAGGCACTGCCTTCACATCCTGTAAAAATAACTCCTCAAAATAATCTAAAGAAAGTTACAAGTGTGTGTCTGCCATCTGTCTGCTTTAAGTGGCTTCTCATTAGAATCCTACCATTCCTTAAAACATACCCCGTCTTGTCTCTGTTTCCTTAGAATGGGTTTGGGTGAGTGTATAGGGCTGGCCACCTGAACACATAGAGGACATTGGCAATATTTGCAGCAAGGCCCCCTCCAGCCCCAAGGTCAATGCCCCCCTCGTGTGCAGACGGGGTGCCCATGTGCAGCCTCGCACGCGTTGTGCTTCCCCAGAGTTCTGTGGGACAACTGGTGAGGGTTCGATTCAGCTAGCACTTGCTGAGCTCTAAATGAGTCAGAACCTCTACGTGCTGTCTCCGTGACAGCCATCACCCCCACCACAAGTGGAAAGGGGAAGTCAAACAGCAGAGTCCAAGGCCACTGCAACCACCAGAGCTACCCTGGCAACTCGTAACAAGTGTCACGTAGCCATGCAAATGGGACGTGTATTTGCCGTGTCCACTCCTGGCTTTAAACCTCTCCTGCGCTTAGAGCACGGACGAACACAAGACAGTCTCGTTCAGAATACCCATGGGAAGTGAAAACCGGTGTAAGAGAAAGGATGAAGGGGACAACCCGAAACTTAAAACCATCCATGCTCAGTTACAAGGTCCCTAAAGTAAAACCACGTCCCGTGGGATAGAAATAGCGTGAAACATTGCAAGGATTCCCGCCAGCGGAAACGTAGGTCCTTAGACGTCCTGCTGAAGGAGGTGTCATCACCAGTGTCTGAGTGAGACACAATCAGGAACTGACACCTCAGCCCATGGGGTTTCCTTCGTAGTGTGTCATGTACAACTGCACAAAAATATTCATCGTTCCCTTGAAAAAGTGTCATTCTAATGTTCTCGATAAATTCTATCGTGGTCTTTGTAAAGTCCATTATGAAATCACCCTCAGGTATTGCTATATACAGATATTTGGTGGATCCTACCTGAATATTCTCTCTGTGCAAATGACAAAACATCAAGTGTTCAGCACGGACCAGTGCAGGTCAGCGGCCGGCCTTCTGCGTGGGGCGTGGGTGTGCATTCGCTATGCTGCTGCTCCAGGGCATCTAGACACTGTGCGGACCAGGGATGCACAACCTTTTGGCTTCCCTGGGCCACATTAGAAGAATTGTCTTGGGTCACACATAATATACACTGACACTAACGAGAGCTGATGAGCTAAAAAAAAAAAAAATTGCAAAAGAATCTCTTAATGGTTTAAGACAGTTTACGAATTTCTGTCAGGCTGCATTCAAAGCCGTCCTGGGCTACCTGCGGGCTGGACCGGCTTGGTGTGTAGACAGGGTCTTCTCTCTAGGTCCTCAGTCAGCACCTCTGTAACTGCATGGCCACTTCACCGCACTGGGTACTGCCTACCCCCAGCCAAGACACTGTGTCAAGATGGGACAATGTAGAAGAGAGAGAAAGAGAGGAAACCCAGAAGAGGCCGAAGGGGACAGTCTGGTCTGTGAGCAACAGGTGAAGATACTGAGAGCAATTCGTTTATGAGAAAGGAGATGAAAGGCTCTACAGGCTTCCAAGTGTTTGAACTTCAAGTGGAGGTGTTTAAGTGACCCTGGGGGTGGGGTCCTCCAAGTATAGCCCAAACCTGAGTCTTTGATGTTCTGAGAGAAATTTCAAGCTGGCTAGGAAGATAGAATTCATGCTCATAAAAGAATGTACACTGTGTTTTAAGTTATCAAGACCTACAAACGAATCTATTACAAAATAGTTAGTAATGGGTCTGAGCAGAAAAATAGCCAGACACGGATTTTGATTTCAGCTTTAATGACAGTCAGAAGGCTCGTAAATGACCTGTGCCAACGCGTCAAATACGCTTTTCCACCTGCGTTATACAGAGACTGGGTGACACTCATCTCCTGAAATGCAATGGGGGTGTGAAGAGCCCGGCTTCATACATGAACTCCACTACTTTTTAGCTGCAAGACGTTGGACACGTGACTTCTCGCCTGTCAATAAAGATACTTACCTTCTAGAGAGGATGTGTGTGTGATGGCCCATCGCACCATGCCCGGACACGGTGGTTCAATGCACATTTGTTCCTCTCCTTTTCATCTCGAAAATTCTTGAAAAAGCATTGACCACGGCATGAGCAGTGGTTTATGTTTCTAGAAACTTCAATTTACCATGTACTTACTGAGCTCTCAGGAGGCGCCGTGCTATGGGACAAATTAGGAGTAGCAGGTACCACCCTCCATACTAGCTTAGGTGACAAAAGCAGTTGTTGGCTTGATCCCACATAACTACGTTAGCAGGAAGCCCAGTAACAGGCTCTGGAGAATTGTCCTCAGCACCCCAAACTGTATGAAGCTCCTAGGGGCCCACTGGTTCCAGAAAGGGTTAGTCTGTCTTCCCAAAGCCCCGCAGAAAGAGACACTGGGATGTCCCACCAGACCACTGCCTCTGGGTCATTGGCCCTCCACAACCCAGAGAAGGGACATCTAGTTGCTGTGACCACACCAGTGCTGCCAAACCCTGCATGGCCTATAACATGTCCCACGTCTAGAGGTCATGGTCCCTCTCATGTGTGGACATTGCCCACTGTTTCTCAGAGCACAGCACGGCATCCTGTGTGCTGGAATATGTTGCTCCCTCAACAACCAGTGAACCCTGGACCATCTTCTGTCTTGGGAATCAAGAATTAGAGCAATGATTAACAAAACACAGACCATCTGCTTCCAGGTGACCCACAAGCTAAAAGTGATTTGTACATTTTTAAATGGTTAACATATGTATATCAGAAGAAGAATTCATGACGCAGGGAAAGCATATGAATTTCGAACTGCAGTGCCCACGAACAGTCTTGTTGGAGCACAGCTATGCTTATTCCCTGATGTACTGTTTACAGATGCTTTGGCGATACTACAGCGGAGTTGTTTGTTGAATTGTTGTGACAGAGATGGTTTGGCCAGCAACTCCTAAATATTTACTATCTGGCCCTTTACAAAAAATGTTTGCTGACCTCTAGGTTAGACACTCAGTCCCTTGCCTTCCAAAGGCCCCTGAGCTCCGCATCCTAACTCATCCATCATGCTCTTCTGAGAGTTCTGCCAATCTGGGAGAGACAGAGGTTCTGCTAGGCATAAAAGCAGCCCAAGGAGTTCCACACTCTTTGCCCAAGGCAGCAACCTGAACCCCTCTTAGGTTTGCATGCCAAAGAGGGCCAGTGCGTGCTAAGGCAGTGCTTCGGGGACGTACAGCCTCTGCTGACTGAGAGAAGCAGATCAGAGTTTCCACCAAAAAAAGAAGTTTGTTTTTATATTTGCTCCCTGCCACTTCTTACACCAAAACATGAAGAGTGCATACATTAATAACACTGTAAGAAGGGCCCTGAGCCCACCCCCAGAGGTCAGCGAGCCTGGGAAGGAGCCACTCGAGGAAGGGCAGGAAGGAGGCGAGGGAAATGAGCCCAGTGACAGCCCCGAGGAAAGCATTCCCTTCAGGACAAAGCGCGGACATCTGGCAGGGTGGGAGCCTGCGTGAGGGGGTCTGCAGAGGCGGACCGGCAGGCCGGGAGGGTCACGCAGAGTCCTTTAGGTCATCGGAAGGGCTCTGGCTTTTACTCTGAGTCAACTGTGGAACCACTGGAGGATTTTAAGCAAAGAAAAAAATAAATAAAAGTGACACGATCTGAGTTGTATTTAACAAGATTTCCCCCGCTGCAATCAACTATACCCGGAAGCGGAGCAAGAGTGAAAAGGAGAAGGTGAAAGAAAAAAGGCCCAACCAGGACATGACTGCAATAACTGAGACAAGACACGAACCCACTCAGACCCAAGTGGCAGCAGTGGAGATGACACAAAGCCACTGAGCTGTGGACGTATTTTGAAGGTAGGTCAGATAGAATTCGATAAGGATCTTTTGCAGAGTTAGGTAACAGAGAACATAAATATTTTAAACGTTTAAAATTTACTTTTAAATCTGTAATTTGTCCATCAGCCATTGAAGAGGCTCAGGAATTATAAAAGCCCTGGGATTAGCACACAAACCTGTTTCCAGTATAGAGACCAGTCTCTTGATGAGGATCAAAATGCAACTTTATTCTTGCCTCCCACTGTCTGTGTGCACCCTGCAAGCACGGGAGGAGCCGTAAAGATTCTCGTGCCTGGGGCTCACCCTCGAGTAGCCTAATGCATTGGCCTGGGGCAGAGCTCAGGCTGGGGGATTTCTAAAAGCTTCCACCGTGGCACTAACGTGCAGCGAAGGTTGGCAATCGTGCTTCATCCACTATGCAGTGGGACGCTGCCTTTGAATGAAGGTTTGGGCAAGTCCCTGGTTTCCCAGCCACTCTCAGGTGATAGGGCTTTTGGCTCACTTCTGCATAAAACAGTCTCAGTTCAGTAATTTGGCTGTCCAATCTTATAACGATCAAGCATCTGAATTTCTCCGTTTAACTTAGCATTGATCTTCATTGATCTTCGCCCTTCCCCAGCTCACACGGCTGGGGGCCGGTGCGGGACAGGGGGGCGTCCAGTCCTCCTGTCTCAGTTCTCATGCAGGTGAAAGTGGAAGCAAAGGAGATGTGGGGAGAGGAGAGATGAGGAGCCAGCACAGTCCTCACATAGCTAGGACATTGCTTCGGACTTCAGGGCTTGGCAGACACTTATAGGTAAAGTCCCTGCTAAGTGAGCAGATGTGGAGCTATCGCTTTCCTCAAGGACGTCTAGTCTTTCAGAGTTTCCACAGCGAGACACCTCTTCCCAGAAGTTTTCCTGGTTTTGAACTCCTTCCCTGGTTACTCTGCATCCTGCTGTCACACCAGCCTCTTTGGCTGGAGGTTTGCTCACCTCCGTGTAGGTCTCAGGATGGAATCTCCCCGCTCAGGCCCTCAGCTGGACCGGAAACGCCCTGCTGGGTGTGGTGTGGGGAGGGAAGTCTTCAACTAGGAACAAAATACTAGCTGTTAAAAAGAAGGATTAGGATGCTGAACAATGATGGTGTACACTTCAAACTGATATAATTCTCTATGTTAGCTATATGTTTAATAAAAATCTTTAAAAAAAAGTATTAGTGACCGAGGGCTGTGTCTTTTCAGAGCTAAGCTGCCTGTGGCTCCATCTGATTCATACCACCAGCCTTAAGAAGTTCGTGTTCTCCCTTTTGGAGGGCAATTTGACCATATCTATTAAAATTTTAAAAGCACATAAAATTTGACCATGCCATTTTACAGTCAGCGTTCATCCTACAGATACACCTAAGTCTGTGCACAAAGTTATGCATGCAAGGACATTCACTTTGAATTACTTGTAATAATGAAAATTGAAAACAACCTAAATAGCTCTCATTAGTATAATGGTTAATTAATTCATGATCATTCATATTACAAGTCATTATGCAGAATAAAGTAGACCTATTTGAACTCTTAGGGGAAAAGCAATAAATCTTACGGTTAAGTGAAAAAATGACTAGTTTAAGGATGATGTGCATGGTAAGAACCTATTTTTGTAGAAAAAAAGTGACCTGTGCATATGAACCCAACGTGCACATAAATGCCCACAAAATCAACACGCTGTCACCAGGGGTGGTCTCTGAGCAGTATGAGTGGAACCCGAAGACAAGAGGGGGAATTTAAGGATTGCTCAGCTCTCCACGTTCAGATTTAACCTTTGCAATTATAGTGCATGTGTGCATTTCTTATGTGACTTTAGTAAAGGGGAAAACAAGAGGAATGCAGAAATATGATTGGCCTGAAAATCTCGGGGAGCACTTCCCACTTTCCCCAGAACTGTCCTTACATTCCCAGTCTGGTGGCTATTCCAGCCTCTCCAAACTCTTGGCCTTCACTTCCCCTCAAATGCTCATTAACCTCTTGGTTTCCCAGAGTCTTGCAGGTATGGAGGTGGGCTGGCGTCCCCTGGGGACTGAGTCCTTAGGGTCATCAATGTAAATGACTGCAGTAGTCACCAAGCAGGGAGCTGGGACTCTGTCAGTTCAGCGGGTTAACAGCAAATCAAATGCTGAACAGGTTTCATCAGGCGTGGAGGGAATCAGGCGGCCACCACCATGGGCATCGGACCCCAAAATAAAGGGCTGTCCCTGGCAGTGACTGCTCTCCCTAAATGGGTCAGTTGGGTTTGTCCCATCTTGGTACAAACAAACAGTGCCCTCTTCTGCCCAGCAACAGAACTTCACAGAGCCACAGTCTGGCGCAGCGTCTAGAACTTTCATTTGGTCAGGATGTGTCTTGCAAAATGGGCCAGAGAGACTAAAAAATCATGGTGATGAGCCAGAGAGCCATTTGCAGGAAAGCTGCCACTCTGCCTGTGCCCTAAATTCATGCCCCCATTTTACGAGTGTCCTATTTTAACCACCGTAAAGACAATAAAAAGATTTAAATAATAGGGTACGTCCCATCTACCAAACTGGCAAAAAAATATTTTTTAGGTGCTTAAATTATATATTGCTATAATGAAAAAGAAATATTATCCATAGCATGGCAGGAAATAACAGCGTAAGTTTTCTGAGAAATAATCTGGCCGTATGTTACAATTTCTTTTTAATCTCTTTATTATATGTTTGTCCAAGAATCTTACATTTCGGAACTTTCTTAAAAGTCCCAAAGAAAATGAAGTAATTTACATAAAGATGTTAAGAGCAGTATCATATTTCACTGTTTTATACTACAGAAGTGGAAAAACACACACAATTGGCAAACAGGAAAGATATGTGATATGACATACGGCATAGTATCACAATGCTTTAATAAAGCCATTGAGAATTGTAACTTCAAGAACATAGTAGTACTCTGTGTATGACACACTGGGAAACCTCAGGATACAGAACCATGTTCATACTCTGACTAAAATGCAAGTGCATAATGGCAAAAATTTCAGAGGACGAGAGTTGAGTACTCATATTTACTCGTCTTTGAAAATGATTAAGTATGAGGCAATGAAGAAAGTAGTAGAGGAAGAGAAAGCCAGACAGAACAACACTACTAGCTATTATTTCATGCTTCAATCCTCACTGCCTCATCTCAAAGCATCATTTTCTGGTTTTGGAAGCTAAGGAAATCGATTTTATTACATTAATAGTTGGTTAGTGGAGAGTATTCACCTATTAATACATAGGAAAGCAAAGGAGCCTTTGAAAGCTAGGCCAGATCTCCTCTCTCATCTCTTAAACATATAGCTTCACACATTTTGGCCATATAAACACAAGCTTAAGAAAGTCCGTTGGTTAGAATTTATCATCTCTAATCTAAAGCTAGAAATCAAGTTTACCCAGAAGGTTCTATAATATGAAAGTCAATATAAAAATGACAGAAACTTTCATGAAGCCCCTGAGAAGGCTGAAATGTGACAGGTTGCTGAGGTATCCCACACTGAGAGTTCAGGCAGTGAACTTTTACAATTCTCATTATTAAACTCACTATGTTCTCAAATCTGGCTTCCAAGGATTTAAAGTGTGGGCTAGAAACGTCTAACAAGACACAAACCTTTGCAAGGACTCGAGTCTCTCTCTTTTGTAAGGACCAGGCAGTGGTTCAAAATTTATCCGGCATGGGAATTACATGAGGAGTTGTTAAAGGAGACCTACGGACCTGGGCCTCCTTTGCTACACATTCCAGGGAGGTCTGTCTGGACAAGACCAGGGAATCTTTGTTTTAATAAAAGCTACAGCACGTTCTGGTACAGCTGGCCCACAATGCATCTGGATAAACACTAGTCTAGCAGGCAGTAGGGCTCCTTGAATTAACCTTCTTGAAAATTTGTACGTCTCCTTGAAGCTGGGATTCCAGACCCCAAATTAAACACAGAATCCAACCAATCGGTAACTCCCCAGTTACTAAAATTCTATTCAAAGCTTCTGCGTCTCCCACTCCGACGCTCTCATACTGGCCTCCTCACTGACCTCTCTACTCCTACACAGCAGTCAGGGGGGCCCTTTCGAAGCCCAATGAGATCACGTTACCCCTCAGCCTCCACCCAATTCCTGACAGTAACCTACAAAGTTCCCACACACCCTTGTTTCTAGCTACCTCCCTCATCTCATTGTCTCTTTCCTCCTTTCTCCACTCCAGCTACAGTGACCCCTCCGAGATACGTGATATGAGGCCTTTGTCCTTTCTGATCCCTTTGACTGGAATGTGCTCTTTCACCATTTCTGGTTTTGCGTTCATTTCACTGTCACCTTAAAGAGAGGCTCTCCTTGATTCCCCTAGCCCCGTCATCCTTTGATGACAAAATGATGAATACAAAATGCATTTTTCCTGTTTGTACTGACTGCATGACACATGGTGTACTTATGTCTTGGTAAGAGCAGTACACAGCATATAAAAGGTGCTCAATAAATCCCAGATGCGTGAATAAATGCAGGGACTTCATATATGGGGTCCATGGGAAGTAAGACACAGGTAGAATCCACCGGAGTCTCTTTGGAGAGGTCAACTTTATGTATGAAGGAGACGGTCTACCCTACCTGGTCTGCTACATTACTGCATGCCCAATGGGATCTTCATCTGAAGAAAAGAAGGAAGTATTTACTCTTGGCTACAGAAATCAAGATTCACAAAACCCACTCGTGCTCTGAATCTCCTCAGTGTGCTGGAGACCCAAGTGGTAGACACTAAAAAGAAGAAAAATTGTCCAACCTCTTCACTCTACACCCTCACTCTTCAGGTGTCCCCTCCCCACCCAGAACATGCTGCAGCTCCAAGCAATCCCAGGTCGCACAGGGGCCTGAGCAAGTGAGGAGTTCTGGGGGTAGCAGTGTCACTGGCTTCCCAGTGCCTCTGCCTCTGCGTACGCCTAAACAGCCACTACGAAAACTGTGAAAAGCCACCAGCGGGACCGAGGAATGTCCTAAACATTCAAAAAACATCATATTTGGAGTATGTTCTGTATTTGGCCCTGTGCAACCTGGGATTGGCTGGAACTGCAGAATATTCCAGGTGGGAAGCTTTTCTATGTAAGCAATTCTGGTAACTTGCCTAGAAAGTTCTCAGAAGAAAGGCTCCTAAGTCTACAGGATTCCAAACATTTATCAGAATTTTCTTGTCCAGTTGTTAAGTATTCACTTTTGTTCCCAATTTTGTATTTGTGGTTTTTTATTCCTTTTCCTAAAGGAGGCCTAGGGTGTATACAATCTGTGTATGCGTGTGTTTTCATCTTGACCTCTCACTGAAGTTGGAACTCCTTCGGAACCGAGACTGTGTTTTATACTTTCTCTACTTCCCAAGCACCTGGGACAGATTTGAGCTCACAGGGAAACCTGAGTGCCCTGTCCTTCGGGTCCCTGCATGGGTCAGCACTGGCCTGGGGGCTTGTAAAGACGTTAGGAACATTACTTACCTCTTCATGGCACTTTGCTTGAGGTGCTGGGTGCCATTCCCAACTTACTGCTTTAAAACCCAAAGAAGTTTCCTAACAGTCCACACTGACATGGTGACACTTATTTCAATTAAAGTTTATAAGTTACGGAGCTCTGATTCCATATACCTTTATTTTGAGTGAATACTATCCACAAAGTAATTATTAAAAAAACAGGGGAAGATGATTTTTTTGTAGGAAGTGAGAAAAAAGAAATGTTTTAAGCAGATACAATTCAGACTTAGCTATTCATCATGAAGACTCAATGACTTATATCTCTTATTTCATATCATTTTACTTATCAGTAATAGAACTCAGTGAAGCAAAGTTGTCCATGTCCGTGAGAATTTGTATTTGTTTGTTTTAAGAATTAAATTTCTTTTAGTTAAACAAAGAAAAAGGACCACTCTGCAATTTTTATATTGGGGCAGAAAGAAAAAAATCAGTCACTACTTAAAATTGGCCAGGCCCAATATTAGTGCAGAAATATAAGCTCTTATATTTCTTTTCACAAATACAGTCTCTAGAAAAATGAGGAATTTTTAATATAAAACCTCCCAAATTAAATTTTTCAAATTAAGGTTTTTTAAATAAAATTGTTTATAGCTATTAAGGTAGTAAATTATGAGTAAAATCAATAATAACACCAAGTCAATAAACTAGTATCTAATAGCAATAGGCTAATTTCACCCTAATTTTATATGTGTTTAATAGAATATTACTAAACCAGAATTGATTATCTTTTATCACTTAGGATAGGATTAGGGAGTGCATGACCATAATAGTTGAAAATTATTAATTTAATAATTTAATTGTTTATTAAAATATTATATTATTAATATAATAATTTAATCCTTTAGGACAAAATTTAAAATTTCAAATAATAATCCTAGTCAGTAAACTTTTTCCTGACAGGGAAAGCAACATAATGGATAGACTTGATAGGCTGACCAGCAATACAAGCAATAGAGAGCTGACAGATAAAAACAAAGTATCTACTTTAGTACATACACCAATAATCACAATTCAAACTCTAAAATAGCTTATCTCAAATACTTTTATTCCAGACTCTATAGTGCAATGGAAAGACTGTTTGAATTTTAAGTCCTTCAGGGCTTGGGATAAATTGAACCACGCCATATATACAGAAGACAGTAAGTACTGATATTTCAGTTCTGTATAGTGAGGATCATGTACCCGAATAACCCCAAAGCAAGTCACTTAGAATCTAATTTAGAAGAAAAGGATATTAAATCTATCTCTGCTCCTTCATGAGAGGCTCAGGCCTGATTCTAACTAGCTAATGCTATTAAGATGAAGTTTCTGGAGCAGCATTAGAAGCTCGGGTTTAATCAGAAGTTCATGAAGCTTATACCATACATAATGTTTACTGTATACAAAGTCAAAGGCTCTGTAAATACCAATAAATGCTGCAAACAATCTTATATCACTCCTTCTAGCTTTCACCACATAGTCTTAAAAGGCAGAACAATAATCAATAGTGAAATAACTGTTGACTAAAATTCTGCATACTTCTCGTGTAAACTACCAGGCCAAAAAACACAGACTGGCAATTTCTCAAGGAAAAAAACCAGCATAGATTGTAGGTCAAAAATATAGAAATTAACAAATCACCAATCTGGGAAAGTGTTTTAAAATTCTGAGATAAATTGCACAGACTCCATCCAGATAGAACCATATATACCAAGGAGTGGATGAACTTAAACACATTTGTAAGGACTACAAAACTTCCATTAGAGATATGGTGGCATAAAATCTTCACTGGTTGTGTTAGCGACATTCAGTATTTTAATCAGCAGGTCCATATGAGAGCACGTTACCTGGGGATAACGTGAGAAGGCCTAGATCAAAACAATTGGGGGATTGCTGTTGTCTTATCACACTTTAAAGTAAGAACCTCTCTGGCGACCGTCAAAATCTGGACTCATGTCATTATTATGTTCAAGTAACTGTGCCTTTGACCCAAAGTTTGCCCTTGATATTACATACTGGGACCTCCAATAAGGTTCTAGTTATAAAGGGTTTGAAGAAGCAATAACAAACTTACAGTAACACTTGTACTTCATAAGCTACTTGGTTCCATCTGGCACCTTGCTCTGCAACCTGGCCAAGGCATTTGCCTCTAGTTGTCTTTCCAAACAAGGAATTATAAAAGTCATGCTTGTGTTTGTTTAAAATACAACTAAAAAGAAGCTTTCGTTTTTCAGCAGTCCCTGACTGCAGATGAGAAATGTCTGCCTGTATGTGTGTTTTACTTGCACACACACACACCTCTCAGGAATCTGACTAGCTCCATTCCATCTCACTCTTTCCAATTACACAAAAACATCAACTGACTTATAAGACAAGATAGCTCTAGACTAGTTACGGCAAAGATTAAGTGAAAATGAAAGATTACTTTCTATCCAGCTCAAAATATTCACCCTGAAACTGCTAGTGGATAGGAGAGGTTATCTGACATATCACACTGTCTTAGCAGCTGCTCTGAATCAAAACTATAATCTGAAGCCCCACAACAAGATGAGAAAAGTGGTAATTTTGAGATGAGGTGCTTCCTCAAACTATGCTTGGTAGCGATAGGAGATTGGTTTTGTGGCAATCGTCGGTGCCATCCTGCCACTCACCACCGTATGGAGCTGGTTATTTGCCTTCACTTTTTCTCATCTTTCTCCTTCTCTCACCTCTCTTCTTTCCCTAACTCAGTTCCCTCTCTTTATGTTGCCTTTCCCTCTGCTTAACATTGACACTGTCACCCAGAAAGGTCACTTTCAGTATTCTAGGTAAGCTGGCTGGATCGGTCATTTTTATCCTTTTCCATCCCAAAACACATGAGGGATGTAGCAGGCACCCTGACCAGAACTTAATTTGGGAGGTGGAGAAGGGCATACGAGATTCTTCCAGGGACAGGACAACTCTGCAGGCTGAAATCTTCCTCTAAAGGCTTCCAATAAAGGTCTGATGAGCATGTTCCCCAACATCCTTTCCCCACAAGGTGGGGCATCTCTGCTGTAGAGCTTGCTACCCAAGGTGGTGGTCCTCCAGCCAGCCACACCGGCATTACCTGGGAGCTTGTTGGAAATGCAGGATCTCGGGTCCCTAGACTCATTGAAACAAAATCTGCATCTTAACTAGGTCCTCACATGAAAGCCTGAGAAGCAGTGCTCCATCATGAGAGGAATACAGTAAAACACTGCACACCTACAGCACACAGGTCCGTCAACTACCAGTCTACAACGTACGTAGTAGAGTATCATGACCTTTGGCGTGAAGTAGGCTACTTTTTACTTCTAACACCTGATAAGTCTGAATCTTCAGCAAATTATTTAACCTTCTGGAACCTTAATTAGCTCGTGTAAAATGGAGATAATAATACACATCTTGAAGAGATAATTCATATATAATTCTTAGCACAGTGCCACATATAGAGTAGGTGTGGAGGAAATGAATTTTTAAGTTTAATTGTTAAAATAATTGTTGTTATTATTATTGTCATTATTTAGTCTAACATAGTTTCATATGCTATTAAAATTATTCAGATCAAATTACACAGGCATGCTTTTCATCCTCCTTAAAACTTCCAGCATAAAGTGGGCAATTACTATATGCACAACTGCACAAAGAAACCAAACATACTGACAGGGTAACACGTCCAGCCCGATCCGTCTGTGGTGAAATTTCAATGAGCGAGAGCTAGGTTATGCTAGTCTGACCCAGTGGTTAAAAAGCATTATCTGAGACATACATTAGAAAATCAGGAAACTATTAAGAGATGAGGAGAGTAAAACTTCAGCAAATAAAAAGCAGATCAAGGAAAAGTCAAAACTTTGGTGTAGCACAGAGGTTTCATCCTGGTACACTTTTTCTCTTATCATAGTGTCAACAATAATCTCTAATGGAATATTTAATGATCTAATGCAATCTGAACTGACTAAAATAAACAGAAATTCCTTATAGGCTCAAGCCAAACCTTTAATTAAATGTAAGTGACATACTTTTTAATCTAGTCCCTGAAGCAAAAACGTCAAAAAAGGCCTTTTACTCTTTGTTAATTCAAATATGAACAGAGCCACCTCTTAACAATCCATCCACCATGCAATTGTGCTGTTTATACCTATTCTAGGCAGGAGCCTGAAAATTAGGAGCAGAAATAAATAGAAGCATTCTTAAGTTACTTCAAGCTCTATTTTTTAGCACTTCACATTCACTCCCCTTTCTCAACATACCTTCATTATGTTTAAAAATATAATTTTAATAAAAGATTGTTTATATTGCTTTCATCCAATTAAAGGTCCTTTTGCAGCTGCTTTATTAGAAAGTAAGAGATAACAAGTCTTTCCATAAAGTCCCCTTCCTACTGTTTCTATTAGTTGAATTTAGAAGTCTAACTAATCAAAACTCATTTCAAATTGGCTTTCACCAAGACCATCTTTCTGCTTTCCCAATAGTTATATTAAAATTACCAAGGACATTTGCTGCTTTATTAATGTTTGAATATTAATAAATTTAATTAATGTAGCTAATCCAAATAATATTCTGATTTATAAAGATTAATTTTAAATGTGTATTAATAAAATAATCACTGAAGGCTTAGAATAGATTTTGGTAGGAATTCAGTTGGAAATTCCTGCTTGTGTAATGGAAAAATGTTAAGGTCAGGAGTTTTCAATACAAACATCTCTTTATCCATTATTCATTGGGGACAGGACTTCCAGACCAGCAGTAAGATCTAGATAACTTGAAAAACCAAGAGCTAGCTGGAAACTTAGTGATGGGTTGAATTCCAAGATTGAATTTATTTATAAAGTAGAATATAATCCATTTTGAGGTATCAAACAAACACCCTTTATTTTGTTTCTTATTTGCCTGTGCTTTTGCTTTGTTTTGGTTTGTTTTGAAGTCAACTTTCAGTTTATAGTCTCAGCTAAGTAGATTTCAAGAGACTAGAAATATAACAAACAAGTAAAAGAACTTCCATTCATCCTTCCATCTATTCATTCACTTATTCACTAGGGTTAATATGTGCATTCTTATGTAATCTCCATAAATTAGGGGGGAAAATATCACCATTTTGTTATAAACAAGGTGAAGTAACAAAGGGAAGAAGATTCTAACCAATGATTATTAAAAATCATAATTTCTGGGATTTTGTTAACAACTCTATGTTTGGAAGCTGGGATGTGCCTGTCACTGGCACGTGATGAGCCAGACAGCAGGATCCCTGACCTCATGGGTCTTAAAAGTCTTCAGAGAGAGTGACACGGAGACCAGAACGTGGAGCTCAGTGCACAGACTTCTGGGGGAAGGTGTGGGAGGGGGCCAACCCAGAATGGAGGGGCGGAAAGTCCTCCCAGGAGAAAGAAGCGTGTCCACTGCCATTAATAATCAAAGCAATAAAAAGTAAAATAACATTACTATACGTGTTTATATGTTGTTATTTGGAATGATTTCAAAGAAAAATAGCATCCTGTATCGGCAAGGGTTTGAGAGTGCTGGTGACACTGGAAGAACTGGGATCATCACTCAGTGCAATGCAGCACCATACAGCGAAAACTAGAAAAACGCATGTCCTTTTCAACCTAAAATACCAAATGTAGACATTACTCTGAAGAAAACTTAAAGCAAATGGAAAGCAGTACCTGCAATACAATCTAAATACGTAAGTATATGTTGATGATTAAATATACAATAGTACATTCCTATAATTAAAACAGAGAAATATTTATTGACACAGTTCAGTCATGACATATTAAATGAAATAAGATCACAAATCTAGGCAGAGGAGGAACCTATTTTTGTTTTTAAAAAATATACACAAAGTTCTGGAAAGATACAAAGAACGTGTTCAAGTGATCTCTGGGTAATAGGAGTATGAAGATTTCTCATGTTTTGTTTTGTTTTTATAATTTTTGTCTCTATTTTCTAATGTTTTACATTGAAACTATGCTGCTTTTATCATAAGAAAAACAAAAAATTATGGGACCAAGAAAAACCTTTTAAATTCTAAGCACTTGTACCCCACCGACCTCCCACTTCCTGAGAACAGCTCCTGAGAAGGAAACTTCACTCTGCAGCCCGGAGGTGGGTGCGAGGCAAGCAGGGGCCCTGAGAGAGGGCAGGACTGCTCCGCAGAAACCCCTCGGAGTACCAGCCAGAGGAGAAAAAGTGAAAGACCCTGAAAAGAGACAGAAGTGGTACAGGCAGAGAGATGGACAAAGAGAAAAGAGAAAGAGGACATACAGAGGTGAGTACTAAGCGGCTGCTACAATTACTAGAACTTTGGAGAAGGAGGAGTTTTCAAGAAGTTTTGCTATGTCTTATGTGGCGTATTTCCCTCCTGAGTTTCCAAAAAAACATCTTTGGAATCGAATTTTTATGTATTTGAGAGGAGACACCCATGAAAATAGCCATTTTCCTATTAAAATGAATGCAGTCTCTCAGAAGTGAAAAAAAAAATTTTTTTTAAGTTTTATAATGATGTGCCTGAGAACAAAAAAAAAAAGGTTGGAAAGAAGATGATGGCAGAAGATTTTGTTTTTGACTTCCTCAAAGCCATATGCACACTTGTGGGACTCTCAGAGGTCCGGTGGCTATTCTCAGAGCTGGTGATGCTGCAGGTGGCTCAAAGCAAGGTGCCACCTGGGAAAAGAACCCGGAGGGGCCACCCATCATGAGCAAAGCGGGGAGGGAGCCACGCGCAGCGCACGTGGCCCAGCACTCCGCCTAAGGCTTTGCAGGCCTGAGAACAGGCGCAGCCTTGAATTGGGAAGGGTCAGCAAATACTCCCAAGTTTTTCACCTCAAGGAAAAGTGTGGGTTGCAGAGGAAAAAGACAACGAAAGAGCTCCAAATAAAAAATAATTAAAAAAAAGGTTTTGAGGAAGCCTATATACAAAGATAAAGCTCCACCTAGAGATGAAGTTCTCATCAACACAGCCAAAATGATCTTTTAAAAACATCCTATCAGCGTGTGCCATTCTGCCGTGCAAATCTAACGGCTCCCTAGTTCACTCATAATGAGCTAAATTCTTTACAGCTCCCCACACCCCGTCTGAACCTCTGCCAATCTCTCCCGCTTCGACCCATTTCTGACCCCACTCCATGGACGTCCTTGCAGTTTCTCTAAGACACCAGGCTCAGTCTCACCTTAGACCTTCACCCCAGCCGGTCCCTCCGCCTGGAATGCTCTTCCACCAGGTTTGTACTTAGCTAACTCCTTCCCTGCCTCCAGACCTTTGCTCAAATGTCACCTCTGTAAGTCTCACCTTAACCACCATATTTAAAGACACAAGCAACTCTGACACTTAGCTCCACCCATACCCCAAAACCTCCTCCTTCTGCTGGATTTTTCCCCATCGCACAACCACCTTCTAACTTTCAACTTACAGGTTGAGTAACTTACTGTCTGTCTTCCCAGCAAGGGCAAAGCTTTGTGCTTATATAAGCACTGATACATCCCAAGCATCTAGAACAGTACCTAGGAGTCTATTTGTTCTCAAATGATGAGTTCCGATAACTATAATAAATATAGCCGTGCGCTTGTTTTACTCTGCAACATTAACTCAGGAATCTGATTACCCTTCGGGTACCCATGCAAACTAAGGATAAGAAAACCTACAATAATGATAAGACCTTAAAATGATTCTGTTGGGAGTATTTGGAGTTTTACTATCAAATAAATGTTCAAATTGTTCTATGGTGCCAATTAGTCTCATTCCTAAGCTCTCTTTTTTCTCTAAAATCTTGATGGTAAAAAATGGCTTTTAATTTTATAACTAGGGTTAAGTTTCCTTACCTGCAAGGTGAAGGGACTGATTGCACTAGATCATCATCATAACGTTCCAAAGCTGTTTGTTGCAATATCACAGTTGGGAATACTACCAGTCCTGGCCCTTCACGTAATGTACTACTGACTGGCCTGTTTTCCTATAAACTGCCTTTAATCCATCCTCTCACCTTCTCTGAATTCTTCTACAAAATGGGAAAATGTAGGTTTATATTTATATAAATAGGTAAAAGCAAGAAAGAGTTGACAGACTTTCCTTAATCTGAGAAAAACTTCTGAATTTTGGAATTATTAAAAATGTTAAGATAAAGAAGCAGAATTCATTAATAACCGTTCATAATACAAAGACTGTTCAGTAAAGTTCCAAGTGGCAATATTTGCATGCAAGCAAGTTTGAGAGAGGAGGAATTTCTCCTTTTTTTTCCTCCTTCAACCTCTTTTCTGATAATAAGTGCTTTCTCTATTGCATAACATGGTAAAGTTCACAACAAAAGTCGAGTTCCCAGCATTATCTCCTATGTCTTATTATTACACGGAAGATACTGTCTATTCTCAAGTTTTAATGGCTTCCCACAGCTTGGCAAAAATGTGAAGAGCTACTAAATTCCCAAATTCAACAACCTGTATCACCTTTTAGAATCATTTCAAATGCACTAAAATAAAGCAAAAAACTACTCTGTAAATGCTCATTGTTGGAATTCATGGTAAGAAACTGATTTTATGAGCAAACCATACATACGAGTACATAATACAACCTCATGTCAAAAGTGTCAGAAAAAGTAGGTTTTACATATATTTCAATGTTCATCTTGTCTTTGTCACTCCATCTAACTAGATAAAGAACATTTTTTCACACCTTCAAAACCTGAGAAACTACTACATCATTTTCCATGCATCTCAGAGTTACTGCTTCATCAGTGAACAATTAAATCTGTTTAATATGTTACAATGATCTTCACATTAATTTGCCTGGAGTAAAAACAAGAGCTCCACACAAGATTGAGCAAATGACTTTGAAGTCCCCAACGCTAAAATTGTTTCAGAATACAAATGGAAGCACATTACTGCCACAAGAGCCCTCAATGAGTTCCTAATGAGCAGGTGCCATCCTGGTGACTGAAATATGCACATAATGACACCACCCGCGGCTTAAAGAAGTGCCCAGCACTCTGCATTTGAGACCTGGTGCTGCAACTCCATTCTTTGCTGGATCAAGTGAAGCCTCATTTAGACTGTAAATGAATGTGCTCTGCATGAGTGTGTTTTCTAAGTGGATATTTTAGAAGTGGACTTTTTTTCCCCCAGAATTCTCAAATGCCCCTGATTTTCCATCGGAAATTATTCTTCCCTTAGTTGGGCAATGCCAGACTAAGATTTCCAAAGACCTGGTAAGGATTCAAGTTAAATGAACCACTGTAGCCCCTCCTCCTCCATTAAGTATCTTGAATTCTTCCTTCCAGAGGCCGCTTCAGTACAAAATTACAATGGTATAAAATAAGCACCAAAAGAAGGGAAATTCCAAGGAAGTATCCACGTCAAAACGAGTACGTCTTCCCTCATCTTATTTATTCAAGGACAAGGGTTTCTAGAGCAGAGAGACTGTCAAATCCTCGTCCTTTTTATCGAAGTTACACAAGCATGCGGTTTCCTAATGGCTTTCACATTTTTTTGGCAGGTCCAAAGCCCTTTTCTGCTGTGTGCTGGCCTCCCATTCACTGTTTCTACAACGTGCTGTGCTTGCCCGTAAAATCAAACCAATGGGGAAATGGCCTCCAGACGCTTCAAAAGCGTCCCTGGTTGGAGCCAGCACAAATGGATTAGGAAGCAGTCCGCCTGGTGCGTCCAATTCGAGGAGGGACGAGAGAGGCAGCACGGAGCCTCCAGGGCCTCGCTCGCACTCCTTAGGCAAACAGGACAACCGGCTACCAGAACTCACAGAGGCACGGCGGGAGGGGAGTCAGCGGGGCGGCCGGGGAAGGTGCAACCTAGTCAAACCACACACAGTACCCAGGTACATGGGTCAGGATTGGCCGTTTCACGCTGTGGTTAACATACAAACCCCCAGCCATCCAAGGCTTAGCACAACAAGTGTTGCTCACCCCCCCAGATATGCCGTCCGTCCCGGAGGCTCAGTCTGGGCTTTGCGTGCGGCCTCGATCTCGTTGTTTGGGGAAGCTATCGCGAGGTCTGCAGTGACCTTTGACCTGCGAGCTGTCCCCAGGCAATAGGAGGCGCCTTCGCCCTCCCCTCTCTTTGGAATCTATGCTCTGCCCACCATTCCCACCGTGGGAGCCGGTTTCAAGAAAGCAGCCTTGAGAGAACAGTGTGTTGAGACCATTTACGTGACTGAACCCCTTTAAGACATAGAAACTGTCAAGATTCTGGCCGGCCTTGGGGAGATCACTTGGCCTGCGACTGCCCAGAGCCAAATAAGTGAACTCCCTTATTAAACCCCCGCCTGCCCGTCGGGCGTGTCTGCGGCTTTCTCTGCGCTCTGCTTGCCCTCTGTGGGCAGGGGCCAGTTTGCAAACCAACACTCATCACCCAAAATCACAAAGCTGGGGGCACGCAGAGCGGTCTCTTAATGGGTATTAAGTACCTCCGCACCAAAGCACCACACGACATCTGTACCCACATTTTATTAGCTAAAGCGACTCACGTCAACACACCAAACCACCACTGTGCCCCAACCTCATGTGCCGGGAAAGAGTAGAACCAGAAACACTGGTGAACAACCCAAATATGTTCAGCACCGGAGAAAATTAAATGAACCAAATGACCCTTCTAGATGTCAAGCTACACATTCTCCAGCCCATTTACTCTGTCCCAATCTCTTCTTTTCCAACATTTATGTGGAATTATGGAACATAAATTGTCATGGAACTATGAATGGAACGAATAAATAAATAATAGTGGGATAAATATTTACATAAAAGATAGAATTAGTTTATCCTTAATATTAAGGTAGATAAGAAAAAAGAAATTGAGAGATATTTTGAATGAATTTTGATAGGTAAAACTATCCTCATTTATTAAAGTCAACTAAGGAATGATTGAACAGCATATAAAAAATATAAAACAATGTTATGCTTCTATTCCTAAATCCAGAATTATTATGAATTTGAGAAAATGTATAACTCTATTTCAGACCTTATTTAAGACAGATGCCTTATTCAACAATAAGATTACTTGTAAGAAAAATCTAAATATATAATTTTAGGACTAGCCGTATGTGCAAAGTTTTTTAGAGCATAATTAACAACAAAAACCAAAATCTTTTCATAGTGTGAAGTAACAATGTGGTGTGAAAACAACAACAGATCTAGAATCAAAACTTTTCACAATGTACCATGACAATAAATACTTGTAAGAATTTGAAAAAGTTTTAATTGTAGCTTATGTAAACAACATTGTTAAAGAAATCTGTAACTTCCATAAAAATGGGCAGAGCAGAACCTAAAAATAACAAGATTGAGCGAGAACAAAATGGAATAATGTGTTTGAATTTGTCATCAATGAACATTAGAGAACTAGAAAACAGAGATGAAACATTACAAGAAATATGAGTGATGCCTATATATTGATTCTTACTGTAATAGATAAAATAATTCTATAATTCATGGCAGTGGGTTATCCCTTTGCAGCTGTCACATTACGAGTATAAAGACAGCATATTCATTCCAGAAGTCACAATTCCTCAGTCCCATTTTGGATTTCCTCTGTTGAATATATCAAGTGCAGTGTGGGTAAGGGTGGTACTGGGCCTGGAAGCCCTGCTTTTTCCTTAGTCTTGATTTCATCATCATAAGAAAGATATTCATAGGCTGGAGCTCAAGGAAAGGGAGACAGCTAAGGATTTAGAGATACACTCTTATGAAGAATGAAGAATGTTCCTGGGCTATCTTACCTAGAAAAGAAAAGCTACAGAAATGACACAATGACTCTCTTACGACGTGTCAAGAGCTATATTGTAAAGAGGGTTTGATTTATCCTCTGTAGTTGGGAAAGATTGATTTTGATAGGGGTATGGATAAATACAAGAGTTATTTGTAACAGTTATAACTGACCAAATAGATAGTATTTGATAATAAATGTGCTATATAGAGAACATTTTAAAAATTGAATGCTTTTGGTGGGGTGTTGGGGGACGGAGAGTAAGAACATTTATATTGAATGGGAGGTTACATGAAATAAACCCAACATCCTTACCAATGCTCTGATAATCACAATCCGTACATTTAGGGCTTTGGCACATTTCTTAAATACAAATTTGGTTTGGGGGGAAAATCGTTAACAGCCAAATTTGTATGTGTATGTGTGTAAATGAAACAAGACCTTAAAGTAATGAACTAATTTTAACACATTGCTTTAAACTGATTCTGAATAGAACGCCCAAAGTAATTTTGATTGTTTTGTTGGTTTTCTTGGTTTGTGTGATATTTTTTAAATGTACAATATGTTTTTCACCATAGTGCTATTATCTTACCTTGAAAATTAAGGAAAAGTTTTAAAAATTTACATTCCCATCACTCCGCACAACCACTGTTAATTTAATTCATCTTTTTTCCAATCTTTTCCTTCTAAATGTATTTTTACATATAGTTGATTCTAGTTATTGATGGTCATTATGTTCTATAAAGTTGCCACAAACACTGAATTAGCAAATGCTAAATAAACCATTGCCTCTAGAGGAAGTACAGAATTAGGTTCCTGTGAGCCTCTGGTTGCAAACTTTTTAATCCTGCACAACCTTGTTTTATGTGTGTTTCTGTTTAAAAATACTTTATTTATTATACATTGTTGATTCATTAACATTAAACTCGCAGCCAAGAGCACTGTAACTCATGCCTAACCCCAGTTAATATAACACATTTCTTTTCTCCATAGGCATGTCAGTCCTCTTGTGCTTATGAACACTAGACAGACTTCAGCAATACAGTGAGGTATTCCCTGAAATGGTGAAATCACCAACAAAAAGCACAAAAATGCCAAAACCATAGCACTAAGTAGGCTGTGAAAAGTATACTTGTTTATAGTGTGGGAGCTGAAACAAGAAGGCAGAGCATTATCGTGTTCAACCTCACCTGGGAACGTGTGTGTCGGGCCACTAACCCCTCCTTCCCCACTCTGTGCACGTCTGGGAAGCACCACAAAAGAGTTGTGGGCATTGATTCTAGGATTACAAATAAATTTTACCAACTAGGCCAATTCTCAGGTATCCACAAATAAGGAGGATCGACTGTATTTTGTATCCTGTCTCTTTCCATGTTGTTAGTCTTCATTAGGATAAGTTTCAGTGACTGTCTACTAGCGATTAAGTAGATATGCCACGATTTATCCATTCTTAATTCGTCCCACCCCATTAGCTCTGCTGCATCAGTTAGGAGCCTGGGGTTGCAAGTAATAGGCAACTCTTCGCTAACAGGTTCACAAAAGTAAAATCTCTTCATTTACATAACCGGAAAAGTCCAAAAGTAGCTCTGTTTGGCTTCAAACAGGGTGAGCTTAAGTATTCAAGCAATGTCACTGGGACTCAGTTCCTATCACTTGTTTCATACTCCCATGTATGACGTTTATCTTCATTTCACCTGGTAGAAAATGATAGCCGCTCTGGGCCCTAAATTTTCTCAGCATTACCTCCAGCACGGAAGTGAGGTGGCCCTTCCCAGAAACCTTACTGAAAATCCCGTTACACAGTTTCGGCTTGATGGTGTATGTCCCCATCCCTGAGGCAGTCACGATGGCCAAGGCAATTGGATAGTCTGATTGCCTAAGCCTAGGTCATGTCTATCACCTCTAGAGCCGTTGGTGGGGTCACCATCACCAGGCCACATGGATTCAGAAGCTCAGGGACACAGCAGATGAATGTGTGCTTGGAAGCAAAACAAGAAATAGCCACTCAAAAAGACTTTTTCCCACACTTAGAAATAACACGATGATGCTCATCTTTTTGCAAGTAACTCCAAACCCAATTTTAAATAATAAATCACAGTTGCAAAGAGGACTGTGGCATATTGATGTTGGAAGAGACTTTATGTAATCCACCTGCCAAGCCAACGAGGAACAATTTTCTTAGTCAAAGTTCATCTGGATTTGCTGAACGTCTCCAAAGAGAGTTCAAATTTGAGACCTGTAAACTCCGTCCACCTTTTGACTTTGGTTCCACCCAGTTCCACAGGACATCCCTTTGCATATTTAAGTTCCATTTTCCATTGTGTCCCCTGGGCTGCTTTTTTCAGGATAAGTCCTCAAATGACATTTCAGAGTTATGGTGGTGGTCATTTCCCAATATATACAGATATCAAATTATTATGTTGTGTGCCTGAAACTATTTCATGTCAACTATACCTTGGTAAGAAAAGGAATAATGATATATTAATTTTTAAGAACTACATTTAAAATAAAAGCAAGGACACCCTGTTGAGTATAGCATAGTATAGTATAGTATGTAAAACTTTGTGGAAGTCTCATTTAGGTTTTGATGTTTTCATACTTCTATCTCCACATATTTCTACTGACATTTAAAGTGCATAATGAGAAGAGACAAACTAGGCTTCTCATGGATGACATTGACTCCCACACAAGCAGAAAGTGTTGACTTGCTTTGTAGATGATAAACTGCATCTTCAAAGAGATAGCAATAACTTCACACAGCCAGGGTGAGCCTGAATCAAAGATTTAAGCCTGAACTAAGACTCTCTGACTGCAAACCCCAGGTCATGTCCGTTCTGACGCACGTCTCTCATGGGGTCAGGACTCCAGATTTTGCCCTGAGACTTAGTACAAGTTAAGACACTAAAGAATACGGTTTAAGGCAGCTTGGCTGCCTATATATTTTTAAAGCTTGAATAAATATGCCTAGGGTCAACTGTAGAAGGCTTATCAAAATCTAAATAGTATCATCACAAAATTACCCACATTTTTTTAAAAGGCTGCACAAAAGGCGAAAGCTCTGATTAATCTACTGTTTGCAGTTCATTGTTAAAAGGCAAACATGGGATTTGGAAGGCTTTGCTTCACGGGAGAGGTCATACAAAAATGTAAATCTCTCACTTTTAGCAGTTTTAAAAGAATAGCAGGGAAATGGACTAGTTGAATTCTGAGCAAGCTCTTTCAATATTATCTATGTAAACATGGGAATATTTTAAAACAAATCTCCCAATGGAGGACTCAAATCAAACCTCACTTCCTCTTACTCTCTAACTTGTCTGTCTTTTGCACATTTTTTGCCACAACACAGCACACATTCTTTTCAACAAGCAGCATTTGGGTGCTCATTTTCCTCCACTTCCTTCCTGATTTAACCAGGATGCTATTAGTAACAATCATTAGAAGCTCTCTATGGTGAGCCATGCTTTACGGTCATTCCCACGGTCTGGGAGGCTACATACACAGCCCTGTCACTTCCCTGGGGCTCCCGGCTCTGGTCAAGAGAGACACAGCACAACTGAGACTTAAGGACATTTACTGACATAGAGCAGTCAGCATCTGACACCAGGCTGTATCTTTCACTGGAGCGTTATCATTACCTTTGCTCCCATAATGTGATTCAGTGCTGAAAAGAATGGTTCAATAACAAGCGTGGTAGAAGCAACTCAACCCCCTGAGGTGCATACACAAAAATATTTTCATGTGCCAGGAGCTCGTACCGAGGCAGCTGTGTGGACCCCCTCTCAGCAGGCTACCTTAAGGGCCTCTCCATGTGACTGCACAATTTTTCAGTCATTTTTTTTTTTAAATTAAGGCAGTCTCATTTTGTCTACAAAGATGGCATCCTCTCTATTTTGAAGTTTCAATCCATATTTTGAGCCCAGCCCGATCTCAAGTGGCTTTGCAAGCTACAGGACGTCCCTTGAGACTCCTGGGCTCTGCTCCTCTTTGCCTTGCGTCACCCACGTGGCTTTTGGTGCCATCTGTCCTCTGTGACTCCCCACTCAGAGCCCACCTGTTCAAACAACTCTGTAATCTCTTCCTCTTGGAACAAGGAAGTCAAGAGGGCACACTGTCCCCTTTCAGCCTCCCTGTGCCACTGTCCTATCCCACCCCAGTATTTTTTTCCCTCAGTCTCTGGTCAGTGTCACCTCACATTTGGAGGACAGAATTAAAGTCTTGGGACTGGATAAGATCGTATATGTAGAATGTGTACAGTGGTGTGTTTAATTACAACATTTAGGTACAGCATTTAAAGTGGAGAAAGAAGGCAAAGCCAGCAAGGGAGACGAGGAGGGATTGGCCAGTGAGGTAGGAGGGAGCCGATAAGGTGGAAACCAAAGGAAAACTGTTTGGGGAGGAGATAGCAGCCACGGGCGTAAAGTACTGAGGATAAGCTAGGTGAGGTAACAGGAGCTGACCCTAGCACATAGAACATGGGGATCACTGGGACCCTCAATGAAAGGTCTCTGGGAAGTAGGCAATGGAAGGCAGGTAGGAGTCAGATTGGCATTAAGAATGGAGAAGGAGGTGACATGGACTCTAAAGTCTTCTTTCGAGTACAGTAGTTCTCTCTTAGACATGGTTTTGCTTTTCATGGTTTCAGTGACCATTGTCAACCGAGATCCAAAAATATTAAATGATGAATTCCAGAAATAAACAGTTTGTAACAATGGCGGACATTGGAGTAACGTGATGACATCTCGCACTGCCCTGCCCTGTCCCGCCCAGGACGTGAATCCTCTTGGGGCCCAGCACCTCCGTGCTTTGGACACTCCCTACCTGGTCGTCACTGAGCAGACGTCTGTCTGCATTATCAGATTGACTGTCACTGCTTGGCAGAGTTTGTGTTCAAGTAACCCATTTTACTTAATAATGGCCCCGAAGCGCAAGGTCAGTGACCCTGGTCATTCAGACATGCCAAAAAGAAGCCGTAAAATGCCTTCTTTATGTGAAAGTGTATGTATGTATGTACAGAAAAGACCAGAGTGTATATATATATAGGATTTGGTACTATCCGTGATTTCAGGCATCCACTGGGTGTCCCCCAGCATATCCCCTGATGGCAAGGGGGACAACTGTATTTGCTTCTGCTACCAAATACTGCGTGTGTGTCTGAGACGCCGCCATTTGTGCCACAGGCTCCAGCCTTCACCCAGAAGGCCTCCTACTGAGCCAGGGAGTCCTGTGGGGCCCGGTCTTCCTTGTCCTGATGTGGCAGGCCCTCCTCTGCCACAGTCAGGTTGGCCGGCTTTCCTTATTTTCCCGTATGTTAAGAACAATACTCTTCTTAGCTATCCTTTAACAACAGTGTCTCTGTAATATAGCTAACATAACAGTATGGTCTACGGGAGATGTGATATCTATTTCTACAGTGAGTGCGTGGAGGCCACGGCCATCTTGCACTCGGGAATTCGAAGACGTCAGCATACTGAGAAGTCAGGAACGCTCTGAAGGCAGCCAAAATAAATGCCTTTTTTAAAATAAAAAGTGAGTAAATGACAAATGCCAGGGGGGAAATATCTGATTTTATCATGATTGCCTTATTATTTGAGACAGTCTGAAGTGTTATGCAAATGCATTTATATGAACTACACATGATTATGTTCTTATTAGCAGCTGTCTTAGCAGCTCTTACATTTTTCCCAATGATGAGTTTTCAGTTGAAATGGGCTTTCTGCCAAAGCAGAATCTGATGGACTGTTTGATCTAAAATCAGAACATTCTTCCTTCTATTTTATTTCCACAAAAATTAAAGGCTTTCTTCTACATGTTAACCCCTGAGTCAGAGAAGATCACTTAGAACATGGACTGGGCTATCCTTGCTATTCTGTATACTCATGGGACACAATTTAATGTTATATCTTCCCTGGAATGTTCTCTATTATGATCTTTTGGTCTCTATTTTAGCTCCTCTTCACCCACATCCACACACCCTACTTTCATGAAAGAGAGACACTGAATGGGCATTTCAGGCTGGTTGTGCTTCCGAAAGAGTTTTTCGTGGTGTTCAGCGTAGGCCACTAGGGTCCTGCATTGGATTAAAGCAAAATCCCCACCTGATAATATAGCATAACTCTGTCCTTTTCTCTGTATTTATTCCATTCAATAAGGGGTAGCTATGATAGGGCTGAAATCTGGTGTTCTTGGCTCACTTGACCAGTTGGCAACCAGTTGTTCTCTTGTTCCAGTAAAAGCATAAACACTTTTGAATTGCTAGATCACTTTCAAGTTTCTTATGTATCAACCAAAGACCTTAATCCTAGTGGCTATGTCAGATAATCTTTCAATGAACATTAATTATTGCTATGCAGAAGGGACTCAAGAAATATTTGTTGAATGGAATGCAATGTTCCCTTTGAATGTTTTTATTTTTTAAAGGCTCTAAGAGAAGAAGTCAAATCCAACAACTTTTTACTATTACTTTCAAACCACTAAAGGAAGATTAAGATTTTAATGAGCAATATTTTTGGAACGCTAACTTGGTAGAATAGACACTTAATGGTGTTTCAAAGTTCAACAAAAAAAGACTCCTATCTTACCCCCAAGAGCTTTACATTTCCAACACACATCAACAAACACACACAAAACAAAAAGAGGATTTCAAAGAAGAAAGACATTTTGTCAAGTTGAAAGACAAAGATGATCAAACGTTTTCTTCTTTAGACTCAAGTTTAAAGCAAGACTGAGAGGCCTGAGTAGCATTCCACCCTGAAATTTTGAGAAACAAAATACTTTCCTTAAACTTTTCTTTCATCCAGTAAAAACAAAACTTCAATAACACTACTCCTTCGTTTTAATAAATGACTTGTCTGGTATCACTAGGTACTACATTTCTTTGTAAAAATAGAAATCCCATCAGCCAAGTAATATAAATTGACGAGCTCATCAGGTATATTATATACCCTCATGTGCTTAGACATTAGTTGGCACCAGATACTTAAAGGTCAAAACTATATCGAGTGTGTTAAATCTGCTTTCACTGTGTGTTTTAAAACACTTTTCTTCTTGAAGGCTGAGAAAAACATGGTATCTGAGATTATGATTAAGTAACTAAAGGAAATAAAGAAAATATGAATTTTTGAGAATTTATTCTAATCTGCTGCCAAACTAAAAACCTGTATTCAAACGTTTTTGGCTTATATGGAAACAAACCGATATGGCTGGAGGCCATTCACTATCCTTTTATCTGTTTGGCGTTTTTTTTTTTACTGGGAAAAAAAATGGGACAGAGTAATATGAAGCAAACCCACAAAAGAAGGAAAACCACCTTTGGCTATGTTATTCTCTTCATGAGGGAAAATCTAAGACTTTGGTTACTGTTTACTGAGCCTTAAAACACCTTGATATATCTAGAACTTCATTTTTTAAGGTCCTATTTAGCTTGTATATAAGACCATATAATGTTGGATTGCAAGTTTTATATTATACTATAGTGATAAAAGCAGTAAGAGAAATAAATGACATAGTATGTCCAGTGATACTACTTTTGCACGGTGGTGTTTTTAGATTTATTTTTCCATCAGTGAAAACATTTCTTAAACACTAATTCCTTTTCCAGTTAAGCAATCTGTAAGTAGAGCCCAGATCCTTTTGTTATGTTGGACGTACTTGTCTCCTGAGGTTTGGCTTCTTATAATTAAATATTGGTTGTCTTCCCATGTTTTCAATGAAAGCTGATGTATCACATATTTTATTAGTTGTTTAATAAGGGGTAATGCCCACCTAGGAAGCAGTTTTTATAAAATGTCTTGATTAGTAAATTCTCACTTCTGTATTCAAGAGACTCTACAAATGAATTCTGCTCCAGAAATGTTTTTAATTGTTATAATTAAAAATATATCTTCTTTGAAAATACATACACATAAAATATTCTTAATGAAATGTTCCCTTTCCAGTCACTTAAAATAGGTCTGTTTGTTTTACTGTGTGCCAGGTGCTATGCCAGGAGTTGGAGATACAGTGGTGACTAAAACAATACTCTGTCCTTTTAAAAAAACTCATGTTCTTACATTAAACCTGCAATAAATTGCATTTTCAAAACTTACATCGCCTAAATGTCAAGTTGGTAGTAAGAATTATTATTATACTGATAGAAAACCACTGGCAAGATTTTCTAAGCCAAGATTTTAGTTATGTGTAACAAAGTTAACAGAGTTAGAAATAGATACACACGGTACTACAAGTAGATCTGCAAGTAGATTTTTGTCCTTCATTTTTTTTCTTTGCTGGATAAAAAATACTAACTGAATTCTTATAAATGTGGATGGAAAGTAATAGGTCACAAAAGAGTCAGCTTAAAGGACTAGTTTCTATGCAGCAAAATATATCAAGATTGTTTCTCAGGGTTCTGTATTCTATTAGCCTTCTTCATTAACCCTCTGCAGGTCAAGCCCCCTTGGCTAACCACTCCTAGCTTGAGTCATTATAATTGCAACCCCCTGATTTTTGGCAATTAGTCACTGCCGCTTGGCCACTATTATTTCCAGGCCTTAACCACCCACTGCCATCAGCAACCTAAGCTTTGTAATAGTTTGTTTCCATTATAAGCAGTACCCTAGAGTCACCACTAATATTTTTAGTGACCCCTGTGCCCTCCCCATCAACACTTGTCTTTTATTCTATTTTTAAATGGCTTGTCCCCAGGCCTTCCGGTGGAACATAAGCATCTGATGGACCTTCCAGCCAGAGTTAAACTATCCATTCCAGCATGGCCACTTCCTTTACCCTTTTAATCCTTTCCTCCACCATCTGCCACAGTAATGCTGGCATTCCAGCTTTGTTCAGAATTGGCCGTAGCGTTCTCCACGTCTCTAGAAGCCACCCTGGTACTAAGTTCACACCCGCTCTGGAGTCCTAGCCCGGGCGTCAAGTCCTGTTGATGTAAGGTAACTCTTACCCTGAAACCTAATGACCCAGTGCATGTGCTACCATCACATTTTCTTCTGACTCTCCTGATCAACACCCTCAGATTCCAGTCTCAGGGTATTGCCCCAACTACTCTCAGCACACACTGGCCAATTCCTGCTTCTCCTCTCTTCAGGCTCAGCACCTCTCCAGCTGAGTTTTGCTTAACCCTAATTCTAGTTACTTAATCCTTGGTCTAGGCCTTACATAGCAAGCCCTGAAGGAGGCACATGTTGCCTGGGAGAGAAATCTCTGCATTGTCATCCAGCTTCGGAGTTGGGTGGGGGAGGCTCATCCTTAACAGAGGGGAGGCTATGACTACAGGCTCAGAAAGTTCAGCAGTCTGGGGAGTAAAACATGTTCAGAGCATGCGTTCCGATGTCTCCATCTTACTAGGCAGGGTCCAGTTTTCCCGAATGGTGCCGGACTTTGGCAACCATCTCTGAAGTTTAGCCATTCAGACTATTAAGTCTGGGGACTTGGGCCTCAGTTTGCTCAACCCTGCTGCTACAAGAGATGAAAGCATTTTCCACATGTATCCAGAGGCCCTCTGGCTTTCACACCTGGTTTTGCATGGCCTGTTGTTGCCCTCAGCTGTTCCTCATCTATCTATAGAATAGGAATGGCTTAGCAGTAGCCATCCAATCGTTACCCTCACAGTACAGTTTTCTCCTTACTTCTGAAATGCCAGCCAGTCTGATAAGGCATTCCTTTCTACCACTCCATCCCAGTTCATGGCCAGTGTAAGTTGTAACAGTTGGAACTCGTCTCACAACTATCTGTTCTCCACCTACACCACGAACAATGGGTCCGGCTGTATAACTTTCTGTCCACCAGTTTTAACTTGATATCTATTTCACATATTACACAACAAAATGAAGCCAACAGATGATACAAAAATAACAGAATGCTTTCCAAAGTAAGTTTAAAAAACTGAAAAATTAAATATCAAAACTATATAACTGTAATACTAGATTTATTCAAAGAAACAGAATCTCCTGGGTAAAGCATCCATGTAATAATACTGCTTCTGACTGCTGAAAAATAGCTATGTGGTCACCTTTGTCTACCCATTTAGGTGTTAATAATATGTACTGTTCAGGACATACATTGGGAAGAAATAAATAAATGGATCAATTGCTAAAATAGACATATCGTGACGATGTAAGATAACATGAAGATTTAATGAAAATTTAGCATATAATATCTGACTTGCATCCTATGGACATACAAGGAAAAATACAATAATTCATTTCACCTGCAACATTTTACAAAATCAGACAAAATGAATTTATAAGCAGTGTTTTTTCATTAAAAACAGCAATTTAATTTCAAACAAATATATTACCATCCTATTCCTTTATCCTGTATACAAGTAAATCCTAAATATCCTAAAATCAGTAAAAATCCAATCCATGGTTCAACTGTTCAGATCAATAAACATCTTATATTCAAAATTCATTTTTCTCACGTGACCAGCCCGATGACCAGCTCCTACAAAACGCTGTCTACTGCCGGCCGCAGTCAGTGCGACGAGACTCAGTGACAGCACGGCTGCCCGCCACGCACAGCTCACCAAGCACACGCCGTCCGGCTCGTCGGGGCACGCGGCCCCACTAGCCCTCCTGTTCTTCGTAGTGAGCGTAGCCACTGGCATAGGTCCTTCCCAAATTCAAGTTAGTGAACAAATCCGATGACTCGGCATCCGAATCCTTTCCGCCCTCATCTTCTTCCTCCTCATCGTCCTCTGCCTCATACTCATCCTCCTCATCCTGGCAGCTGGCGTCACCGTCCTTGTCAGAGGACAGGCTCTTCCAGTAGGCGTCATACCCGGAGGCCCCGTCGCCCTCCTCAGCTCCACTCTGCCTGCCGAACTTCAGGGAGCGGGCTGCAAGAGACAGGCACACGGCGCCTTAGCTCCCACTCTCCACGCCCTCCTTGTGCTCCACAACACAAAGTTACAGGGACCTGACTGGCTGCTGCTTACCCTCAAATGGAAACCCAAGCCATGTGTTCCTAATCCCCTCACTATTTAATTGCAAAGAAAGGAGACCTTAAGAAACAACCATTAGTTCTATCCTGCTTGGAATCTACATACACACCATGTGTAACAAATAATAAGGATGACAGTGTCATTTCACTAAATCTAGAAAAAGATGGGAAAAAAAGAACTCTAAACATAAGTTAAAGGAAGCATGTTAAAAATGAAAAGAAAATGCCCTATGTTTGATCAATTAAACATTTATTTTCAAATCACAGAAGAGCTGATTTCATGTCATTATATTTTTCTTAAGAGCAGTTTTATAATTCAGATGCCCTAGAAGACAAAGCCATTCATATCTTCTGCCTTAGCAGCAACACAAAGATTAGTGCAAAAAATCAGCCACATCATCAGTCTTACCTCATTGCAGAACTCTAACTTTGATTAAACAAAGCACTACTGAAAGTCATTTAGAATTATGGTCCCATTCTGATATGTTTGCTAAGTCAAATTCGTTTTAACAAAATTGTGAGCTGCATTACTATAACCATGTTTGTAGTAGTCGTATTCCTTCATAAAGAAGTTATATAAAAACCGTAAAACAATTTTCTCAAATAGTGACGCAGTAGTACTTATATAATAAGCACAGCTGCTCAAATACTACACACCTAAAAACAGCCTCAGAATGAACGCCTACCTGCAAGTACTGAAGATTATCAGCTCTGATATTAAGGATCTATTGTTACTCAATTATTTAACAAGTGGTAGGGGTCAAACATATGGTGATGGAAGGACAACTCACTCTGGGTGATGTGCATACAATGCAACACACATAGATGATGTACACTTGAAACCTATTTAATTTTTCTAACCAATGTCACCCCGACAAATTTAACCTGAAAAAATTATTTAACAAGAAAGCCTCAGCAAAACCAGAAATATCACTTTTTTTGGTCTTAAAATTCAGTATTCATTACATCAGTATTCATTATGTCATTAACCAAGGCAAATGCCAAATACCAGAATGAATGATGGTATTTAAAGTTAAACTGAGAAATTTTATCCATATATTTTCCAAGGCTGTAAAATTATACATCCTTAGAGACCACATTCATCTTTTCAAATAAGAGGCAAAAATAAAAATAGAAAAAGAAAAAAGACATAAATCTTGTCTAAGCACAAAAGCAAAATCAGCCCACCAGTGTTTTAATAAGAGTCTTACTTGACATGCTGAGATCCTTAGTTTCCTGAGTTTCGTGTCCACATTTAGGACAAGGAGGCTGTTTTCCTTTTTCTTGTTTAAACACTTTGCTTCTTGTATGATCATCACAGAAACAAGCCTATCAGAGAAGTAAAATTAAGCAAGTAAATAAGTAAATAATTCAAAAAATACAAAAGACATCATGAAGTATTTCAAGGAAATTTAAAGATACAGTTTTGTTAGGGCCGAGATTAATAGCTACTAGGACCGATGACACTCCTGATTTCAATTTCCTTAAGGAACTTGTCTTTGTCAGGACTCTTCTGAACTGACCGCACACAAGGCAGAAATGACACTGGGTGTGACGTGCAGACACAGTTCTTCATTCACAAACTAACCAGTATTCAGAGCCCCTGATGACACAACGGTGAAGAGCCTACCTACCCTCACACAGTGTACAGTCTAACTGAGGATACAGACAGGTGGAGAGGCCACTGCAAGACACTGTGCATTGAAAGAGAGAAGGGGGACTGAAGCAGATTTGGGACTCAGGAAACATTTCGGGGGAGACATGAAGTCCTAGCTGAGATCTGGAGAATGGGGGAACAGCAGGGTAAGCAAAGATGGAAGAGTGACCTAAGGCAGAGGAAACAGGACAGACAAAATTGGAAGGAGTTGGGAGAGAAACAAGATGGGATGAGGGGTATAACCAAGAATGGGAAAAGTGGTTCTGACAGCAAGTGAACTGCCTGCCTCTATTTAGTGAGCTTTAACAAGTAGAAATGCGGGAGAAAAGGTCTAGGTCCTAGCCTCTAGCCAATAAAACATTATGGAAATCTTCACTCAAACTCTCCTAAACAAGTGCATTTTGACATTAACTAAAATAAACTCCTATCACTCTGCTCAGAATGTTCTCCATAAACATGAGGTGTAAAAGCACTGAGCTAATAATATTCAAAAGACAAGTGCACCAGCGTCAATTCCTAAGCAAGCAGACCGGATGACCTTTGGGAAGTCACTGAGCTTTCCCAATTCAGTTCCACAATCTCTAAAATACACGAACTGAACTGAATAATGTTTAAGGATCTTTGTAGATTAATTATAGCTTTAAGTAGCCCAAGGACCGGTGGTGGAATATGGGGGTTAAAAAAAATCTAAAACTAAAAAATACACAACGATACCTTACAACGGAGACAAGAATGCTGACCAAGCCGATTGCACGAGACACCTGTGGGGGCAAATACATAATGTCCACATTCAAACTGGGAATGAAAACAGTGTTTTCCACAGATTTGTGCTTGAGGTACCTGTCTTAGATCAATTATGAACGTTTTCTTCTGTCTTATATCCTAAAGGATATATAAAACTGAGATTGAATCTCCAGCCAGAAGGAAGAAAACAAGCAACTGCTATATACTTTGAGATGTTGCTGTAATCTTTGAAAATTTCTATATAAACATTGCAAGAATTAGATATACGATATACATATGACTTATCAAGTTTAAATTTATAGATGGATACCGGGATTAGCATTTCATGCCAGAAGCACCAAATTTGAGAAAGTGAATATCTGGAGAATTTCAGTCTTTCCCATGATGGTTATTATATCTACTTTTTAAGGGCTTTCTAAGTGCCAGGTGCCATGCTAATGCTTTTATTTATATGGATTCTCATTCTAATTAATTCTTTGTAAAAGAAATTAGCATCTTCCTTTTATGGAAACTCAGGTTTAGAAAGATTTGGCGATTTTCCCCAAATCATATAGCCAAGAAGTAAAATTCAAGTAATGTTCAACTCTAAAATTTGAGTGTTTGAGAATCAATAGAGTAGAAATAAAATGCAATCTAATTGTGAAGATAATATCACCAACCTAGTCAGTAACACTGGATCTCAAACTGGAAGGTAAATAAAAATGATGTGTGTAGGTTAAATGCCTGGCACCCACCACGGACTTCAAAACAGAATCTCAAGGGATCAGGCCTGGGCACCTGTATTTTTTTAAAAGCCTCCACAGGTATTTTTGATGCATGGTCCTATTTAAGAATCACTGGAAACAAACTATGGTGGTATCACTTACCTGATGGCTTTTAGATGGATGGGTGTGTGGGTATGGGAGGGTTGTTACAACAACTTGGATGTAAAAATAACATTTAGTACTCAGGACCAGTAACGCCTGATCGACCCAACGAAATGAAGAACTGACCCAACCGAAGTGCCAATGACACCCTTGTTGAAGAAATGCATATGTGTTAGGAATTTTTTCTACAATTAGAGATACTGAGTTAAATTATAGTCCGTAAGAGCCTGCATGAAAAACTAGATTGCTTTTTCATTAACAGATTATTAAGAAACTTGCATATAAAGAGCATCTAACATATAAAAACTTACATTTAAATGTTTCCGCCTCTAAAACCTGACAGCTGGCTTGATGTTCGAACTGATCATCTTCACAGAGAAAGTTATGGCAAAAAGAACAACTGAATATTCTTCCTCCTATCGGATTAAAAACAAACCCCACAAATGTAAACGTAAATACGGTAAACTTGAATTTAAGGCACTCCTATCTAGGAACTGTTCAGAAAGGATGGCAAGTTACTTCCTATACAAACCAAATGACACAGGAGTGTTTGTTCCTCTAAAGCCTCCAAGGAATGCTGCCGAAATGCACCATAAAAAAGTGGACTCCTACTGCTGCCCTCGGCTACACACGTGGGCTGTCCGGAAAGTGTCCAGCCATGCAATAGGAAAGACAGAGGCGTTTACGGCTGGAGGTTTTCCGGACAGCTCTCATGTACAATACTCACCATGCTCAGAGACACGTGCTCTCCCGTAACGCCCCTCCCGACCTGTTCTGGTAAACAGACCTAGCACTGCCTATTACTGCTGGTGTAAAGCCCCTTTCCAACTAAACTGATATCCAAAACAGTGCCAGCAGTTAGGACTGACGGTATCCTAAAAAACAACTTTAGAGAGCACCCAGATTTCAAAGTCAGCCTTGACTTACAGCAAAGTTCACGGCCTCTATGTGGTCACTCACCGTGATCCCAGACCCCTCGCTCACATTCCACACATTCAGCATCAGTAAGAGGGCAGGCACAGGCATGCGTGCTGAGACATTTCCTACCGTGACAGACCCACGCTTCACAGAAGTCACATATTGCACCCTGCAACCAAGGAACACGAAAAATTAATCTCTGTTCCTCAACTGGCTGCAACCATCTCTGTTTAATAGCAACCATCAAAACAGTACACATTTAGTCACATCAACCCTCAGTGATGGTGGGTGGCTCCGATGAAGAAGAAATGTTACTATTTCCACTAAGCCAAAATTAAAGCAGGTTCAGTGAAAGTGACTTTACCTACAGCTATTTATAATATACAAACCTTAGCTAGAAATCAAAAGAAAAAGAAGCGAGGGGGAAACTACACACTTTAGTAATTTCTCAAATACTATCATTTCTGACTTAAGAAAATTCCTTAACTCACACAGCTTTGCTAGAATAACTGAGAGAAAATACTAAACAACTGTCAGCATCTTTTTTCTTTTAAGACAACTTATGCTTTAAATCAATTATTGTGCTTTTTGTGGAAAAAAATTAAAGAAATGGTATAGAACTAAAAAACAGCATAAGACTCTCCAATTTTGTATTAGGATAGAATGGTAACACTATACCTTTCAATAACACAACATCAACAGAGTATTAAGAGCTAGAAAGGATCTTAAGGAAATGGACTGAACAGATTAAATCCAAATTCCAGAGCTACATCACAGAGGAGCTGAGATTTACATCCATGTCTTCTGAATCTCAATTTAGTATTCTACCACTCAAGGCTCTGTCACAAAAGCAGTAAACTGCAAACTGGAAACATGTTTTTTGACTTGTAAAAATAGATTATCGGTGTAGATAGTAAATCCTCAAATACGTCTCTTGGATCACTCAGGGTTCTAGCAGCAAAGAGATGGCACACTGAACTGGGTAATCCAGGAGAGTTTAAAACAGATAATTTACAACGGACAGAGAAAGGCTTAGAAAAAAACATCAAGGGATGATGCAGTTACCACCCCTGGGCCTGAGGGACAAGGAGAGGGGAGGGAGTTGCCAGAACCCCAACAGAGCCACATGGAGGGAGTCACCTGGCCACACGCAGAGTAACAGTGTCCAATCCATTTCTGATCCAGGATGGCCCACTAGGGAAGAATGAATACCCAGATCATAGTGTCCCCCCACCACCTCAGGTCTCCTGCCAGGGTCTCCCATTGGCTGAACCCAAACGGAATCTATAAGGTAAGAAAGCTGCTCATCCCGTGAGGTGCCCAGGGCAAAGCAGGGCGGGGAACCCAGAAGGAAAAGGGAACCTCGACAGGTGAACTGATTTTCAGAAAACCACTTCTGTAGAATTTAGAGCTAATGACGCAGGATGCAACTTAAAAGTCTTCTTTATAAAAGAAGACATCACCTACACCCATAAACTCAGTCAATTAAAAAGAAAGGTGTCTGATACAATTAGACATAAGCAAGTTACCAAGATTACAATGGTTTTGAATTTTTGAATGGTAACACTGGCAATTCTGTAACTCCCTGCTTCTATAAGATATGCATACATAAAATATATCATAAAAAGGTCCGCCTTATGATGGAAAGTATGTACTTGGAACATTACTATAAAAAAATATTCTGCTTGATGTAAAATAGTATAACTTTCTCCGTGGACTGAAATTTGTACCTAAGCATAAAATCACACAACAGAATATAGTAAAACCGGTTGAAAGAATAACATTTCTTCGTGAAAAAGAGAGCAAAATGCATTACACAATGCAACTCTTTTTATTACTTAAAACAATGAATTTCCTTAGAAAATTTTACATGGAATGAAGAAATTATACATAACTTTGTGTTAAGTATGTACTCTTTTTTAAAATATAAAGTTTTACAAAACCATTAATCCTAGGTTATTTTGGAACTAATTTGTTTATTTAACCAAAAGCTTGAACCTCAATTAAGCAGGGCTTTCAGTATAGTACATGATATTCTATGCGGTCTAATTAAGACACCTTAGAAAGGCACCATTGGCAAATGGATTTCTGTTTAAGTCAACATTAACTAAGTTTCTATTCCTTGTATATTTCCCAATAAGAAAAAAGGAAACAGTCAAAAACAGTGGATAACAAAATCATACAAAGAACATGGCACAGATGATCCAGATAACTTCAGACTGAAGAGACAAAGCAGTGCCATTACACAGTTATAAAAAACAATGGTTATAACCATCGATCAGAATGACTCTTTCTCATCCTTGGAAACCTACTAATCTACAAGGTGATGACAAGAAGCTTACCACCATGGCGAGGCCAGTACTATATACTCCAGCATGCTTTATGACACAGTCGGAAGACTTCATCATGCACTTCGTTTTCCCTAGTAAAGAAACAAATTTCCACTATTAGTCTCGCCAAGTAGTCCGTGCAAGTATTCATCAATTCCTCCTTTTATCTAGCCTAATTCTTATGGAAATAATTTGAAATGCATTGTTTACTGCTTATATAACCAAAAAACAAAAAAGAAAGAAAGAAATATGAGATTTCATTATCTGAATCAGATCTTGAGATTAGAACTTATTAATAAATCTGTAAAAATGTATTATACAATAAAGTTATGTGTTAATTCATATCTGTACTAAAATCAGAAATTGCAGGTTATGCTTCATAACCTAACCATCATTATAGCAGTTTAAAATCTTACAAATTTTCAGTTGAATTAAAACAGATTTCAAAAAGCTATACTTTAAAATGAATACAACATTTTATAATTCACAATAAAAACAGACTATTTTAAAGTTACTGCTAATTTCTTTTCACAGACCATCTCAAGCCAAATCAAACCAATGATTACGCATCTTATCTGGTTCACTTTTTAAGTTTGGCCATATGTAAAAATTTATAAACATAGCCCCCAAGTAAACATTTTTCCAACACAATTTTCAAACAGTCCCCAAGTGAGCACAAAAACAGCAATATAGTGATAGAGCTAAAAATCACAATACAGCCACAAAAGCTCTGATCTAGCGGCAAATTATCAACCCAAAACTGTCAGGAAATATACTTATACACCGTGTGAAGATTAATGGTGACATACTAATCACCCATCTCCATAAAGTGGAAGATGAAAGACACAGAAGACACTCAATTTTCCATTGTCTTGATTACCTGAGGAACAAAGCTAGACAACAGGAAATGGGAAGAAAGAGAACCTGGAAACGCGAGGAGGCTACCCAACTCTTCCACGGCTTAACACTAAGTACAAGAATCAGTAAGTGGGAAAAACATCCGTGTACAGCACTGCAAAATCAAGCCCAGAAACACTGAAATTATGGGAAGGTCCTAGCAAGAATTTAATCTTCTCCATTACCTATTTTCTCACTGTGTAGTCATTCCTTTTGTAATATAAGGATATAAAAACTGGCCAACAAATGATCTATCTAAGCCAGTTTTCTCCTTTTCATTAATTGCAAACCTCAACAGTGTCTTCTTTGAAAGCTACAACTACACTAGAAATATTCAGGGATGTAGCCCTAAACACTCTTAACTTTCTGCAATCTCATCACACATAAACAAATTTAAATGAGCATATCCCAAACTGTGTTCTACCTGAAACGATTATCACATAACCAAAAGAGATAGGTGTTCAAATGGAAGTTTAGGGAATAAATCTGGAGTGAACAAAATTAATCAGGCTTCCTTACTGGAGGGCTTCAGAAACTTTAACAAGATTAAACATTTAACAGAAACCTCCTAGGTGGGACGGAGGGGAAGAAATGCAGCGGCAGTTCTCATGTGCATGCATCGTTTTAAGAAAACTTACTAATATCTCATGTATCCTGAGAAAGACTTTTGAGAAACACCATTCTTGTTCTATGAACTACCATTTAGGTTCCCTCTGATTATTTACTCTCAGAAAAGTTTCCACTTATACTTGGGACTGAGCACATGGCTTAGGAACTCCATTCTAATCACTTGGGAATCCATGCGAGGAAATTTAAGAATCAGATGCTAATGCCAAACAGAAAAACATGGATCATGAAAGTCAGCACCAGGTAAATGTGGAATAAAATTATTCCGAATGGTATAATACACTGCTGGCAGTATCGACAAGAATCAAAATTTAGAAAAGTAAACAAATGGATATCAATAAGACTAAGGTAGTATAATTAAAAATTCAGGATCATCAAGTGTTATTAGTCTGAAATTTGATCTTTTAATATTTAAAACAACCTAAACTATATCTTAACCATTTTCTAGCATTATAGTAGGGACAGAATCAAGACTTGATAGTGTTTTGGTAGGCCAAATAACATTTTGTTATTTTATTACTGGTAAGGTATAACACTGTTGTAAACAATAATGATAAACCCAGTTTCATACTGATTAACTGCCTGACAAAGGTTTGACAAAAGAAAAGCCAAGAGTCCTCAGTTATCATATACTTACCACACTGCGCACAAATTGGTAACTTCTGTACAGAATTACAAAAATAGCAAAACGCTCTATTCTTCTGCCGCCTTATCATGAAAAATAAAATTTTAAAACAGAGTCAATATCAGATAAATGATCAGAGAATCTGTATTATTACAAATAAATTGAAAAAAATAAAAATTTACCTCTGACATTTGTCACATTCCTGTAAAATATAAAAACATGACATTAATTTCTATTGGCTGAAAATTGCAAATTTACTTGCATTATACAGACTATCCTGTCCTTCATATTAAAATTTAAGTGACATTCCCCCAAATCCTCTAGCCTCACCCACGTACATATATGCACCTACATACAACAAAGGTATGTAGAAAAAGAAGTGGCATTTTCATAAAAGAGGCTAAATACAGTGGTAGTATGTTTTTTTTTTTTTAATGAATCACAAATAATGCAGAATAGACACAAAAAGAGTAGAGAACACAATATAATGAAGCTCACAGAAAATCCAGAATCTCAAACATGGTATTCAAAACTCTCAACAATCTGGTCCCTAACTATTTCTCAAACCTTGCTGGCCTATTCCCTTTAGATTCAAGTCACTATTTGTCAGCCATTCTCAAAATATGTCTTGCATTCTCTTTTCCATGCCTTCCTTATTCTAGTATCTTTCCCTGAAAATTCCCTCCTGACAATCTCTACCTCTTGGAAGTTATGATGATCCAACCACCTCTGTGAACTGTACCCCATCCATACACTCAACTTTATCACCTCTAAGTCCTAATAGTACTCCACTGCAATGCCTAATGCAGTCTAGCCCTCATTATGTATACTTATATATGCCATTTCTTCTTTTGTCTATCCCATACCTCTCATCTCTAGAAATGAATCTGACACACAGAAAGGAGACTCCAGTCCTATCTATGCTTCCCCAACCTTGAGTACCCACCCAAGTCCAAAGTATCAGATTTCCTTCCCTCTCTAACAACAACAATATGTGATGTGCAACATGCGAGCTACCAGGGTCTTTGAACCTGAATAAAAGGACTGAGACAATCTGAGAAAATGGAACTAAAAAGCAAACAGAAACAAAAGCCAAAGATAGAACTATGAGGTGTTCCAGGTTCCACTTGTCCCTGTGTCCTAGCTACCTCCTTGCCCTTCCCAACCATAAGAGTTAGTCCACTATTCATTCATTCAATAGACTCTATTTCTCCCCAGTTATGTAAGTTGAATTTGTCATTTATAAACAAACAGTTCTTAAGTAAGACACAACTGATCTAGAAGCTTGTAGAAAGAGGACTATGTCATTCATCTATGTAGCTCCCATAGTACCTAAAATAGTACCTGGCACAGAGTGGATGCCCAATAGTTTGTGGAATTGAGTCATATTAAGAATTTAATAGGTGTTGGATGAAACAAAAGGGGAAAAAAAAGTAATGGGAGAAGAAAAAGAGAGGAAATAAACAAACATAGGACAACTCACAAAGACATGGTCAAAGAAAGGAAAGGGGTAATAATGACATAAATAATCTCTTGCTTTTCACAACTGTGACCAAAGAAGCCCAGAAATCATCCGGACTAACCCAACCAGCACAGGGAAATAAGGTAGTAGAATAGGAAACCAAAAGAGATGTCAAGAAAAATGCAAAGTTTAGAAAAATTCAATGATTTTTTTGCTAAGAGAAAATGAGTAAAAAAAAAAAAAGTTCCAAGTAATAGGATAAGTTGAATTAAGGCATATAAGATGAGAGAAGCTGGAAAATTCATCACACAGATCCTAGTATGTCCTCTTGGTCAGTATCGATTTATCACCAACAGTAGCCAACATAATATGCTAGGTTTTACAAATAACAAAATCAAAAAGCATTACTACTTGGTCTTAATGAAAACAATGGATATGACTTAACAGATTTCAAAATCAGTAAAATATACGGAGCAACACCGTATTCACTGAAATTTTACTCATGCATTTTTCAGATAACTATTACATAGTTTTTCAATTATCAACTGATAGCCAACAAAGCTGTTACCATTGAAGCGTTGCACGGGTGTTTAGCTAAGTCTATGGTGCTTCTTGACGCTCTTAGCTGTTTTTCACGTTCCCGGCGGTTCTCTGCCTTCTTTCTCGCCCCTGTCTTTTTTTTAGGCATTTTCCCCCTCTTTCTACACAAGAGAACAGAGAAGAGATCCTTGCTGGGCTTTATTTGCTATTTGGAATAAACTTACAAATTTATTCTCATTAAATTTTAAACTCAACACTGTCATTTTGATGGTTAAGTAATTTTAAGACTTTAGGAAACATTAAGTACACATTATCCCAAATGAAATAGGTGACTTTTGAAATAAGGCATTTATTTGCACTACCAAACAACTCTAACAAATGTAAACACACAAAAAAGTTTAAAAAAATATATAAAGCCAATAATTTTCTTTCATATTAGGAAAAGTTTCTCTGATGCTAAGTATTCTTTAAAAATTACTTTGTGCCAAGTTAAAAAAAATATTAGGCAAATATCAACAAGAAATCATTAAAAAGTATATTATTTACCTGGTTTATATCACTTTTTGAGCTATATATTCAGAGGACCTGATGCTGCCAAGTCCTGAAGTATAATAAATCATATTTTCCTAATACCTTATTAAAATATCTAATAGTCAGGTCACCTGACATTAACTACAAAGCCTAACTTCTCTCTGAAAAGGTATTAACGGTATTATTGTTGCTTTGACTCTGAAAACTACCCTTCACTCTACGTGCAGTGAACATGTACATTAAGTCTTCACTTAACATCGTGGGGAGGTTCTGCAATTAAGTGAAACAACCCATATAACAAAACCAATTCCACCACTGGCTAATTGTTATAAAGAAGAGGTAAGCTCCTAACCATCTCATCAACATTAACAAAATGGCTTGAAATATTGCAACACCTACTGTAATTTTAACAGGGTTCAAATTTAAGAGTATATATTTACCTCATATATTAAAAGTGACTTTAAAACTGGCTTTCATCCCTTAGCTGAAACTACAACATTCAGTAAAACAAGATTTTTACTAAATATTTAGCACATTTTATTTGGCTTTTTTTTTTTTTTTTTTTTTTTTTTTTTTTTTTTTTTTTTTTTTTTTTTTTTTTGGTAATTCCCTGGCTGGGAATCAAACTCAGGCCACAGCATTGAGCGCTCTGAAGCCTAGCCACACCACCAGGGAACTCCTATTTGGCTTTTCATCAATCTGAAAACTACAAGTTCCCTAAGGATTCCAGTCCTATCTTTCTTGGCAGTATTTGTCTCCTAGCCCTGCCTAGAAGAGAAGCGTTAAGCCCTCAATAAATGAAGAGATACAGTGATGAATGAGTCTACGTGTTTGCTTTAAACCTGAACCTCAAATTTCTTAATATTCTTCAAAATACATATTTTTAAAGTCTTTCCTAAGAGTGATTCCCAAAATCAACCGTTGAAATCCCTGAAATTACATACTTAAGACTTCTAGGCCTTACTCAAGATCTACAAATTCTAAACCTCCAAGGGTAGGCTCAAGTTTCACTGGTGACTGTGACACACAACCTCCCTGAAGACAGAAACATTCTTATTCAAAAAACCAAAGCGTGTCCAAGTGCATGAAGAGTTCCAAGAAAGTTCACCTTGAATAGCTTTCTAATTCAAAAGGGCATCTTACAAGACAAGCAAAATCATACACCAGCCTGTATTTGAGAAAATAGGAAGGTCGCTCAGAAAGTTTTCCTACTTTAGGTTTCAACTCTTATGTTAGAATAGCCAATCAAAAACCAAGTGGTGGGAAGTTTCGACTTTTAAAATACGGACAAATTAAGCCAGGAAGTAAGTGGGTGATTACTTAAGTAACGTCCAAACTCACTAGGTCACCCTTCCAGGATTTAAAATGACTGTCTACTGGGTGAAAAGAGTGTACTCTTATGGCCTCAGAAAATAATCACGGGGTGATCAGATGGATGAATATTCAGGGTCGCCAGCGGTGACTCGGCCGAAAAAGTTGAGCCTCAATTTTTCTCCCGTCTATCTCAGAAATGTAAATTCTCTCAGTCTTCGATGGGTTTAAGCCCTTCTCCAGGACGTGGGCCTGGGTCACCAAAGGGGAAACAGGCATGGGGTCACTGCGGCTTCCGAGGGAAAGCCTGCAGCCGGAGGACCCAGCGCGCTGGAGGGGGCGTCCAGAGGCGACTCGGCGGAAGTGCCACGCGGCTCGGGGAGCCGACAACCGTCACCCGCCCGCGGAACACCCTCCCTCGCGCGCGCTCCGGGCCGATCTCGCTCACCCTCGCGGGGAGGCCGGGCTCACTCCGGGGGCAGAGGGGCAGGGAATGGCGTGATGCCGGCCCGCGGCAACGGCAGACCCAGCTGGGGGACCACGACTCTGGGGAAGAAGCTACTATGACCCAAAGGGGGTGGACGCAATTTCCGACACCGGCGGCCGGACCGGATGTGCTCTTACGGCAGCAGCGCCCTTACGGCAGTACGTCACAAGAAAGGGCCCGCCCACTTCTCTTCGCTCCGCCCCCTATTTCCTTCCACCCCTCTAAGAGGCGGGGCTAAATCCATCTCCCTGAAATTCTAAGGATCAGGCTCTCTCAGTCACTGCTTAAAACAATGTGCCGGGTTACTTGTAAAGAAAGCCAAGTTATTGACCTGGTGGCCAGGAGAAAAGCTGAGGGCAGATCCTGAGAGGAGCACAGGTTGTACTACAGGCAGGAAGTCTTTGCAGCATTTTCAAGCATGAGTCTGGACCATGTTCAGATGCAGAGGTTTCAGGAGAGTCTGGGGATTCAAGATTTTTCACTGATTCTGCACCCTGCAACTTTACTGTATTCGTTTATCGTTTCTCATAGGCTTCTGTTGGAGTCTTTGGAATTTTCTATATATAGGATCATGTCATCTGCGAATAGTGACAGTTTGACCTCTTCTCTCTCAATTTGGATATCTTTTATTTCTTTCTGTTGCCTGATTGTTCTGGCTAGAATTTCCAGTACTATATTGAATAGCAGTGGAGACGGAGCATCCCTGTCTTGTTCTTTATTTTAGGGGATGGGCTTCAGCGTTTCCCTACTCAGTATGATATTAGCTGAAGGTTTGTCACACATGGCCTTTATTATGTTCAGGTAATTTTCTTCTATACCCATTTTATTCAGTGTTTTGATCATAAATGAATGTTGTATCTTGTCAAATGCTTTTTCTGCATAAATTGATTTTTATATTGTTTTTATGTTTTGTTTATGTGGTGTATCGTGTTGATTGATTTGCATATATTGAACCATCCTTGTGCTCCTGGGCTGATCCCACTTGATTGCAGCGCTGTTCATGGTGATCAAGTCATGGAAACAACCAAAGCGCCCTTAGATACATGACTGGATAAAGAAACTGTGGTACATATACATAATGAAATATTACTCAGCTATAAGAATAGATGAAATACTGCCATTTGTGACAAAGTGGATGGATCTTGAGATCATCATGCTAAGAAAAACAAGCCAGACAGAAAAAACTAAGAACCACATGACTTCCCTCACATGTGAAATATAAAACTGAAAGCAACAAAGAAACAAAAACTCATGGACACGGTCAATAGTTTAATGGTTACTTGAAGGTGGGAGGGGAGGGACAGAGACTCAAATATATGGTGATGGAAAGAGAACTGACTCTGGGTGATGAACACATAATGCAGCACACAGATGATATATTGTAGAACTGTACACCTGGAACCTATGTAATTTTTGCTAATTAATGTCACTCCAATAAATTTAACAATAAAAAGAAAAAGATTTTTCAGGTGTCACAACCCAGTCCATTGCATTAGGGTTTTTTTTCAGTCCAGCATTCTGACCTTGGCATAGTTGACCTAACTGGAGTGCATGGTTGTTAGTCTCTGCTGAAAGTTGGCCACACTTACAATTAAGTGCTGGACCTATTGCTCAGCTTTTTCTGCCCTCTTGATGCAAGAGACAAAACCCTCTTTATTTACTACCAAGAGGCCTTCTGAATTTTACTCTGAAGATTTTTAATAGCCGTTAACAATTCTCAGCTTTTTGCTTTTTGCAAAGAATCAACTTTGCTTAGCAACAGCCAATTCCCCTGGCCTCAAGATTATTATTTCCCTCATATTTCTTAAATGCCTAATATGTGTACATCTCACCCACTAGTGTACAGGTATCCCTCGTTTTTCAAAAGTTCACATCATGCCATTTTGCTTTTACAAAAGACCTACATTAGTGCCTGTTTTCACTTTGTATTCAAAAGAAATACAAAGATTTCCACTGTTATAGGAAAAAAACATAGACTTCAGCATTTGTTTTGCAGGGAGTGATTTATAGAGGCGATGTGCACCCCAAGAAGTGAGGGTGGCCTTGCCCAGCTCCTTCCCCAAAACCACACTCAGCATCTCAGCATCAAGCTGCCAGAGCTTTGAACTGTGTCTGTAGTGTCTGTGCTTTATCTTTATTTATTTTGTGCATCATTAGCAAGATGTGTTCTAAGGTATCAGAAGTTTGAGAGCTCATAAGGGTACTACTCTTAGCATAAAAATGAACATAATTAAGTGTTATTTTAAGTTTTATGTGTTATTTGTTATGATTTGGTAGGTTATTTTGGGGTCTGAAAATGCACAAAAATTTTTCTACTCATATATAATTTAATGGTAATTGCTTCTTTGCTTTATGCCATTTTGGCTTACAAAAGGTTTCATAGGAACCCTCTATTTTTGGATAATGGGGAAAGACTGTATAACCTTTCACTAGAACACATCCCAGCTCACTACTAAGGAAAGTCTTACCTATTGCTCTGTTACTTGTGCCAAGGTTCTGTCTTTCCTACATCTGTCACGAATGAGGAGGTCTCACTCTCATTCAGTTTGGGCAAGTGTAAATTGGGACTACCTCTTTGAAAATTATCTAGTATCATGTATTAAATGCATACCTGTATTTACTGAAATACATGTAGAGGGATGTTGATAGTAGCACTATTTGCAATAGCCCCCAAACTAGAAACAATCCAATAGAAGAATGGATAAATGAATCTGAACTTATTCATAACGTAAAATAACCTACAGCAACAAGAATGGACAAACTACAACTTCATGTAACCATATAGATGAATCTCACAAGAATAATACCAAGCTAAACAAGCCAATGACAAGAAAGAAGTCAGCGATGACAAAAAAAAAAAAAAAAGCATCAAGCTCATCCTCCAATTCAAGTCTAGATAGCTGTCTCTGGCAAGATGTCTGGAGAAACTCCCTAAGAACAAAGCACACAAAATTCTGCATAAAACAAAGCAAAAGCAAACATAATATTTTTCCATTGCATGACTAAACTGACTAAAAGAAGCTCAAGGAGACTGGCTGGAATGAGGAAGTAGGAATCCGACAGTAAGAAAGCTGACATTGGCTGAATCAATCTGAAAACCACCAGTGCCCTAGAATTTGGATTTTAGTGAATAACATGTGCCCTGGAGACAGAGGTCATGTGACCAAGAAGACTGGAGACTTTTGCATAAAGCTGGGACCTACAGAGGACAACTCCTTCAGTGTACAAACAAAGTTAAGAAAATGTCTTGCCACCCAGAGGCACCTGGTAGGAATAATTGCCCATGTAACCTTTTTTCTCAATGGAATGGAAAACAGTAAAAATAAAAAGCACCACCAGAAAATTCCTAACTGCAAGCCCACCTTTAAACTTTTGTTTGTTTGATTTGAAGGCTTTCTTCCATGGTATTCGGCAGTGAAATAAGGACAACCATTAGCAGACATTCCTAAAGTTTGACATCCCTGCTCCACAGTAATTAAGCCCCTTCCTCCCAGGCTCACTGGGAAGAATAAGCATGTGCTTTGGGTAGAACTCTTAGCACACTCAAGACAGTAAGTCTGGAGTTCCTTCCTCGGGCTCAGTGGGTCTAGGGGACCTGTCGCCCCTGTTGGTTGTTTAGCCCCTGCATTTGGAGACCACAGGCCTCCAATAGTCTGCAGTGCGTCCTCTAGAACATTTGGCGAGGCATTGTCTGTGTAGCACTTGGGACTCTGGGGGCACATTTAAATCTGACCTGAACGTGTTTAACTCAGACTGGATAGTTAGAGTTTATACTGTGAAGGCTCAATTCAGAGCCGTCCAAGTATCCACTTTTTTCATGTTTCTACTCCAGTTAATTTCTTCCCCTCCCTTTAGGAATGATGATTATTACAACTTTGCCTGAGTGTGGAGCTTCAGACGGAACGAGTATTTTTTAATTGATTAAAATATTGACAATAAAGGTTATACAGCAAAGTCAAACTGCCCTATCTTCCAAACCTAAAAAGTCATTTACTGTTCATTTCTAACATAGAATATGATTTTTACCCAATACAGCCATCTGGATGACCATAGTTAACAGATGTCTAAAAAAGTTAAAATAAATTAAAAGAGTTAAAGGAATAGCCAATTCCATTACTTTCCTATTTGGGAACTAGTAGAAGAACAATATATAGATAACTTCAATGCCTTTAAAACAGACTGAACATGATAAAAGTTGAAGTACATTAGTGGTTTTACTTGGAGGAAATAACAAGTCATTATTAAAAAACAATTTGGAAAGAGAAGTCACATTAGGTGGTGAACTTATTATACATCAAGTTGACAATGCACTGTAGAATTGTATGCCTGAAACCTATGTAATCCTTGCTAACAGATGTCACCTCAATAAAAAATAAATAAATAAATAAATAAAAAATAAAAATAAAAAACAATTAGATAATTTTTAGTTTAATGTTTATTCGAGGATGAGTGGGTCAGGGAGGGGAGAAGGGGGAGGGGGTGGGAGAGGAGTGGGGAAGCTAAATATAAGGTGATGGAAAGAGAAGTCACATTAGGTGGTGAACTTATTATACATCAAGTTGACAATGCACTGTAGAATTGTAAACAAAAAAAAAAGAAATTTAGAAATTCTGTCAAATGTTATACAAAGAGAAAAAGATTTATAGAGACACCACCCTCAAAAATAGTAAATTAGATTCTCCAGAAAACTTAGTGTTTTTATAAAAAAATGTACTACTTTAGTATTTAGTTTGTCATATATTTTAATGAAAATCCTAAAAATATTAATGAATCTTATTTTTTCAACATATATTTGTATAAAGGCCATAAAAAATGTACTCATTTTAATGACCATTTCAAACAAAGAGCAATACACATGTGGTATGAGTACACTGGAGTAAATTCATAATTCTCAGAAGAAAAAAATTACATATAAGACCCAACATATAGTTTTAATGATAATAAATTAGAGTCACCATCTTGGTTAAATTTTTGTTCTGAAATTTTAAGAATTTTGTAATAAAGTTTTCTCCCCTACTCAAAAAAAAAAAAAAAACCAATTACATAATTTTTAACTAGGAGTATAAAATGTGTTGTTAATCATGATAAATATTTAATATAAGATAAATAAGTATTTACTTCAATTATAGTTTAATTTTTCTTAGAATAGGATCAAATTATAATTTCAGTAAAGATTTTTTTAGTAAAGATTTTTTGAAACAACAGGCATAGATAATCTGATCTCCAGCTGCTTCCATAATTACGATAAAGCAAAACCCCTTTAGATTACCAAATATATAAAAGTAAATGTGATTTGTTACTGGGATTTTTATCCCTAAAGCCTACTACTTAAAGATGTTAAGACAACAATTAAAAATTACATCAAAACCAGATACAAAATATACCAGTTGGGAACTGCATTCAGCCGCATGTACCTGAAAACCCCCCCAAAATAGTGGATTCAACAAGATAGTTTATATTTCTCTTGTATTACAAGAAGTCTAGGGCAGGTACAGCAGTTCAAGAAATTCATGAGCCACTCTCTTCCCCCAAAAAACAGAATTTATTTATAAAAAAAATTCTGTATTTATTCTTACATGTTTAAACTTCAGTCACCTTCAAAGTACTCTCTGTGTGATGCAATACACCTATTGGAGATGCTTTTTCCACTACTCAAAACAGTTTTGATGCCTTTTAGTGCTTCTGCCATTTTGGTTTGGTTTGTTTTACCTCTTCCCCATCGGCAAAACGTTTTCCTTTGAGGACTCTTTTCATCAGAAGAAACAAAAAATAGTCTCTCGGGGTGAGATCGGGTGAATAGAGAGGGTGGGACATGGGGGTCATGTGGTTTTTGGTCGAAAACTACTGAACACTCAGTGTGGTATGGGCAGGTGTATTGTCACGCTGCGCGTGGCTCATGTAAGTCACCCATCATGAAATGGGCAAACACATCCAAAAAGTTTCCCCCCAAAATTCACAGAAGCTGAGCACAGCCTCTCACAGCAATGCCAGCTGGTACGCTGATGCAGACAGGTTCCTAGAACACTCACCTACCCGGGAAGCCTATCATGCACGGGGCCCACCCTCCAGAAGATAATTCGTTTTAGAGGGTACCCCCTGTACTGTCAAAGTTTTGAGGATTCTTTTAGCAAGGTCATCAAGGATGATCACCATCAAGCAAGCTTTTAGGCAGGAAAGTAGAGGAAGGGAAAAAAAACAAAAGGACCCAAGCCACTGAGTCAATCTCTGTTGGCGTGCTTGCCCGAAAACCCAATCAAATGACCCTGGGTTCCGACAATTGATCAGAATGAAGTTACTTGAGCATGTCTGGCTGCCAGAAAGACCAGAATGTAGTTTCTCAGCTGGACACATCACAATCCTGAATTAATTTGAGGCTCTGCTGTTAAGGGAGAAGTGGATACTGGAGGCTAACTAGGAAATTAGCAGTTTTAGCCACATCTTGATTTTTTTAATATTTCATAAGACAGAAAATGTGAAAGCTGTAGAATCAATTTTTTTGTAAGTGCATCAAAGTGAAAAATAGGTTCTTTTAAAAATCCCTTCTAGTACATAACAAGTAGATCCTACATATAATGTCATTTTTAAGGCATTGCTGAGCTCACAGAAAGTAAGGAAATCTCTAACCCCACCACCTCCCTTCCCCTGAAAAAAATAAAATAAAAATGCTGGAACTACACCTGGTGTTAAAAGGTAAGCTAATGTGCGAGGGTTATTTGTCTGAGGGTCAAAACCTGCATCAGCACTGCACGTGAAACTAAGCCTCTTACCCGTAACCGAATCAAGGAGCTCATTCAGATTCTAAGCTGGGTCCTTGCAGGTGGCTGAAGTGGCCGGGTCAGTGGTGTTTCCATTTTCAACCCAAAAACAAATGGAAATACTTGTCAAAGGAAAGAATTGCCAATTTAGGCCTCCAGGTTATCCACAGATTAAAATCAACCAAGCAAGCAGTCACAATAGAGGATGAACAAATACCCTCAGAAGTGGCCTAATACAAAAACAAACAAACAAACAAAAACAAAAAACAAAACCCAGAAATCTACAAATACGGTTTATCACATTAATGGCTTAAAGATGAAAAAGTTCATAAGGTGCAGAAAAGCATTCATTCATTTCTAATAATTTTCCTGTGACTGTGGGCTTTTCTAAGCAGACAATTACATCATCTGTGATTAGTGACCTTTTTCTTTCTACCTTTCCAGCTTATATCTTTTATTTCTTTTCTCCCCTTAATGAGCTGGGCAGGATATCCAATTCAGTGTTGAATTGAAGCCATAATAGAGGGTGTCCTTGCTGGCAGCGGATTTTAAAGAGAGTGATTTTATCATCTTACCATTAAAATAATGTTTGAAATTATGGGTTTTAATACTATTTTTTGGCAGCAGGGGGCTGATTAAGAATATTGCTATTAACAGTTTTTGTTTTAATCACGAATAAGTGATGAAATCATGAACTCTTAAAAATAAATTTTAAAAGACAAACAACTCATTGGAAACGTGGGTGAAAGATGTGAACAGGCAATGCAAAGATAAGAAAACACAATTTGTGAATAAATATACCCATTTACTTTTTGCCTTATTAATAATTAGGTAATTTCACAACTAGTCAAGTACTCTAAAGAAACTTCTGCACATATGTACCAGGAAACATATGCAAGAATAGTAGCATTATAACAAAACACTGCAAACCAGCTCAAAGGTTCATCCACAGGAGAATGGGCTAATAAATTGTTCCAGATTCACCCAGTGCAATGATATATGGTAGTGAAAATGAACAAACTATAACAACACGGAGCATTGTGGATGAATTTCAGAAATCAAATGTTTATATATATTATGTATTACTTGGCATACAGCAAATATGAAATGTTTTAAGTTTTAAGTGTGAACAGTCACCTGTGTATCCTCTCAGTACTCCCTCTGTTGGTGGGTGTTGGGAGAGGCAGTCTGCTGCAGGCCTTGTCTGCCCAAAACGCAGGGCCCTTTTCCAAGGTCGTTGCTCATCATTATATTCTCGGGGAGCAACCTTGAGGATTGAGGTAACATGTCTCGTTAGACAAAAATCAGGCCTGCATCTACTGGCTAACAAAAAGTAAATTCCTCCAGCTCAGTGTTCTCTGGCTACCGTGCAAGCCTACTGTGTGCGTGCCATCCACCTGGCCCCTCTGCGTTACTTCTGAGACTGATAATCTAGGAAACCATTACGATCGTGCTGACACCCGGGCCACTGCCATGCAGTGAGTACTACAGTCCTCTGTACTTGATCCAAAAGTCTTGTGTCTTTTGCCAGCACCCACAAACAGTAACAGGCTGACTTAGCCGGCAAATTGGGTAAAGTCCAGACACTTCATAGATGTTGACGGAAAGTTGGAAGACCAGAAAGACTGGGAAAGACCTTAATCCTTTTTAATCGCTAACTAGCTGTCTTGACTTGGACTGTTCAGCAACCTCAACAGATTTTTTTTGTTCCTTTTATGTAAAGGGAGATCATTGAAATAGATAGTCTCTAACATTTCATGATTCTATATTATGTGAGTATGGAAACCATATTCTGAGATCTAGAGGAAAGGCACTCATCCAGGTAATCTGGAGCTTGCAAGGAAGAATGAGAGCTCTTTGATAATTTTACCTTGTTAGTGTCTGACTCTCGTGTCATGAAGTGCTTTGAGGAATGGAGTTCCTTTCCTCTTCCTGCCTTCCATTCCACTTATTTTTCTATACGTGGGCACTGATGCAATGGAAACAATGACATAGAAATGTGCCCCTACTCCAGGCCGTTTTCCTCCTGTGCTTTTCTCTGCATTGCATGGGCTGGAAGTCTGGGTTCTGGGTCCCATGGGATGAGGAAAGCAGAGGCAGAAGCCATCATTCCTCCCACAGAACAAAGTCAGCACTCGCTCTAGCTAATGGTAGAAGCGAAGCTTTGCCAACCACTTCTAGTCATTCTTCTGAGCATAACTCATTTTGGTGCCACAGATAACTGATTTTTGGTGGTTTATTGCAGTTCCTTCAGGTTTTGTATCTCAAAGAGGTGTGGCTTTCATCACTTTTGCTTCCTTGACCCTCATTTTGTTGTCTTGTTTATAAAATACTTAAAATCTTGTGTTGAATCCTTTCGGTTTGACACGCCTCCAATGGTTTCTTTTGTCCTAACTGAACCCTACCTGATAAAAGAAGGTAAATGCTGAGGAAAAGCTATTCCAATAGGTCTTGCTTTCTAATTTTCTATATTGTCAAAACTTTGACAGTAAAAACAGAACTAAAGCTTTTATCAGAATCTATATCCATATGTGCTGGTTTACGAGTGTTGCCATAACAAATTACTACTAAGTGACTTAACACAATGTTTTCAATCTCATAGCTTCTGTAGGTGAGACATTGGAGTGGGCTTAAATGTTTAAGGTTTCACAAGGCCAAAATTAGGGGGTCAGCAGGGCTACATTCCTGGGGCGGGGGTGCTGTGGGAAGAATCCTTTCCCAAGCTCATTCAGCTTGTTGGCTCACCTCAGTTTCTCACCATTGTAGGACTGAGGTCCTCTGTCTGTGCTAGCCATTACCAGGCGCGGCATTTGTTCTTAGAGGCTGCCTGTGCTCATTCTCATGCTTTTCATGAGGGCCCCTCCAGCAATACTCATGAGGCTGACCTGAGTCTCTCACATTTCTCAGCTCTCTGACTTCTGCTGCGTCTCTGCGACTCCAGTCAGAGAAGGTTCTCTGTTGTGCCCACCTCCCAGGATTAAATTCCTTAGCTCAATTTACCTTGAATTATACCAGCAAAGTTCCTTTTGTTGGGCTACATAACATATTTACAAGTTTTCGGTATTAGGGCGTGGTCACCTCAACTTGGGCCATTCTGCCTACCATGTCATCTAAAAACTGTAATGCTATTTGTTACATCTTCTTTATATGCCAACCTCACGTGCAACCATCTGACCTGCCGTGGCGATAACCATCGTCTTTAACTTGTTATTTTGGTTTTGGACACTCCTGGAAGGAGGAGGAGGAGAGGGAGAGATGTAAAGCAGCAGCTAATACAAGGAGAGTGACAGTAACAAAACAAACCTGACGGGGATTTTAGGGAGCAAATACCCCAAAAGCGATCATGAATGGACCTGGAAATAGAGTGTGTCATCTTGTAAAGATATCACCTTAATTATTTCATTCTTAAAAATTAAGATGCAAGATCTACTTTTTCCCTTCTTTAGTAATTACTAAATTACTAATTCTTTTTAATTGAACAGCCTCCCTTCCAATGCGCACACGCACGCACACGCAGACTCCCTTGAAACTGACCAAAATTTGGAAACAGTAATTTCTTAAAATCACTTTTCTCCACAGGCTTTATCTGAGGTGGGTAGGGAATTTGGGAATTCTCCCTGAGACCTGTATGTAGGATGTAATGATATCCCCAATTCTATTGTCAAATATACAAAATCCGTGTCTAGCTTAATAGTGAGATGAGATGAGATACATTGCCTGCCATTTGGCTCCCAAGAAGAAATATTTCTCATCAACCCCTCCTCCCAAGACATACACATAAACTCTGGAACGTTTGTGTTTTCACGTGGAACAAAAATATTTGTTAGAAGAATGACTGAAGCTTTTGTCCTGCCTCTATTAATCCATTATCTACCTCAATAATAGAAACGACTTTTCTTCTCTAAATTTGTCCTCCCAAACCCAATTCCTATCCTTATTGTTGTTTTTTTTTTTCATTATGTATAAAGGATAGTCTATAAAAGGAGAAATGAAATATGCAGAGATAAATAATAGCCTGAAAGAATCCTGCTTTATCATCTCAGGTCCTTTTGTCTCTGAGCATTACAGAAAAAAAAGAGGGGATATGAAGAACATTTTACAAGCACTGCATGTGACTAGCCGCTGTACCTTTACTAGTCACTTAGGGTATGACAGGGGCTATGGGAATTCAAAATGATTTTTCTAATACTTGAGATTTATATTATAAAGTAAATGTAGTAAATTTCATTCCAGTTATTGGTAAAAATACATCAAATCTAACCTCCTGTTAATATTCTAGTCTTGTGTCAAAGGACCTTAAAAGGCATGTCAATATTTATTTGATGTAAGATCATTTTATTTTAAGGATGTTTATCCCAAACGGGTTACCTATGTTCAGGAAAAGACCTCGAGGCACACATTTATAATAACATATCAGATGGCCTTGCCAAAACTTAACACTTTAAAATACCCCTAGGTTTTGCTTATATGAAGCAAGTCCTTTAAAATAATAAATACTCTTTGCTGCGGTCACACTGAGATTAGAACGTTAATATCTCTGACCCTAAACACATTTATTAATATTCTACCAGAGACTGAGGACCAACTCAACAAGTGTAAAAGGTACAAAGAAGCATAATCATAATATTAATATTTGTATTACAGCTTATATTTATTGAGAAATGTACCCTCATTATCTTATTTGGATAAGATATGTGTCAAGGTTGTTACTGTGACCCCAAATACTATTTCTAGGTCTGCCACTGATAGTAACCTCAGTTCATCTCCTTTAAAATCTCTCGCCACCCCTAGGGGAGAAAATAGATCCATTGAAATGGCACAAATTCCTAGAAGAGGGAGAAGGGATGGGATGGAGAATATTTCTATTTACTAAGTGTGTACTATACAGGGTCCTGGCAGAATTATGCCCTTTTTAAAATACTATGTCAATGCAGTTATGATATTATTATGTTACAGAATTACATGCTTATGATTTTGTAATAAATGATTTGGTATAGATTACCAGCTCATAAAAAAGGGGCATTATTTGTGCCAGACACTGTATATTAAGTACTAGAGATGTAAAGGTGACTAGGTAAGAAATGTAGTCTTTTTATCTGAAAACCGGAAGCCCATGAAGGCATTTTCAATAAAGTGAGTGATTTAGCATAATTACTTTTTGCCAAGATCTGTATAGGTGCTGCAGGTAGAACGTGTCCCTTTCTCTCAGTCCTCACATCTCATTCATCATGAGTAGTTGGTAATCGCTCCTGCATGTCTCCTCCACGTTCCATTCTCATTGCTCCTGTGTGAGCTCTGGTCTTGCACCTCTTCTCCCTTGAAAGATTACTAGGGAATTGTCATCCCTGCTTCTAATCACGTCCACCCTCATCCATCGTCCAGCTGCAGCAAGACGGATGCTTCCAAACAGCCTGCTCATACTGCTTCTCTCTTTCCAATGGGCCTCAGGATTTATAGAGGAAAATCCAAATCCCTTCACGAACCCAGACATTTCACAGCCTGAGGCTGCTGCTCTCTGTCCACAGTGAACTGCTTCCAGGTCCTGAACCTTTGCATTGATCACAATGTCGCCTGGGCTTGAAGTTCTTTTCTTCCCACTCTCACCTGCCCTCCTGTTGAGTCCTACTCAGGTTTCCAAAATTCTTATTTTTATTTTATTTTTTTTATTTTTTGCTTTTTGTATGTGGGTAGCTCCCTGGCTGGGAATCGAACCCAGGCCGCAGCACTGACAGTGCCAGAGCCGAAGCCTTAAGCCACTACACCATCAGGGAACTCCCTAGATTGTTTTTTATTTTTATTTTTATTTTTTGCTTTTTGGTATGTGGGTAGCTCCCTGGTTGGGAATTGAACCCAGGCAAAATTCTTAACAGGGACATTAGCCACCAACCCACCCTCCACTCCCCAGCCTAGAGAAGAACTAGTTTTTCTTCAGGGCACTTGGGAGAGCATGCTACAATTACTCTCATCATTACAAGCCGGGGTGGTGGTGAGGGTGGTTGATCTGCCCAAAGCTGTCCATTCCCTTTTCGCTGGGCCTTTTCTGTGGGCACCTTAGGACCCAAGCAGCACGTGCTAGAAGCAAAAACTGTTGAAAATTTTAAAAAATCTCTCTTCAAGGTGTTTTCAAGACAATTCGCAGGAGGGTCGAGAACAAGCTTTGCAGACCTGGTGACTTTGAGTCTCAAATCAATTCAACTGGAGTGATTCTCACCCATCCCAAGGCTAGAGGAGGAGGAAATATTGACGGGACATAATTAGTTTTCAATCACCCAGAATGATCAGGGGCCACACTTTTCATTGTAATCACATACTTTTGTCTGTATAAAGTGCCATGATTCTTTCTATATTAAAAAGAAAAACTGCTAAGACAGATCCAACTGAGTGATCATAGAGTCAAAATACATAAATGTTATAAAGCAAAATTGTAAACAAATACTTCGATATTTAAAAAAAAAAAAACATGAATTCTCTTTTAAATGCATGCCAAATAGCGTGCTCCTCTTATAAGGACTTATCATTACTGTGTTCCCTGCAGCCAGGTTTCCATTTTATGGAATAGTGTGCATTTGCACAGTAAAATATTATGTTTATTAATTAGGCAGTATTCTGACCCCCAAAGGCTTTTTAATATACTTTTCTATCACTATATACTTAATATCTTTCAGAGTTTTCTCTTGTTAAGACAAATGCTGATGATAAAACATTCAATTGCAAACAGTAAAACTTAATATATTGTTATAAAGCAATGAGAATAATTTTCTAGTGTAATTCAAACTGATTTTGAAAATATTTCATACAAAATACCAAACATCGCAGAATGTTTTTAAAGAAGCCTATAGCCTCCCACAAAAATATAACTTGAAAACAATCATCTATATTACTTTGTGTGATATTTTAAAACAAAAGTGTTACTTTAGACTCACACCTTGTAAACCATGAATAAAAGTATATTTGAGAATATATTTATTAACAAATACTAGTATTCAGACTAAACACTGGTTGTGTTTAAGACGAGAATGATTCAGATATGTTGGCGGGGTCTTGGCTATTATTTTTTCTGCCCAGGAAGTTTTCCCACCTCTCTTATTTAATAACAAACCTTGCTCCCCGGAATCCATTTGTTCTAGGACTTGTATTTCCTAACAACAGTGAGGTGATACATGACCCAAACAGGGACCATCATTGTTTTTCCTAGTTTTCTGAGGGAAAACAAACAAAAAATAATTCCTTCTACTGAAGTTTCTAAGATCATGCTGTCGGTAGCCAGAGAGAGAGAGAGAGAGACAGAGAGACAGAGACAGAGAGACAGAGAGACAAAGAGACAGAGACAGAGACAGAGAAGAGAGTCCTTGTAAACACTTGAATGACTGACATTCGGGCAAACACATCAATAATATTTACTAGGAGGAGACTCCTCATCTATACAATGTCATTAGAAGGACGTTCCTGGTTTACATAAGATCACTTGTAATAAACCAGTCCGGAATCTATAGCTTTATGGGGCATAGCTCCTCAGAAAATCTCATGTAAGCCATGTAACTATTTGGGTACAAAACAGAGATGTTTCATAACCAAACAACATTCCTTTGTGTGAGTATTGTAACCTCCTGCATTATTTATACAATTCCTGTGTTAATCTGGTTCAGGGTGCGTGCGTCTACATAACTACATAATCTATACCCCTGCTTACCCACTATTAATATTGAGGGCATTATAATTTTGAGTAAGAAAATGGAAGGTAGAAATCCTACTTTTTTAATTTTTTCAAATTCATATACAGTAAAATTCACTCTTTGTGATGTATAGTTCCTTCCTTGGTTTTAACAACGACATATGTCCTGCTACAATCATGTTACCGAACGTCTCTATCATCCAGAACATTTCCCTCGGCCCCTTTCCAGTCAGCCCTCTAACCATCTCTACCTCTTGGCAACCACCGATCCCTTCTCTGTTCCTATAGTTTTGTCATTTTCAAGCATGTCGTACAAAGGCGTTCGTACATTATATATCCTTTTGGGACTGACTTCTTTTACTTAGGCAAATGCATTTGAGATTCATTCACAGTACTGAGTACACCAGCACTGTTTGTTTCTATTGCTGAGTAGTGTTTCATTATAGGGATGTATCACCACTGGTTTATCCATTTTGACAATTATGAATCAAATGCTATAACCAACCACTTATACAAAGGATTTTATGTAAATGTAAATTTTGGTTTTCTTGGATAAAAATAGATTGCTGGGTCACATGGTGGGTGTATGTTTAGCTTTATAAGAAACTGACAAAATGTTTTGCAAAGTGGCTGTACAATTTTGCAATTCCACCAGCAATGTATGAAAGTTTTAGTTGCTCTGTATCCTCACTAAAACTTGATATTGCGGGGATTTTTTCTTTTAGCCATCCTAATACATATGCAGTGGTATCTCATTGTGTTTTAATTTGTATTTTTCTAAATATTAATAATAAGGAACACTTTTCCACGTATTTATTTGCTATCCCTATTTCTTCGTGGTGAAGTATCTGTTCACATTTGCTGCTCATTTTTTATTGGGTTGTTTTCTTACTGTTGAGTTTTGAAAGTTCTTTGTATCTTCTGGATTTAAGAATCTTTAAGATAGATAGATGATTTGCAAATATTTTCTCCCAATTGTAACTTGGCTTCCATTCTCTTTTGCAGAGCAAAAGTTTTTAACTTTGATGAAGTCTAATTTATCTTTCTTTTTTCCTTCTATGAGTTATGCTTTGGGTGTTGTGCAACCTTGCTGTTTGCTAAACTATGTAATTGCTTTGTGTTAGCCTTATCTGATAACGTTTATTTTGAAGGCAGAGAGAGGTATGCTGGAGATGTTCTTAGCTCCAAACAGAGCAAGAAAACTTTTATTGGCTATTGGACGTGTGTGTGTGTGTGTGTGTGTGTGTGTGTGTAAAATCTCTGAGTTCATTTTCTGTGAGTTCTGTCCTAACCCCAGAAGCCTTTCAGATATACAAGGGCTGTCTGGAAAGTATTCAGCCATGTATTATGAAAAATAGAGGCATTTATGATTTATGGTTGGATTTTTTCCGACAGCCCTTATATATTTATTTCTGTTTGTTCATGGCCTGATGTACTACTATTAACCACACTGACCAGTTTGGCTCTCATCATCTGCTCACTCTTTAACTCCCTCAAACTTCTTGAAGGCAGTGATGGTGTATTGACCCCTGTCAGCCCAACGTCCAACATACGACAGATGCCCCCCAATACTTTCTGTAATGAATGAATCTCACCTGTGTGGACACTTAGGACAAATGAGAGAATTTCTGTGTGAACAGAGTGGAAACAGACATAACTGAAAAGTCTATGAGTTAATCCCTCATGATGTATGAAAAGGGACAATTTAAGATGCCCTGTAAGATAGTTTGTAGTGAAGAAAAACAAACCAAATTGCCTTGCGCACTTATTCAATAAATATTTAATTAAGCACTTAGATATGATGAGCTTAGGCCATTTCATGTTTTGATCACTTCTTAATAGTCAATCACTTGACTTTAGAAAATACAAATTCAAGAGGATTTGATAAAAGTAAATTTAGAGAGAAAAGAAACTTTTTAGCCTCATTTTCTTTGTTATTCTGAAATGGTTTTTCATACAATATGATAAGTTGCAAATACAAAATGTTAAGAATGTTTTTAATTAATACATTGAATATCTCTTAGCCTTTATCTTCTACCGTATATTAAAATAGTAAGATGATTATATTGAAGAAAAGGAGGAAATGGAAACACTCAAAAATCAAGAAAATATGTATTGAACATGTATAAAATTAATTTATTAATGAATGATTCAAAACAAACTATACAGGTTTTTGACAAAAATAAAAACGAATAAAGACAAAAATTAGATTGCCATTGTGAATTCACTAATATTTTGAGATGAATAGTTTTTGATAAAGTTAAATTTCTAGTGTAGCACTTATACAACAAACAAAAGTTCCAACTCAGATACCAATGAATGACATGAAAAGATAAAAGCAAACCTGACAAAAGACTTTGTCTTTGGGACTAAACTTAATTCAGCCCTTGGTGTCAGCCACTGATCAGAGCAAGATCGGTTCATGCTAATGCTTTGAAAACAATAGTAATGAAACAGAGTTCATCTTGGGACACAGTGAGATCAAGGGCTCCTCTTATTATTCAATCAGGAACTTTGTGATCAGCTGGCCACCTGTCTGGTCGTGCTCCCTGTGGAGCAGGTTCTGGGAGAGAGGGAGTTTTGGAATTCAGTCCCTTGGGCTGAGAAAGGGGAAGGTGGGGGGTCACCTCTTACTAAAAGGGTCTGTGAGTGAAGCCCAAGGAGATGTCAATGTAAATCTCGGCAAGGAGCCACGGCCACCTACAGCTACAATTCATCACCCATTGCTCAATCTAAAGCTATGAACAGTAGGCTGTTAAAACAGTTACTAGAACTATTCATTTTAGGACTCATAACAAAAAATAAATGGTCAGTTCTTTCTAACACTGTGGTTCTAGCAAGAGCCTTTCTAACGTGAAGAGGAATGTCATGAAAGTATTTGAAGCAGTTCTCAGAATCAAAGGCAAACCTGAAGAACCAGATTTGCAAAGGGCAAAAGCCAAGGCAGCTCTGAGGCCCCGGGTAGCAGGAACTGATTACCATTCAGACAGGATCCGTAAGAGACAATAGTTCCTTGTACATCACTCCTTTCAAGAGTCAAAGTCCTAAAAGGGGGAATCTAGCCCATCTAATCTGGGTGCTCCGCCTCCCCCCGTCTGCTATAGGAAGACTCAATCAACAGTTCCATCAAATGGATGAGATGGAAATCCCCTAAAGAGGTCAGGGTTTTGGTAGTAGAAGAAAAAGGAAGGCCTGCTGGGAGGTTAAAACACCTTTCAGGACCATCATACCTTGTTATTTTAGAGAAAACAAATTAATTTCTATATTGAGCCCCACCCCGCCAGGTAAGTGGGAGAGTGTCCCTGTCATTTTGTCAGGTTTCTCCACACACACGCGTTTTGCTACTGTTTCAGAGCTTCCTGTACCACCGAGGCATAGGGTGGGGACACTCTGGATTTTGGTCTGCTGTCCACGTGCATTTCTTGGAGAATCCCATTACCTTTGTCCACATGTCTGCTTTCTGCTAGCTCTTGACCACTTCCACCCGAGTTTTGCATGTAGAAATCTTTAATGAGGTGCCGATGATGCCAGCTCCCCAGCATGCCATGCGGCCAGTCCTGTCCGGAGTCATGTCACATGTGTGGGACTTTGTCAGGGAACCGTGTTCAGGTCTCTATTATGGATAAAGCTCTCAAATTGCAAACTTTGTCACAATCCACAGCACCTTTTTAAAAACTGCAGGAAATATTAACTTCCTTTGTGGTATTTCTGAATCATTCTACCCTCACAAATTCACTCAGCCTTTCTACCAATGTAACAAATGTTCTAATGAGCCTATCAGCTTAGAATTCACACAAAAGGCATCAGGCCATTTTGTAGGTTACTGGCACTTTCCATCCTAACTGATTCCCCACAGCCTGCCTTACCTCCAGTGGTCACTGAATCCAGAAAACTGATAGTCCGGGGGTCAGCTCCCATGGGGGCACGAGGAGAAACAGAGGGATCTCGTCAGGGCATTGAAAAAGCAAAGAGGCAGGGGAAAGCCACGTAACTTAATATCTGAAAAGACTACCTAGTCATGCCAGGATAAAGGGTTAGCACTACTGACAGGGAGAAGATGACCTGGAATGTTTTCCAGGGGCAGAGTTCACAGGCCTTCCAGGGGTCAGTTATACAATCCCAGCCCAGTTTCTGTGAGGGCAGGCTGTGTCCATTTAAAGGGACAGACACATCAGGACCCTCAGGAAAGAATGAAGTGTTTTTCCTGGTAGCCTGCAATGCAACCTCTTCTGTTCTCATCTTGATGAAGGGGCTTGTGCACAGGCAGATGTGTGTGCAAATGTGTGTGTGTGCGTGTGCGTGCGTGTGTGTGCGTGCGTGTGTGTGTGCGTGTGTGTGCGTGTGTGTGCGTGTGCGTGTGCGTGCGCGTGCGTGCGTGTGCGTGCGTGCGTGTGCGTGCGTGCGTGTGTGTGTGTGCGCATGCGTGTGCGTGTGTGTGTGTGCGTGTGTGTGCGTGTGTGTGTGTGCGTGTGTGTGTGTGCGTGTGTGTACGTGTGCGTGTGTGTGCGTGCGTGTGCACGCACGCACATGTGTCTGGAAAGGGGACATGAATGGGGGATGAGTAGAAAAATGGATATTAGGCCTATATTTGATTTTTTTTGAGTGTGCATGCTTATCTTATATAAGAGTAGCTAATATTCTGTCCTGCCCAGGTGCCAGGTACCTTTCCAAATGCTTTACGTGTTTTAAGTAACTGATTGAATCCCCTCCCCAACCCTGGGAGGTCCATATTACTATCACCCTCATTTTATAGAGCAGGAAACTATGGTATAGGGTCAGGTAAGGGGCGGAGTGGGGATTTGAACCCAGGCAGTCTGGCTGAAGAGGCCACACCCATCAGTACCTTGCGTGTGAATTGTGTCTCGAAGCCAATCTGTTGCCACGCCAGCTCTTTGGTGAAGTCTGCGCGTACTGTGTGTGTTCTTTGCAGGAGGCCCTGCTCGGTGCCCTGGTGTTGGATGAGGATAAGCAAGCAGCAGGGAAGGCCCGTGCCTGCCCTGAGGGAGCTCACAACTAACACCGTAACAGGTGGCCGAGCAGCAGTCACATTTGTCAAATAAAGGGAAAAAGGTTTGGATGCTCCACTTAACAATTACAGTAAAATTTGACATGACTATGCAAAACACCTAGCATTCATTTCGGAAGAACTCTATGTGGTCCAACTCAAGATATGAAATTGGTATCAGCTATTAGGATTCAGTTATGTGTGGAGATACTGTACATTGGTTAAAATCGAATGTCTAAATAAATACCATATATATAGTATCTAATCCTTTTTCATCAGCTGTACTATGCTAGTAAAAATGAATTCTCCCCAGATTATGTTCAGCTATCTTTCGATATTTTGAGCATATTTAATACTGTATCTCCAGTGTCACCCACAGTAATTGTTGCAATGTAGCTGAACCCCTACAGAACCCCTGCAGAAAGGCATGATGCCTGTCGACATGTCCCGTTAACTTTCCGTAGGCGGCTGCCGTATTGGAAGCGTGTAGTTTAGAGTGTGCGATACGTGCGCTTCCGAGGGCTCGTCCAAATGTGAGGGTCACGTCTTGTAAAACCCTGTGCTTATGGGACTGGGAATGACGATTCTCAATGGCCATTCTAATTTACCCAAGAACAAATTTAAAATAAAAGAGCCCTCCTTTCCGTGTGATGAGAAAGTTGAGCAGCCATGGGCAATTTGGGTGGCCAGCTTGTGTTTATGCACACGAGAGAACGGGCCTCGGTGCCCGGCCCCGCGGGCACTGCCCAGGCCTCCCGGCATCCGCCGGAAGGTGGGCCGCAGGTGGGCTCGTCTCTCACTTCTGGCTCCTGCATCATGCTCTGTTGTGCCACATTTGGTGACTTCCACAGTGGGGTGGCTGCCAGGCTGCCTGCCGCTGGTACAGCTGCCCAGGAGCATGTACAGGCAGAAGAGAGTCAGAGATCATGTGCCTGTCACAAGACAGACGTTCTGGGGGAAAAGTTTTGTTTCAGCTCTGAGCTTCCTGAACACAGGGATATTATCGTCCTCTTCACCATGCTTCTCCAGTGCCTAGGATGGTGTGGTATGTAGTAGGTGCCTCACAAATAAACCTTAAAGGCATGAAGGAGGGAACAAAATTTGCATCACCTGCCAAAATCCCAGTACATGTGTCAGAGACTCGGGGAATCTGAAGCAAGGAGACTGAGACGAGGCAGCATGTGTTCAGCGCACAAGAGGAGGCAGAGGAACTGAGGTGGAGCAAAGTGCATGAGGCAGGGAGGACACACCGAGGGCTCCAGAAAGCAAGCAGATGTGTCAACCATTCACTTATTCATTCCACAAACGTTTATTGAACGCTTACTATGTGCCAGGCACTATTCTCATTGCTAAGATACAGGAGCAAATAAAACTGACAAAAATCCCTGCCCTCACAGCTGACATGACATTACTTGGGGGGAAAGGGCAATAAATAAGGTATATGAATAAAACACATGGTTCATTAGGTAATGGTAAGAGCTGATGAGAAAACTAAAAGAGAGGCAGGGTGGTATAAAACATCAGAGTAGAAGGACCTGAAAAAATGTGAGAAATGATTCCAAAAAAACCTTCAGCTAGAGAACATGGCAAGTGCAAAGGCCCTGAGGTAGAAACTTGCCCAGCCTGCTTGAGGAACAGCAAGGGGGCAAGTGTGGCTGTTCTGGAGGCAATAAAAGGGAAAGGAGTTAGGCATGAGGTGAGAGAGAGAAAAGGGCACCACAGCACTACCTCAGAAAGGCGATGGGCCTTGTGGGCGATGGAGCTTGCCTTCTGTCCTGAATGAGATGGGGAGGGAGCCACTGGAGGCCTTCCCTCACCCCACTCACCATAGGGCCATGCCACATGTTGTCCCCTCTCCCCACAACGCTCTTCCCAGCCTGCTTTGCCTGACCCACGTCTGTCCACCCTCAGGTCTCTGCTGCTTTCTCACAGGGTCCTTCCCCAATGCGCCACCTACCCTTCGCTACCCACCACTGTCACACCATCTCTGCACCAGCTGCTTTCCCGCAAAGCACCAACACAAACCAGCGTTAGAGCGGACACCAGCAGAGTGATCAGGGCCAGCCTGGTGGTCACCACGCGGAGAGCAGCCCAGGCCATCACCTCACCGCAGAGACCAGTGAAGGACCAGAGCTCACGGCGCGGATTCAAGGACCCACTGTGAGTGTGCAGGCGGGCGGTGCGCTCTCGGCGGAATCAAGACGCCACCTTGGAAAGGGCAACAGGACGAGCACAGGGTGTAAACACGCTCCTGCAGGATCTGAACTTCAAACCCACTGAATTCGTCCGTGAAATGAGAACGTTTCCCATTAGAAGGGACTTGAAATGATTTTAAGTGACTACTTTCGGTTTTTCTCTTTGTCACTTCCTTCCACTGGTGAAGGCTCATGAAAATCAGGTCAGTTATACACAATACAAGGAAATGCATATTTTTCCTGCATAACCAAGAGCAAAGTAAATTAACGACTAGGAGACATAGCAAGTATTCAATCACTATGTGTTAAACGTATGACCGAATAAAAGCAGCGGTGTTAGTTTCCGTATCTGCAAGGCAAACAAACTTAGTGGCCTAAAACAATACCCCTTTATTTTCCCATAGTTTCTGTAGACCAGAGATCCAAGCACAGCTTAACTGGGTCTCTGCATGCCCAGGGACTCACAGGTGGAAATCAAGGTGTCTGCCCAACTGTGTTCTCAGGTGGAGTTCAAGGACAACTTCCAAGCTCATTCAAGTGGTTGACAGAATCCAGCCTTTTGTGGGTGGCAAATGCTCTCAGCACCTACTGGCACCTCAGGTCCTGCTCACATCATTGACTCAAAACATGGCAGCCCACGTCTTCAAAGCCAGCAGGGGATTCTCCCGTTTAGGGCTCATGTGATAAGGGCAAGCCCATCCAGGGCAATCTGTCTTTGAGTAACTCAAAGTCAAGTGATTAGGGCTCTTAATGGCATCTGCAAAATCTCTTCATCTTTGCCTTATCATGTAACCTAACTCAGAGGTTTTGCCCTCACTGGAGAGCAGGGGATTACACAAGGCATACACACTGCCAGGAGGTAGGAATCTTTGGGACAAACTCAGAATTCTGCCTCCCATACCTGCTAAACAAGTAACTGGGACATCCACCACCATGATCACCTAGGTCTATGCAGTCTTTTCCACCTCCACTGGTCATACAGAGCCTTTGCAAGGGAAGGACACAAACTCTCTTCTTTGCACGTGACCACAAGGGCCACTGCTTAAATACAAGGTAATTATGTGTGGGGAAAGGTTTGCTTTCCTAACTTATTCTAGTGAGAGTTGTTGGACATTTTAGTTTTTTAATCAGCTTCTTTTCTTTCCAAAATGATCAACATGGGAGACCTACATCTAAGTGCTTAAGAAGCCTGAATACAGATGGAATGCTTGTCTGTCTAAACCCCAGGGAAATCAGTGTAGAAAATACACTGAAATGTCAGGTACCTTTCCTTAAGGTCCGATCTGTTAGAGCAGAGCAAACAGGTAAACATGTTCTCCATTGCCATGACGTGATTACCATTTACGCCCAATCACCACGCAGCACAATGGCAATTATTACATATTTACATATTACATCATTACATATGTGTCAGATTAACTTCACTATGTATTTCATGTAAACACTGAACTCTGGATGAGCACAGCCTTCATATTGATAAATCATGTCGCATAGACATTTGATGACAGCAAAAAAAAGAAAAAGGGTGGGGCATTTATATGCAACAGGGGCAGTGTCATTGAGTCAGTAGGATTTTCTGTGCATAAGTGATTGCCAGTGGCCAGAGACAAACACAGAGCAGAGCTGCAGGGTATTTTCAAAGAGGTCAAATCGAGACTCAGATAAATAAACTTCAAAAAAACATTGTCCTACTGGCAGTTTTTGTTTATTATTAATTATACACAGATGAAAAAGATCTTTCAATAGTTGCAGTCAGTCAATTTCAGTACCTAGTCCCGATTACAGGAAGATTATACAGATTTTATTTTCTTTCCCTCATATGAAAGAGTAGCACATCAGGTAACTTTATAGCCTTACATACTGAATCACCAACAATTACCAAGAATGTTTGTCCATTTTTTTCTTTTCATTTTTTGTGAAAGAAAATGTGGACCCACCTGTCCTTTAGGGGTACCCAGGGACTTAGGATAGCACAGGTAAGAAGGAATTCACCAACAGATTAAGAAGAGTTGGTGATTCCACCCAAGACTGGATTGGCTCATGAGTTCCTAGTATCTGATAACCTCTGTAGCATGGATAGTTTTTGATTAAACTATGTACTTTAGAAAGGCCGGGGGTGAGGGGAAACTCTATTGCATATAAGGTTTTCAAAAAACAATCCATCTAGAGACATTCACAGTAGTGCTTCTCGTGACTGTCCCCAATCATGAAATTACCGATCTTACTTCATTTATGTAAATAAATGTACTACTGTGGTGTAAACTTCTACATTTATTACTCTAGGAACTGCAGTACCTGAGAAAAGGCCACGGAAGAAGGACAACAGCACCCAAGTGGGAGGGAGAAAACCATTTTAAAATAAAACTGTGGTCTTTTTAAAATGGAATAAGAATAGGCTTCATGTAGCACATAAATGTGTGATTAGCGGGTTCTGTGTGGAAGACATTGCTTAAGGAACGTTCAGCTGATAGGTGTGGTCCCATGCAGAGCAGGAGAGACAGTTTAAAGAAGGAGGAAAATGTCACCACCAAAGACTGCAGTCCTGGTCCTGCAATAAATGAGATTGCAAAGGGTTGAGCAGAGTCCCAGGCCAGGATCTATGAAGGACTCTTACGGACCTAATTTAAAAACCATTTCCCATCCCTCCTCCATTTTCCATGACCTGCTGTAAGGGCTGGACAACATACAACTTTGTTTCTTCCCCAGCTGGAGCAGCCATACAACCTACTTCCGGCCAAGAAATTGTAAGAGGGAGTGAAGGAAGCAGGGGAACCTATGAGGAAGGTTTCTCTCTCCTGCTAAGATGGACTGTGGTGCTAGCTGCCCCTGCCCTTGAACTCTGAACGTGTGAGCAGAGGCTGCTGGGAGCTGTGTCAGTCCTCTGGCAGCCATGAGAATCAAAGATACCGACCCAACATCCTGACTTTGTGAGTCACTGAAGGAATGTCACCACCCAGCAACATTCTCATGTGTTTTACATGAGAAAAAAACATCTCCTCCTGTTTAAGCAGCTACTAGTCAGCCAGCCTGCCATTACTGTGGAGAACACAATGCATTCTCGGTGGGTACTGAATTATTGGAGATAGTTATGACCATAAGAGGGGAAAGACCTATCGGATATCACCAGAGGGGACAGCAGAGCCAAGGTTTTTGCTTTGTTTACTCGGCTTCATCTTGTCTCCTGGAAAAAGAGCCAGTGAACGCGTCTGGATTGTGCAACTCCACCATTCTGACCAGTTGAGCAAACTGTGTGGTAGATTATGTTTTGTTCTGGCTCAAGAGTAATCAGTACTAATTAACCTGTTTCTTCTTTCCCTGGGCTTCGAATGGCTTAAGGACTCAGCAGCAGCTTGAGGGATCTGGCCTGACAGCCATTGTGCATCTAGAAGCTACGAGGACAGGGTTACTGCCTGCGGCCCTCCACGAGCAACAAGACACAAATCTCCCCAAATCCCATTAAACTCTGCTGTGGGGACAGCGGGAGGTGAAAATCTCCTTCACTGACATCCGAGTGGGCTTAAGCGGTTGTGTAAGGACACAGCCCCAGCAGTGAAAACCCACAAACAAGACAGCGTCTGTGAGAAAATCAATTTCACCTTTAAAAGAATAGGAAATATGTATACAATCAACTGACTCTTTTCTTTACAAAACAAATCACTGTTGAACTCCTTTTGACATAAAATTCCTTGACAATAAAGGAAGAACTTGGAAATTCTTAACCTACACTGATAAGGCGTATGCCAACCGAAGGTTAATTGAAAATGAAGACAAAGATATTCATCAACTCCAATATGAGAAAGTGAGGCAATACCGATGGGCTTGTAACTCAGGAAATGCTGACGGGCTGACTTCACCCGGAGCTACACCGTCTAGATACGACGCCTGGCCTGCGAGACATGCAGTCCACGGCGGGCAAGAAACTCTTACCCAATAGATCTGAGTATGTAATTATACATGATTTTCCTGTACATATATTTCTATACCTATATCCCCCTGAAGTAAGCTGACCAGATGTCCTGTTTTAAACGGGACAGAAAATAACAGTGCTGTCCTGTTTCAAACAGTACTTATGATCAGCCTAGGCTCACTGGGCTAGATTCGAGGTGTCAGCAGGCTGACCAGACACGCTGTTTGAAACGGGACAGTACTGTTTTCTGTCCCATTTAAAAGGCGACGTCTGACCAGCCTACCCTAAAGGAAAGGAACAGAGTACTAAGACAGAAAAATAAAAGAGGATCCTAATTTAGAGGTCTAATAAGATTTCTTAGAGGAAGTGACATTGAACCTGAAAAATAACAAAGTGTAAGCAAAGAAAAAGCAGGGCCAGCATGCCAGGTGGAAATACTCAACTCTGCAGGAGTGGTTGGACTGCAAAAATATATCGTTGAACCTGAAATACGTTAGATCTGACGTTAAGAAGCAGTTGCAAAACCTAAACTCGCACCCACATGAGTTTGATATGCCCTGCCCTTTGAGAGTTCAAGTTCAAAATGCTCGCTGTTCTGTCTAGCCTCTTGCCATCTGCACCCTCCTCCTCCCCCACCAACCCCAACTCATCTTCTTCAAGCTAAAGACCGTGAGTGAGCACCAAGTGAGCCCCTCAACCAACAATTGTGAGCAATGGAGAAGCAGCCCCCCGGTACGTGCCGTAGAATTTGTCCAGAATTTGTTTGTTTCTAATCTATCCCTCACGTGGCAGAAAAATAAAGAAAAATTAACTTCTTTAATTTTGAAGCACAAAGATTACTCTTTTACTACGCATTTAGAAAATTACCCTTTTTAACCTGAATACGGCTTTGGACCTCAAATTAGATAGAAAGTCTCTGATATAGCAGCATGGTTAATTCAGTTCTGGAGAAAATAGCACGTGCATGTGTGTGCTCTCTCTTTCTCTCTGTCTCTCCAAACACACACACACACACACACACACACACACACACAGAGAGAGAGAGAGAGAGAGAGAGAGAGAGGGAGAGAGAGAGAGAAGTTGCAATAAACATACACAAAGTATTCTGCCTAAGGCTCAGTCCCAATCCTTCCCAAATGAAGAAATCTTATTTTAAACACCTCCAAAAAGAGAGTTTTCTACAACCACCCCAAGTACTACTTTACAAATATTCCAGAATTTTTAATGAAACAGAGGTTTTTAGTTTATTTCTTTCTAGTCCAATGACCCAATATGTCCATTCTGCACATATTTTGGAAAACAAAAAAAAGAAAAGCACGTTGTAGTTTAATTTGAAAAGTGTAAAGTGATCTTTCCCCCCAAATTTAATTATATTTGCTATTGTATTTATTATTTATACCGCACCATAACAGTGTAAGGCGCTTTAAGGTAAATAGAATGTAAAAGGAAACAAAAACAAAGAGCAAGTCCTTTGCTATGAAGGAGTTATCAGCCAGCACCCCCAGGTATCAGCTAGGTTTGCTAAACGGTTAAGATGATAAAGCACCAGGGCTCTTCATTTGTTCTGTTCCATTAATTTTCTTCTATAATGTCAGAGAAAGCCAAACAAGAACTGAGTGTGAGAAATCACACACCCAGGGAAAAGAATGCGAATGCATGCACTCGAATTGTGTAAAAATGCCCTTTATGAAAAACTGGCTCCCTGGGAACGTTGACATTCCAGGACAAGGGAACGCCCTGGGCCATAGTTACTGCCCTGGTATTAATGCCCAGACGGACAAAGGGCACCAGGGGGAGGCTAATTCCCACACCAGTGTAGCTCATCTGCCATGGCGCGTGCTGCCGGACCGACTCGCCGCAGTGCAAACGTGGACTTGGGTTGAGGATGTATCAGAACACAGCAGCAAGGCGCCAAGACTGGAGTTTTCCATCTCTCTAGTGGGTTCACTGGAGGGAATTAGGAAGTGAGTGTTTTCTTCCTTTTCACAGGATCGTGCACAACCTAAATCCAGGATACTACCATTTGGGAATGTTCCTGGCTCCATATGTAACTATAGATGGTTACTGATGACACTGTAGAATTAAACTTCTTATATCTTGAATTTTTTATGAATCCTTGATTTAAAACGAAACCAGCAGGTATGGGTGTGTTTAGTAAAGAACTCTTGAAAGATTTAAAAGTTTTGAGCTACAGAGAATGTTGAGACTGAAAGGCACTGAATGAGCAATTTTGCTTGTTATCAAGATAAAAGATGAGGGAATACAAATTAGACATGTATGTATTTAATGGGGGATGTGGATACATTTTAGTAAGTTTTATTTAAGGGGGCATGGAGACTCAAAAGTCAGCATCCATCCCGTGTCTGGGCAAAGGTCTTACAGCAGCCCTGAGAGCGCCATGGAAACAGACTGACAGGGAAAAGCAGACTCAGTTCTCCCATTTCCTCCTCACTGACTGCAAGCAGTGAGGGCCTCTCTCTCTCTCTCTCTCTCTCTCTCTCTCTCTCTCTCTCTATCTCTTTCTCTCTCTTCTCTCTCTCTCTCTCTCCCCTCTCTCTCTCTTCCCTCTCTCTCTCTCTGCCTCTCTCTCTCTCTCTCCTCTCTCTCTCCTCTCTCTCTCTCTCTCTCTCTCTCTCTCTCTCTCTCCCCCCCTCTCTCTCTCTCTTCTCTCTCTCTCTCTCTGCCTCTCTCTCTCTCTCCCCCAAATGTGTTTTACTGAATTCACCAAAAAAGAGATCCTACTTAGAAAGGTCAATGCACAGTAAAGAAATGACAATGAAAGAATGTCCAACTTACACAAAAGTTTTATATGAGTTTATTTGAGCAAAATCTTTGAGGAACTGGCTGGCAGTAAGATCTCAAGAGATTGAGAAAAAGCTCTGGAGAAGGGCAGTTTTGCAACTCTTTTCATGCATTTAGAATCAAAGAAGAGAGTGTAACAAAGGTTACAAGAGATCCATTGTTGGCAAGTTAAGGGGGCGGGACAAAGCGAAGCAGGGAAGTCCCTAGGATTGGATGAAAAGCACAATGGACAAACACATAGTACTTCTTCATGTTGGTGGGTACCAGGTTGCTAACATGTAACATTTGCAGTCAGCAGAGATGCTACGCGGACAACAGGACAACAGTGAGGAGTTCCGTGGGCTGGTGCCCTGGTACCAGTGCTTATGTCTTCGTGGGGTCTGGGAGGGAAAATGACGCTGACATTTCAAAGGTATTCTAAATGCATTAGACCAAGGGGCAGGGCTCGCTGAAGGTCAAACATTAACCTTTGCTAAAGAAGATAAAGGCCTGACACGTGACTACCCGCCATCACATGCCCAGTTAGGAATTTGTGATCAAAACATCTTGTACGGTTACTTTCAGTCCCTGAGCTTGTCGGGCCTGTCATGTGGCACCCCCTGAGCCTGTCAGGTTTATTATATGCGGGCCATCCAGAAAGGATCCAGCCATGTCATATGCAAAACAGAGGCATTCATGGCTGGGTTTTTTCCGGACAGCCCTCGTGTAGCCCCTTTCTCGTTCACAGAAGGATAATCTCTCCCAAGAGGCATCTTTGTTCATCGAAAGAACACTGAGAGGAGACCTAGGGTTGAGTCCCGGATCTGCCTGTTGGTGGGAGTGCCCTGTCCCAGACCACGCTGGATGGGCCGCAGGGAGGGCAGAGTCTTCCTCTCGTCCGCCTCCCTCCCACAAGCCAGTGTGTACAGCTTCGTGGGGGAGGCGCTCCCTCCCCGTTTCCTAAACCAATCGTGTATGCTCTTCCCGCAACGTTCACGCCACTACGAGGGCCGTCCAGGAGCAAACCCAAGCACCCAGGTCTCTACTTTTCACATTACACGGCTGGATACTCCCGGACAGCCCCAGTATGGCAGATACATTTCTGCATTTGTGCCTCCTCCAGGAGACGGTTGCTTTCTTGAAGAAGGTCTATAGCTTATTCTTGCAGCACGGTGCTTGCTACCCACTATACCTTAGCAAGCGTTATGGACAAACGATCAGCCATCGTGCTCCATATCTTAGACACAAACCCGTCCAACCGGCTGGAGGGAGTCAGAGCGGAGACACTGCTGTCCTTCTGACACCCCCACTCAACAATCTAGCAAGAGAGCACGTTTGGTTATTCTCTGGAACACTCCGAAGCCAGTTGATAGGTAAGGTTATTTGCCATTTCCTTCCCATGGCCACTTCCAAAATGACAGTATTTGCTCACTGTTTTCATATCCCTGTACGGAAGCCTACCCCAGACTCTCCCTCTCATGGATACACAAATTTGGATATCAAAATCGAAGTTATGACCTTGTCTTAGATAAAAAAGTCATTTAAAAAAAATTTTTTTCAATTACAGTTGACATACAATATTATATTAGTTTCAGATGTACAACATACGATACAAAAAGAACTTACGAGGTGAACCCCCCTGGTAGGTCTAGCACCCACCTGACTCCATACGCAGTTTTTGCAATACTATTGACTGTATGCCCTAGGCTGTACTTCACATCCCCGTGACTGTTTTGTAACCACCAATTTGTACTTCTTAATCTCTTCCTCTTTTTCACCTGACCCCTGTCCCATCTGGGAACCCTCGAAACGTTCTCTGTATCTATGAGTTTGTTTCTGTTTTGTTTGTTCATTTATTTTGTTCTTTAGATTCTGCATGTAAGTAGATCCCATGGCATTGTCAGTCTCACGTACTCCACTCAGCATAATACTCTCCAGGTTCATCCACGTTGTTGCAAATGGCAAGGTTTCACTCACTTTTATGGCTGGGTAATACGTACCACCTCTTCTTTATCCATCAGAGTAATTTTTGACTCCCTTGATGATAGGCTGTCCTTTGCAGAGACAGAAAAAATCCTTGTAGATTTCACTGTCCCAAGCAGAATGGGAGCTACGTCCCAATAATAGCAATAACAAGCTTGAATTAAGGGAGTTACTTTTTATTATTTTTTCAATCTGGTGTGTACAATGGATTTTGACAGCTCTGATAATCTAGAGGCAATCTTTGGCCATTTAACCATTATATAATGATTCGTGTCACAATTTTAAAAAATCATACAGGTGCCCTAAGACATGGAGGAACTGTCATCTATATGATGAAGTTCCTCAAAATAACTGAGAAATTACAGGCTACTTGGTTCATCGATATAGTGTATATTTTCTGACTTATAACTGTTACAAACATTCATGATAATGGAATATATTGTTTAACATGATGAAGCCTGAAAAGGCTCATTAACTCTAAATTTGATTCAGTATCTCCATTTCTTTTCATTTGCAGCCTCATGATTCCGTAGTTCTGTAACATTAGCTTAATTATATGAGCAGCGAACCATCACTAAATCTAGATTCATGTTTAGTTTAGTGCAAAATAAATATTAATGTTGGGAGTCTTATTTCTGAAGTGCTTTTCTGAGCAAATTCATTCATCTCCTTTATTTTTATCTTGGGGCTTTCTAGACTACAACACACGTTAGAATTTATAGAATCAAGGAATTTTAGGAGGTGAGGACCTTTGAGGTCGCAGAGATTAGAAGATTGAGTTAAATGACGTATGACTATGACCAGCTAAACAGTTCTTACAAAGGTACCAGAATTGTTGGTGATGGAAAGAGAACTGACTCTGGTTAATGCACACATAATGCAACACATGGAGGATGTCATGTAGAATTGTGCACCTGGAACCTAGGTCATTTTTACCAATCAATGTCACCCCAAGATTTTAACAATTAAAAAAAGGTACCAGAATTGTATTACATTTTAAAATGCCAAAAAATAAGGCAAATACTGCAAAAACAGTTAGACCTAAAAGGTGAAATGAGTAGAATAATAAGCAATTAGAGACTTAAATTTAATAACTTAGACAAAGTAGATCCAAACCTGGATAGATAACTCAAAGGAAGCTGGGACGATTAAGTATAGGGAGAAATTTGCTTCACAGTGTCTCCCTGCTCACTCCCACCCTATCATGAATCTCATGCCAAACTTTCTCCTTTAAAATTAAACATGAACATATTTATTGTGATTCTTGGAAATTTTCCTCTCCTACTCAGCATGAGAGGGTATCGTCCCTCCTTCCTAAGTTAATTACCTGATTCTTTACCAAGTTATAACCATTAAAAATTACCTACGAAGTAATTATTAAGAAATTAATTCTATTATCTTGATTTTTCCACGAGGCGATACATTTTTTACATTATTTGTGAAGTTTTTACAATTATTCTTTTTATTCTTCTTTACAAAGACATCGCATACAAACTTACACACTTTTAGATTTATACAATTACACTCGGGGTAAGATGCGTCGGGGTCCCAGCCATGCAGATTTCTAATTCTTCCAGTCATTTCCTTCCATACTTACACTTGTAACGGGTCATTTGCCCCAGCCAAGTAATCCACGATAGCTTTCAGACGTGTCCTTATTTTATGGTGTGTTCTGGCTGGTGGCTGTAGAACCGTGTTTTTAGCATACATTAACATACATTAGGGTAATCTAGAGGGCTTGTGAAAACACAGCTTGCTGAACCAGCCCCACAAATCTGGGGTGGGGGCCCGCTAACCGGCATTTCTAACATGGTGTCAGGTGATACTGATGCCGCTGGTCTGGAAGCCAGCCTCCAGAATCACAGCTGGAGGACATTTGACAACAAGGATTGCTCCCAAATGGTCACAACCATTACAGGTTGTAACAGATGAAAGTAGTGTGGGAGTTTAACAAAACCACAGTTTGTGTTTGACTGTCTGAAATGGCAGGTAAACAAGTAAGAAAGACAGAGCTGGGAGAATTTTCAAAGGCTGAAGACTCGAAAACATGGCGAGGCCTTCGGATTCCTGCAGCTGCCATCAGAGCTACCCCGCACTGTGTCTGCCACCGTGACACCCCAAAAATAGGACATCTACCTTTTCCACTCACTTTTCAAAAGTGTCCTGATCTGCGTTGGCCTGACATTTCTAGAGTACCATTCTAGAAGGTCATGTGCTTTTACCACACTTGTTTGCTTATCTTTTAATTTCCAAGGCCTACTTAAAAAAATTAAAATCCTGTTCCTGGGATTCATGTTGTTTTCCCCCATGGCCATAGATCTGTGATCAGATCCTGTGAGTTTTTCTGCCCTTACATTCTTCTTCCCTCCTAGAAGCCTCCGGAATTGATATGCAGAAGGGAGGAGCCCGGTGGGGACCTAGCCCACAGGCAGATGAGCTGGCAGACAGCAAGGTGTCACGGCTTCTTGGGACACTGCTTGCCTGACAGCAGGCCCGCAGAGGCTGCCGGACGATGTCTCCCGTGGAATGCCCGTTGTTTTCTGTCTCTGTATAATCTTCCTTCTTCTCTGCCCACATACGGATCACGACCCCCTGGCCGGCCACCACCGGAGACTCTCCCGGGTCTGTAAGTCTCAGGAAGCCCATGTCCCACACCCAGCCACCAGGTGTGTTCTTTGGGCTGGAGGCTACTCAGGCACAAATCCTGGAACAAGTGGGACTTGGTCCGAACCATTGGTAAGCCTGCCTGGAGCCCAGAGACACCCTTGGCCGTGTGGACGTGGGGAAAGAAAAGGGACGTTCCGCGGGGCAAATCCCGGGATGCCCCAGAGCCTCGGGGGGTGGGGGTGGGGGGCTGCGGCATCCATGGTCTGTGGGTGGGGGTGGTCGCGTGAGTACCCAGATGCCCCCAAACCTCCGGCGGGGCTGGGGCAATTACTGAGCACCACAGCCAAGCACCTGGGCTTAGAGAAAAACCTACCGTGGGGGGAGGGGGGTGGCCGTGGCCGTGACTGTGGCATGGCCACCGTTAGTGGCAGTTAAATGGGCCACTGAAGCGGAGCTGGAGGCCAGGACGCAGGTCGCTAAGCTACGAGAGGAATTGCGTTTAGAAAGGAAGGCTCGGCTGGCAAGCCGATGCCAAGGAAGTTGTGTTAGAAAGACTGAGAAGGCAGATAACCAGGGGGACGCGCTGGCCTGCCACTTCGCCCGCACACGGGGTTGTGAGGTACCCCACCCCGGGGTCAGCCACGTGCTCACCACCCCGACTGGGGTCCCAAGGCCTGGGACCTCTCAGACACCTCTTCGTATGATGACGAGGACACGTGGGGGGCGTGGAAAGGGGTGTACCAGACGTGCAACGAGGACATCCCGGGGTGCAAGATCTTGCGATTCTGCAGCAGGAAGGGGAAACCAGTCAGGGGAGGTGACTGCTCATTTGCTAGCGGAGAGGACGTCATTCACCTTGATGAGGGGTGTCCTGCTGCCGAACTGATGGAGCTGGGCAATCGCTGTCGGTAGAAAAGCTAGGGAAAGCCTGGCTGCTGTGGTTACGGGGTACCAGGGCGGAAGGGATCAGTCCCATCGGGAATGATGAGTGAGCTGGCAGGGGTGACGGGGCACTGCTCCCTGAGCCAGCGGCTCCCTGTGGCCATCATGGAGGAGGAAACCCTTTCACTCCTCACAGCGCTGCATGCCAGGCAGCCGGCCCGGGAGTGGGGGACATGGCCATGCAGCCCATCGGGGGTCAGACCATGGAAGCATTGCAGGGTGGTCTTCGAGGTCTGGGAAGGAGACAAGCTGTCTGTTCTCAGAAATCTGTGGGTCCGGATAATGCAATTTTTATAGCAGGGATGAAGGATGTCATTCCACAGTCGGCCCCTACCCGACAGAATGGAAACTTGGTTTCCATCTCGAGTGCCCTGGTAGGGCAAGCCGTCTCTCGTGTTACACACGTAGGACAAACTGAAAAAAATCTGCCACTGGGGGTGGGGGTGGGGGTCAGGAGGGGCGAACGGTAGGGAAAAGGGGAGCCTATTTATGTCACCCTGGAACAAACTGACAACTAAATGCGATTTTAGTAAAATTGTGGCAGAAGTTACCCAAAGAGACGTGTTTCTGCAAAATGCCAACCAGAGAGGGTCCCCCTCAAAAGAAGGGGAAACGCCACTCATGGCGCCACCTATGGGCAGGGGCGTGTGACAGGCGCCACATACCCTCTGCCACAAGATGGCGGCCAAGGCCCGAGACTCCAGGTCAGGCCGTCTATGGGGACTAGAGGCCTCATGGAGAACTGGCCATCCACTGGTCTTCCAGAAAGAAACAGAAGGCCTGGTTCCTGCTGACGCTGGAGCTGAATGCACTGTGGAATATGGCTGAATGCACTTTGATGTATAGCAGCCCCAGCAGTTTCCAGGGCCTGGTTCTAGCCATAGATGACCATGGAAGAAGGCACTCTTAGGGCTCAACAAATACCTTTAGTCCTTCAAATTGGCCCTTTCCCCACTAAAAGATATGTAGTGCACATCTCACCCACACCCGCATATGTCCGGGGCATGGACATTCTGGAAGGTCTTACGCCCAACACAGAGGCAGAGAAATTCAGATTGCAATGCAGGGTGGTGAAGGCAGTCACCTGAGGACACTCCAGAGGGTCTCCGGTGAGAGCTCCAGCCCTGTGTCACCCAGCAAATACCTGGCAACATCGTCTGCCAGCAGGTAAAGAATAACCCAAACTGTGCAGGAATTGGCAAAGGGGGCATTGTTGGCCCAAGCCACCGTGTGGCCCATGTGCGAACCAGATGGCCCTTGGAGGATGACTGGGCATTACCAGAAACTGAATAAAGTACCCCCGCCCTCCTGCCTCTTCCCTCCTGGATTGATTGGACAAGCCCTGGGAATGTACCATTATGTCACAGATCTAGCTAATGCTTTTGTCAGTAGGGCCATTGATTCCAGCCAGTCAAGACCAGTTTGCCTCACGTGGGAAGGTCAACAATAGGCGTCTACCGTCTTCCCCCAAGGTTACCTGCGCAGCCCCACGACCTGCCACGGCTTCGTGGCGAGAGGTCTGCAGCTCCGGCCAAGGCCTGTCCCAGTGCACCTGTTCTGCTACGTAGATGACACGTGCTCACCTGTGAATCTCTTTCAGATCGGGAACGAGCAGCTGGCACGCGGGTTGCCTGCCTGGAGCAATGAGGATGGGCCGTGAACTATACCAGACTGCAGGGGCCTGGGTTCTCTGTCACATTCTTTGGTGTTATGTGGACGGGTAAGACAAAAGTCATGCTGGAAGCAGTGACTGACAAAACATTTTCCCCTCCCCCCATCTGTTCCCCAGCTACAGTATTTTGGGGGCCTCCTGGGCTATTGGCGACCCTTCATGACATACTGGGCCCAAATTCTTAGGCCATCATATAGGCTGGTTAAGAAGGGGGTGCCTTGGGGTTGGGAAGCTCAACACACTGAGGCAGTCATCAGAGCAAACGGGCGGTCGAACAGGTGCAGGTGCTGAGCGTGCTTTAACCTGCCGTGCCTGTGAACTTGGTGTGGCGAGTGCCACGGACGGCCTGGCTAGGGCTTGTGGCAATGGCAGAAGGGATGGCGTGTGCCTCTTGGCTTGTGGTCGCAGTTATGGAAAGGAGCTCCGTGGTGTCCCACGCCCTTCATCAGTGTGAACCACCCACCATCTGTCACCCTCAGTGAGGAGATGCATGTTGGCCTGGGATCAGGGACCTATCTCACTGAGGGCCTCTCTGCTGACACCCCCGGTATGGATATGCAACCATTCCCCATGAAGAATGGACAGGACAGGGGGCGATCCAACCAGGTACCTGGTACACAGATGGCTCTGCAGCAGGGCAGCTGCCCCAGTGGACTTGCACTGCTGTGCAGCCCCTCACCGATACTTATGGTGGGATGCCGAAACAGGCTAAAGCAGCCAGTGGGCAGAACTAAGGTTAGTATGGGTGATGATGGCCTAAGAGCAGCTGATGTCACCTTGTGCACTGACAGCTGGGCGATCTTTAAGGGCCTCTTGCGATGGCTCCCCACCTGGGCTGTAAATGACTGGATGGTTGCAAAATGACTGCTAGGGGACAAAGACTTATGGCAGGCCACAGGGCAGCACTGCAGTGGAAAACTATGTACCGTGTCCCAGCTCATGCAGGGTTAAATGTCCCACCTTGAAATCGTGAGGCAGACAGCTTTGCCGGCCTGCGATGGACCCAAATGGCACCAAAAGGAGTAGTACAATGGCTACATAATAAGCAGCCCCTGAGAACCATGCTCTCCTGATAGCTGGGCCCTACCAGGCCCTCTGAATCGGGTAATTGGGCCATGCACACTCACGCCCCAGCAGGACACCCAAACCAACCTCTTTTTGCCATTGCCACAAACACTACCCACAAGAACACGTACGGTCTCTTGGCCGTGGCTCTCGCAGAACGGGCCTTGGTGGTTGGGGATCGTAGCCCCATGGGTATTGGTATAAAGCAGGGACTGGTAATATCCCCAACCTTTATCTTTAAAACCCCTCCCCATGTCACTCAACAGAACCCCGTGACCTTACAGATGGTCATTATGCCCGTCCTGACCATGGCCCAAAGCCCACAGCCCACTTCTCCTCCGGGAGGTGAAATTTGGTACACAGAGCCGCCCAACACCCTCTCCAGGCACGATGGTACCTACCACTGATCAAATTGCACGTATCTTACTGGATGGGCAAAGGCTCCTGCTGCTAGTACCCAGAAAACACCCACTTTTTGTCCTTAGTGTGACAGGTAACTTCTTCCTGGATTGGATACAGACCGTAGCCCGCGTCTACAATCAATCGGACTGCTGGATTTGCTCAGAACTGCCCCTGTCAGCAGCTTCAGGCCTGCCATGGAAACTTCATGCAGGGAATTGGTCTGACTGGAGTGCCTTCCGAGACTGGGCCTCCAAGCATAACTATACTGTATCCTGGGACCGAATCCCCATGGTACCTTCCAACTCCTTTGCTTCCCAGAATGAAACGCGCTTCCACAGTTACTCCCTCATTAAGGAGCAGGTCAGTAAGACGCGGCCAGTGCTGGGCTATTCCATCCATGACGGGCGAGGCTGGCTGAGCGCCATACAGGTAGAATACACTGACCTTGCCTCTGTATGCATAGAAAGAAATGGTGACCCTTTCCGGGTTATGGGGTGGACGCCAAAGCGCCTCTGCAACCTGACACTGAACATCACTAGTGACAGTTGGGTGGGGTGGCAGGATACAGTAAAGAAGGTTAGGGCCTACATCTCCCCTGCGGGTGGCTTATGGACCTGTGGCAATCATGGATGGCCGTATCTGCCATTCAATTGGACTGGGAGGTGTACCTGGGGCAGGCCCTACTTACCAGTCACCATCACAAAGACCCTTTCTAACAAGCCACACAATTTGGGTGCCATGAAGGCCAGACACCGTGTAGCCCGCACATTGCTCCCCACATTGGGGCCGATTTACCCTATGTCCCTCTATATTGCTGGTAAACAATCAACACTCACCTTAGAGGTGCAAATGTCCACCTTCCTTAATTACACCCTTAATAAGTCCAAGCAATCTATAGCTTTGTTAAAGAAAGAAACCACCCGAATACGACAGGTAATACTACAGAACAGGATCGCGTTAGACATGCTCACCGCAGCCCAAGGGGGCACCTGTGCCCTGGTGGGAATTGAGTGTTGCGTCTACGTGCCGGATCTTCATGCCAATGCAAGTCACACTTTGAATAAAATGCAAAAGCACATCAAGGCCATAGAAGCAATAGGACAGGACCCCTTGTCTCGTTGGTTAGCGTCCCTCCCTTCCCACTGGCGTCTCTTGATGATGGGTATTCTCAGTTTCCTCCTGGGGCTGTCACTGGTTTTCCTTTGCCTATGTTTTTTTTGCAGTGTTTGGATACCATGCACATCTGGAACCTATGAGGTCCCGCAGCTTAGGAGTAAAAAGTAGGGACCTGGCCGCCAGGCAGATGAGCTGGCAGGCAGGCAAGGCGTCTCACCTCTGGGGAGGCAGTGTCCCTGCAGCGGGCCTGCGGGGCCTGCCCTGGTGACTTCTCCCAGGAAATGCTCGTTGTTTTCTGCCCCTGTGTGACCTTGCTTCTTCTCCGCCTGCGTGCGGATTACTGCCTCTCTGGCCAGAGACTCCCCTGTCTGTAAGTCTCAATAAACCTGTCTTCCACTCAGCCACCTGGCATGTTCTTTAGGCTCAAGGCTTCTCAGGCACAAATCTTGGAACAACTGGGACTCAGTCCAAACAAATCTAAATAGTTTTGTCTTCCCTACTCACCTTTAGCTCCAGCACCTAGGTCCCCATTAATTAGTATCTTAGCAAACAGAGGGTAGAAAATTTTCTGTCCAGAAATGGAGGCAAAATCATAGGTTTTCTTGAATTAGGTTTGGGTATCTTAATTGTCCCCATATACATCCTGGGTCATTTCTATAAGAAAGCAATATATCTAAAAAGAGATCTAGGAATGTAACCAATGGGTTATAGCATTGTTCATAATCATAAAAACTGAAAACAAGATGTCCATCAAAGTGGCTTCCACCTCCAGAAGCGCCACTGTGTCATAGTGTTGTGTCACGTGGCCTTGAATGGGAAGATGAAGTGGAGCGGGTACACCAGCTGTTGACAGCATTGGCTGGGAAGGGACACGACTTAATGCAGCATCTTCCCACTGTGTGGGAAACAGTGGCACGGGCAGTCAGAGAGAGGATTGCAGCTTGTACCATCTGAGGACCCCCCGCCCCTGCCCCCAGAGATCTTGAGCCTTTATGTTTCCTCTTCCCCTATTAATACCTGAAGTCAGCAAGCAGGCTATTAGGCTGAAAACCCAATTCACAAAAGTTACCTTTTCCAGACTGTATTCTCATAGTCCCCTCAGCCTGAAAAATAAATAGGGTAACAGGAGAAGGCTTGTGGTCTAATGCAGGGGTGGGCAAACTGGTCTGTCAGCCAAATCTGGTCCCCTGCCTGTGTGGGTGCCCATTGCAAGCTCCACACAAAACTCATACTGCTGTGAGCTTTTAGATGTTTAAATGGTTGGGTGGGGAAAGGGAATAATGTCAGGAACAGTTTATGACATACAAAAATGACATGAAATTCAAATTTCAGCGTCTACAAACCAAGTTTTATTGGCGCACGGACACACTCAGCTGTCTGCGTGTTGCCCGTAGCCTCTTTCCTGTCACAAGGGCAGATTTGAGAAGTTCCAACAGGGACCCCAGCTGACCCACAAAGCCTAAACTATTTCCTCATCTGGCCCTTTCCAGAAGTTTGCTGACCTCTGGTCAAACGATTTCGAAACAGACTGGGGAACAAAGTAATGCCCACTGTGTCTTTGCTCCTGAACTTCCCAGTTAACGTGCAAACGGGGCTTTGCAGCTCCAAATGGGTACTACCCTTCGCAGCGCCCCCTGAGCTGACGCGATTGAGGAATGCTCCTTGTTCTGGCCCAGTTCGTGCCATACAACACCAGTTTGAGAAATGCCATCTGGAGCAGAGGCCCTCAAAGTGGGGACACAAATGTAACAAAAAAACTTCATCAAGAGGTGGTGAAAATTCAGACATCTGTGACTGAATTGCAGGATGGCCCAGGTCACAAAACAAGGGCAGGGTGGGTGGGGGTGGGTGGGTGGGGGGGTCTGATTTCTAAATGTTTCTCAAATTATACCCCTGGGAAATTAGAGATGCTCCCTCCTTTGGAATGTAACAGAGGGGGGACACCAACGTGGAGGAGAGTAACTTTTCGGTTAACAAAATCATGGCAGCTTTACCTTGTGAAAAGGAAATGATCCTTTTAGACAAAGGAAACTGTTAAGAGAAAAAAATGGCTACGTCACTCTGTCAGCTCAGCAGAATGTTTGCTAAATGTTGACCCTAAATACACAAAGCGTGAGCTTTCGTAGGTGTAATCCCTCAAACCTCGGGAAGTCAGTAAATGGAGCTTATCCAACAACTCCCAAAAAGAAGCTCCATTTGTGAAGTCACAGCGACCTCCAGTGGCTATCTTGTGATAATGCTTTATATTTTTGCAAACTTCCTAAAAAGGAATTGCAGAAATGGTGGGCACTTTTTTCCAGATTGTAAATGTGAATCCATGCATTTAATATATACGTGTTGAATGATGATAATGTTGCTGGCACTGTTCTGATAATGAGGAGGAGACAGAGGAGAGAGCCCTGGGTGAAGGGTCAGGAGACCTATCAAACTGACCCTGGACAAGGCACGCTTTGACTTACCTGAGCTTTGGTCTTCTCACAGAACTCTTTGGAGTAACAGTGACACTGTATATAGAAGCACTCATTATGATATATGGGGTGTGATAAAAAATACAGTGAATGTTTAAATAAAAAGTGTTTATTACAGGAAAAGACATATGGCCATTAATCCCCCTCAAAATGCTCCTGCTCACTTTAAACACGCTCAGCCCATCATCCTGGCCACATTCTGAAGCAGTTCTGGAAGTCCTCTTTCATGAGTGTCTTTAGTTGCGCTGTCATGGCTCCCTTGATGTCCTGAATCGATTCAGGTCACACATCACCACTGGTATGGCAATTTCTGTTAAATAAACACATGACGGTGTGTCCTCATCCACCTTATTCACTGCATCTGGTACTGGACGACTTCTGGCTCTGCCCCAAAGTTAAAATGACATGAAAGGCAAATGTTTTGAGTCAATTCAGGACATGGAGGTGGCCATGACAGCACAACTAAAGACACTCACGCAAGAGGACTTCCAGAGCTGCTTCAGAACATGGCATCAATGATGGGATATGTGTGTTCAAAGCGGGGAGCAGGGGGGGGTGTAGTTTGAGGGAGGTTAATGGCAATGTGTCTTTTACTATAATAAATATTTGTTATTTAAACATTCACCATATTTTTTAATCACACCTCATAACGCACACTGCAAATAAGAGGTAGTAGTATGTTATCACATAGGGGTCCTTCCTTTGAGTTTTAAAAGCATACCAATACAGTCAAGCTAGATGGCACCAGTTATAGGAATGGGTGACAGGGAAGTTCAGGCCCAAGAAAAGGAGAAAACAGATCGCCTTCTGAAAGCTAAAACACGAAGTCAACTCCGAACGGACTGGAAAAGAGAAGCATGAGTCGCCCTGGCCAGACTGTGGTGCGTTCACTGAGATGAACACCGTCGGCCGGCACTCCCCCACCCCACTCTCCCTTACCGGCAGAGTCTAGGTTCTGTCTTGGGGTTCCCTCTCCTATGTGACTAAGTCAATCATACTTCCATTCTCCTTCCCAGTGGCTGGATTTGGCCATGGTTCTGTGACCCCACCCAGGCCAATGGGATCCGAATTCTTCTTGGGGGCAGCAGCACGCATGGGCATGCTCAGAAAGACTTTCCTCGCTATTTAAAAAGGCTTGGTCAAAAGGAACCCCTCCCTCATTTTTGAAGGGACATGGTCATGTTTGCATATGGCACCTGCAACTTCTGCAGCTACCTATGACTGTGAGAAGAGACACCGATGACACCCTGAGGGTGGCAGAGCGGAGAAGTTGACAATGATGACCTGAGTCCTTGACAACAATGTCGCCAACCCCAGGGCCGTCTGCCGCCCTCCGGACTTGCTGTGAGATGCAGAGCCTGTTGTGTGTCACAGTTGTCTCTAGTTGGGAATTCTGCTACTTGCAGCTGAAGGCATTCTTACACAATCCGCAAGGCACTGCCATTCTGAGGCCGCTAGCCTTGGGAATGCCTGACCTCGATGGAATGCCTTTCTTTTAATCATCTATAGCAGATGCTCAGAGTTACAATTAAACATAATGCATACTGTAATTTTCACGTTAGGGAAACAAACGGGAGTCCAGACAAAAGAGAAATGTTTATGAAGGAGAAGACACTGGTCACGTACCTGTTTGCTGAAGAATGACATCCCCTGGCCTTTATCTTCGTGAAGAGGCACACGGGTCCTGCCTCCTGTCAATATGTGTCAGGCACAGAGGTAGTCACTGCCACCCACCTCAGGCTTGTCGATAGGACCAAATGAGGGTTCTGAGTGTGCACCGTAGGTTCTCGTTGAATAATGGCTTCCCTCTCTTCCTCGTCTCTACCAAGGCATAGCCTTTCCTCCATCAGACCTCACCATCTCACACACGGGCTTTCCCCAAACTCAGTTCATCTGTTCATTTACGTCCCCGTTGTACTCAAGACTAGGGTCTGCGGTTCGAGTACAGTCACTTAAGTTTGCTGCTGCACGTGGGCATATTCCATCGCCCTAGACACATGCCGGGACTGCAAGGAGTCCAGCGAGGGGAGAATTTGGCCTCGGCTTATTGATATGCATGTTTTCCGCCTCTTCTTAACCCTCCCTGATCCCCCAATAGTTAGCCGTCAGATCTGAACATGGTCATTACCAATGAATGGTGAGAAGGACCTGCCTCGGCAGCCCTGCTGACACCATGGTGTGGAGCACCAATGGGCTGAGGAAGGTCACAGGACCTTGCTGTTTCTTACGCAGCCTGCAAAGTTACTTTTTAGCTTCATAAAAGCCAGTGCCTCTCCCTGAGTGGGGGGAATTTGCCTCCCCCTGTGGGAAGGAGATAAGTTGGAATTTGGCCGAAGACGTGGTAGTGCTATCACCCAGGCCCAGAGTCCTGCTTCACGGCAGCTATTAAGGCAGAGCTTCCTTTTAACTCCCTGAACGGTCTTGCGATGACCAATGGCAAAGACTTACTGAGTGCCTGGCATGTGCCTGGGCTCATTCCAAGTGCTTTTACGTGTGTGCGCTCATGTAATCCAGCCACCTGATGAGGCAGGCATAACGGTGTCTCTGTTTTCCTCTTGAGGATACCAAAGCCTCGAGAGGTGAAGAAGGGGGCCCAAACGGGGGCAGATCAGCCTCAGGCGACCTCACGCCAGGGCTTGCTCTCCTACACCACAGTGCGTGCTCGTGGCTGCACGCCCGCCTGGTTAACTACTCATCTCTTCATGAGGCGTGTGTGAGCACCCACTGTGTGCAAGCAGGGAGTTCAAAGTCAGGTTGGACATCATTTCTGCTCTAAGCGCCGCCGCAATCCAGTTGTGAAACAAATAGAAAAATAGGTAATGTTCTCAGCCTAGCTTGTCATCCACCCATTCGCTGTCTTCTTTCATATTAGGTGCACGGGCAACTGAAGATGGTTTTACCGTTACTGCTTTGCTGTGTGCATTAATTTGCCGTAACAGAGACCGGGGGACTTTAAGCAACTGAAGTTTATTTCTTGACATTTCTGAGGCCTGAAAGTCCAAGATCAAGATGTCAACAAGGTCAGTTTCATCGGAGGCCTCTCTCCTTGTAAGTGGCTGTCCTCCCTGTGTCTTCACATGATCTTCCCTCTACCTGTCCATGTCCAAATTTCCTCTTCTTATAAGGACACCAGTCAGATTGGTCTATGGCCAATCCTAATGACCCCATTCTAACTTAATCACCTCTTGGATTTGGGGGGACACAACGCGGCCCGTTACACCATATTAAATCCCCTTCCCAAGCAACTTCTCCAAAAAGGACTTTGACACCTTTGATGATGGTTAGCCCCTCAGCACTTGGAAGAATTAAAAACCTTTCTCAGCTTGAGGCAAAGAACGAAGAACGTAATTATGGATATTGCAAGGAAACTACATAATTAAAATGTTGTACCTGACTCCTAGGGACATGCTTTTTGTTATTCAAAAATACTACCTAGAGTGGATTCCCCTTATCATCCCCAAAGTGGTTATCTCAAACATCTCCTGGGGCAGGGTAAAATGAAGAGTTGGTCGTACAAACGAGGATGAAGCAAATACAAGGGTATTTCCCTTTAGTGAAATTGAAGGCTGTGCTTCCCGGTAATACATTTTACCATTTTAATACAAACAAATAATATAGTAAGTAATAAAAAGCAAATCAATAAATGGATGTTACTCTGTGATTTGCAATGTGGTACGTTAAAGCAGAGGTTCTCAACCTGTGGGTCGCGACCCCTTTGGGGGTCGTATGACCCTTTCACAGGGGCCGCCTGAGACCATCAGAAAACACATATCAGATATTTACATGACGATTCATAACAGTAGCAACATGACAGTTATGAAGTAGCAACGAGAATAATGCTATGGGGGTCCCCACACCATGAGGAGCTGTATTACAGGGTCGCGGCGTGAGGAAGGTGAGAACCCCTGTGTTAAAGGAATGGAGTCATGTCACAGGCTGACACAGTCAAATATTCCATTTCAAGAGGATAGAATATTCCCTCCTCAGACTAATTATTTAGCTATGCTCCTCTCAAAACCTAGTAACTTTGAAAAGGAATTTTCATGTTTCCTTTTCATATAACTGGACAAAATTCCACACTGTGAGTATTTAATCCAAGGGCCTAGGCAATATAACTGAATTCCTAAGTGCATTTCGTCTGGCATTGCCTTATCTCACGAGGAATCCCCGTAGCATAATAGAACTCTCTAGTAAAACTTCACAGCTCCAGCAGTCACAAATCTCTAATGAGTCAGAGCACCGTTTCCCAAATTCCTGCAGAGAGATTAACCGATTGTGTAAAAGCCATTGTTAAAACAGAGTAAATGACAAGTTTATCACTGAGTAAATGACAAGTTTATCGCTGTTGCTAAACGACATGTGTTCTTTGGACATAAATGACATATTTGTAGAAGAACACATAACAGGCTTACATCATGAATTTTCCCAAGAATTAAATGTTTCCCAACAGTATCTCTCAGTTAAATCCATTAGGACAGCTTTTCCTTTCTGAAACTTGAAGCTGGTACGTTCAAGAAATTTTCTGTGAAGAATTTTATTTTGTTATGGGAGCATGTTGCTTTCCTTGGGGAATTTCAAGTTATTTCTAAATATAAATGTTATAAAAATTAGGGACATAATTTCCTTACTCATAAAATTCAGAAAACTTGGCAAACAAGGAGCCACAGAAGAATTAAAACAACAAAAAATCTCCCAAAACCCTAGAATTGTTCTATTTTAAGGGAAAATATTACATTAGATAAATTTAAGTTTCCTCCTAAATCTAATGTTCCTGCAATTTTCTCATTCTTCCAGATGACTGATCAACCTACCTAGAATAATGTATTTCAAAAAGTCTAAAAAATAATGTAAACCTCTTTTAAAGAAAAACATGTCTTTAGCTCCCAGTATTAACTAAAATTACTTTTATAAAATATTATTTAAATAGGTTAAAAGATAAAGGTTTGTTCTTAAAATTCTAGTACAACTATAAAGAAACAAGATGTATTTATCAATCAAATAATACAAAAAACATAATTTGATATATCTGGTCCATTCCTTCACTTTGTTATCGTTTCCTGAACATGACTATACTCTAGGAACTAACAATCCAGGTGCTGGAGTCACCACAGTAGAGGACATACACCAACATCCCTGCCCTGTCTGAATTTGCATTCCAGTACGGGAGAGAGAAAGAAAGACGATTTTTAAGAATATCAACTCTATACTATTTTAAAGGGGGATGAGTTGGGGAAAAAACGTAGAAAAGGATGTATTTGCAAAGGAGGGACGTCCATTTTTAACAGAGTGATCAGGGGAGCACTAAGGTTTGAAGGAGATAAGGGGGTGCAGAGCCCTTAAAATGAGAGCCCATGTGCACGTGTAGGGAACATCAGGGAGACTGCGGTGGCTGGAGTAGGGTGACCCAAGGTGACATTAAAGGGGCAATGGGGACAGGGATGTAGCGATGTTGAGTGTGGAGCCAGTTCATGAGGGGTCACAGAGCCCATTCTAGAAAACTTCATCTTCCACCCTCAGTGAGATGGAATGCCCCTTGGAGGCTTCTGACCAAGGCGTGACACCACCTGGCCCGTGTGTGACAGGATTACGCAGGCAGTTGTGTCGGGCAGGCGGAATCCTATTTCCAAGTGGGTGATTGTCCTCTATGAGCACTCCCGGAGTCTCCCTGTACCCCTCTCTGACCGACAGATGGGAAGAATTAGCAGCGGCCCGTCAACGCTCTCCACCCTCTCGCTGAAACCTCCCTGCCCACAGGAGGCTCCCCTCTGAGCCTCTCTTCTCAGCCCTGCGATCAGTGTGGAGAGGCCGGTTGTAGCCTGCAGGGATGACCTGTAGCGTTTCAGGAGGAAGCCTGCTTAATTCAGGGAGAAATATTAGTGGGCCAAGACTGCGATATTTTCCCCCAAATCCATTCCCCTACATTGTGGTCATACAGCTAGGCTAAATTTCCCAACTTTCCCAATCTTCTTTAGTAGTAGATGAGGCCACATGACTGAGTTCTGGGAAACAGAATGTGAGTTGAACTTGTGTGTACATGTCCAGGACTGGCACATAGAAACCTCCTGTGTCACCTTTCACACTCTCTTGCCTGTCCGTTGGCCAGACATAGAATACTCTACAGGCCTAGGGGATGATGGAGCTACATTATGGAAGGTCATTGAATGACCTTGCAGAAGGCCCCCACCAGGCAGGGTGATCCTTATTGGACTTCTGTTGTATTAAATCACTGAAATTTTGGGGTTGGTTTGTTGACAAAACAGCATTAGTTATCATAACAAACACAGTCACATTCTCCAAGGGGCTTTCATTACTAATAAAGCAAATATATTGTCTCCATCTGTCTGAATCCTTGTCTATATCTCAATTCTTCTAATCTTGGGAGTCAAAAGAGGGTGTTGTTTATCCATTCGATTGCAGAGTTCTCTTGGTATAGATGATAAAGTCACCGTGCGTGGGATGTAGGACCTACAAGATGGGTCCCAGGAAGGCTATTTGGTGGCTTTCATATCTAAGAATGCTTCAGATTTTGGCTACTATTCAATGGTTGGGAGCAGTGCATGGTCTCATCCTAAATGTTGACTTTGTTTACGCTTGAATTACACGCTCAGGAAGTGTTTCTTGAGCCATATTACTGGTAAATATAGAAGTTGTTGCACATCATTCCTAAGTTCTCTCAAGGGATAGCCCAATTTCACAAAAGAGGAGAAGGTGGCCTAACTTGTGCTTTAAAGATAGTTGATTCATACTAGTGATTATACTGCCCTTTTTCCTAAAGAAAGAAATGAAAATTCTGTCAATGAGATAGTGAACATTTCCTAAATTTAGCAAGTAATTATTCTTTTACAACCATATGATATTGAAAGTTGGGATAAAAAAAAAGTCAAAGAAGATTTTAATCTGTATAAGGAAAATTCACTTGCAGACATTTTTCCACCCCAGGAAAATAGCATCAAAGGCTCTATTATTTGGATCCACAATGTGACATGAATATAAAAATGACTGTAACTTAGCCAGCTGGACCAACCCTGTCTCTGATTCATTAAATGTGTGTCCTTAAGTAATATAAAGCAGTGAACACCATTCTAGGTGAGATCACATCTCCTCTTCCCGAGCTCTGTGAAGTTTTCACCAGTCAAGTTTTGCCTTTGGATGTATCAGGCAAAAGGAACAAGAATAAACTGGTTCTGTCCCAAACAGCAGTAGATGCTAGACAATGGGACCCTGAAAGAACTCCAGGACATACTGAGGCAGCCGTGGTTGATGTTACATCTGTGCTGACACAGTGATACCCAGAGACACACTTGACTCCTCAAAGTTTCCATGAGATGTGAAAGTTGGGAACCTGAACCATGGTATATATAACAGAACCCATGCACGGGACCTGACCCATAAGAGACTTCTCCCTTGGGTGAATAAATGGGCCATCCAACGAATATGATATCTGTCTTTTCTTTTTTGTCTATATACCAGAAAATGAGATTTTCTTTTTTTCTTTGTAATACCTGGTTTTAAAGATGATTCAATTTAGTGTAGCCATGACCGATACAGCAAGGGTGGACATAGTCTGTAAATCATTGGCTAGGCACGGGAGTTACATTGTGATAAATGGTGAACTATACCATTCACAAGAACACATATGTGAATGTTCTCTCTCTCTCCTGCTAGTTGGAAATAATTCATGCATAATTTATCTATATAGTTTTTTGTGTTTCTTTATTTTAAAATTATCTGCATAATAGCTTTATGGCCTGTTTCGTATTAAGCTAGGCTTCATAATGTTGTGCATTTTGCATATTTTTATTAGTTTCATCTTATTACGGTTAAATGAAAATATCTCTACCTCAATTTGTATTTTTTTTTGTAGGCCAGTGTTTATTCTCTTTTTTGTCACCTTAACATTTCACAAACGATTTAAGTTCTATACAGTTTTATTTGTCATTAAAAAACTTATATAACACACTTAATTTGGCTAAAATTCAGGAAATTATTTAGCTAATTATGAACACTGACTAATGTTGACATTGAGGTATAATTGTTATTATTCATATTTTTTTTAAATCCTCACTCCCTCCGTCTCCAATTATCCAAATTATCTGTGGTTCTTCACGTGGCCAGGCATTAGAAGCTACTGAGTTGCTTTTAAAATGACCATTATCTGAATCCCACGTGAGGTGAACTGAATTCAAATCTCTGCAGGTGTTATGCAGAAACAAAATTAAAAACAAAACAACAAAACCTTCCTTGGTGATGCTAATGTGTAGCCAGAGTCGAGAATATTGATTTATTCCAAAGTTTGAGATCTGGACCTAACTGAAGTGCTTGGACTGTCCTGTCTCCTGCACCTATCATCACTAATAAATCTGAGGGTGTCAGCTGAGAATTAAGAATTAACATAAAGTGACTCTAAATCTGGAAACAACCTGAATTTTACATTCTCTCTAAGTATGATCTAATACCTACATCTGAATTTACATTTTTTAAAAAATCCCCTAAATGACTCCTATGGCTGGCTAGGAAGATACACACACAAACCTGCACACATATACATGCATGTGTGTGTGTGTGTGTGTGTGTGTATATATATATATATATATATATATATATAATTATATATTTCTGTTTTCTATGAAGTAGTGGGTCCTTGCCAACTATTTGCTTTAATAGCACAAGACTGGTTCCAACTACAGATCATTACACATTTAGGGTCCTCAAGTAGTTGTAACAGCAGAAGTGACAGGAAGTGAGAGCAGTAACGGTTACTAGTTACTTAGTGCTTGCCATAAGGAAATCACTGTGCTGTGCACTTCACACAAGTGAATTTTAGCCTTTCTACACTGTATTATCTCCACCTGATATGTTGCATAGAAATGCCTCTGCTGCATTCCATTTTAATGCTTTCTTTTGAATTGTTTAGACAGTGTAGAAATGCCATTTCATCATGATTGTGCTTTTTGTAAAAATAAAGTTAGAGGCATTGATCATTATGTCATAATAATAATCACAATGTATGTGAATATATTGAGATAAGTTCTCTCTCTCTCTACACACACACACAGACACACACACACACACACACACATCTCAAGATAAATTATCTTCATTCATTTATCAAACAACAAAAAACTACTTATTGCAACATGTTTCCTTTTATGCCCTAATAGGAAATTTTTACTAAATTCAGTACCCAAGGGTAGTAATTAATATATTCGTTGTTGGTCACATTTTTTTCTACTCCTTTTAGTTGATTTAGTTTTCTTTTTTTTTTTACTTTTAATGGGTCTACTGTCTCCTCCATTTGATCTTATAAATCTATATGAATTGTTTTTCTGGAATAGGTGCAATACAAATGTGAAATAAGTGTCTTCAAAGACCAGGACTGCATTTCAATCTAGATCTTAAAGAGCTTTTCATACTTAATGTTCAGGCCAGAGGATGTGTTGCTTTGTCCTACCTATTATCAAATTTCAATGCTTAGCAGGAGTAGCATTTCTCATTACTGGGGTTGCCTTGATTAATTAGCTTGCCTTCCTCCCCTCCTCCTTTCTTTCCTTCCATACGTATTTATTGAGCATCTACTATACGCCAGCCCTTTCTGAAACTTAAGAATACACACTGGCTCTCTACTTTCATGGAACTTACTTTTAGTATTTAGGAAAGCACCACAGAGCCCTGTAGGAAATATTGCCCAAAGTAAATAAATATTTCTTTCATATATTTCCTCTGATGGAAATAAAAGTATACACGAGGTCAGACCATTAATTTTAGGAACTCATCCTAGAAAAGGTGCTACGTATCTCATTGCTGAATATCACTACGGTCACCTTCCAAGTACTCCCCTTGGGAAGCTGTGCACTGATACCAGTGCTTAGTCCACCCTTCAAAGCAGTTTTGGAACTCTTTTCTGGAATGGCCATCAGAGCTGTCACTGTCCCCAAACTCTGACAATTAAGTTCGCGAACTTGCCACCATGTGTTTATGCTGCCATCGCTGTACAAATAATTTGGTAAGGTGTTATAACCTGTACCAACAACTCGGTAACCTTGCCAAGGTGATGACACCTAAATCATCAATAGAGACGTGTAAATCAGGCAACAGAATAAGTGAATTTGGAGCTGCAAGGAAACAGACTCAGGAATCATCAGTTCGAAGATGTGCTACCTAAAACTGGAAACAGAAAGCTCAGCTTAATAGAGTACAAAGTGAAGAAAGGGGTCACAGCAACCCTTGGAGTTTTGGAGAACACTTAGGTGCAGAGCCCCAGGGAGCCCACCCTTATGCCTGTTGGACAGAGGAGCCAAAAGCACAATGCTGAGGAAATCCAAAGAGGAGAGCGGCTCGAAGATAAGGCCACGGCCAGCGTCCATGTCAAGTGCTGCTGAGAGGTCACAGAAATTGAGGACAGCAAGGGTGCCACTGCATTGGCAAGGCAGTGGCCACGGGACACCTGAGGCATCTCAGGGAATGGTCTGGGCAGGAGACAGAATACAATGGGCGGAGGATGGGATGAAATGACCAGATAGCCAATGCTTTTGAAAGAAAGGGAGCTATGAAAAGAGGAAATGAGGCAGTAGTGGCAGAGGAGCAGGAAAGGTTTATTTTAGCGGATCCTTGAGCATGTTTGTGTGCTGACTGGAGACTCCAGCTGGAAGGAAATGATTAATGATGTGTGACAGGGAGTGGGGAAGTTTAACACCAAGTTAACGCGAAGGCAGGAGCACCCAAGATTCTGAGCAAAGCAGGAGAGTTGGCCTCGAGAGGTGGCACGGTGAGCTCTTCATTGCAACGACTGGGAAAACAGTAGCACTAGCAGGAGGTGCCATCGTGGGGCTTATATCCCAAATTGAAAGCAGATGATGTAATTATGTGAAGTAAATGAAGTCATTGATGGGCTCAGTCGTGAGATCTTCGATAATATAATAATCATAATAGATGTGAGTAGGAACTCTCCTTGAGTCTTGTCATGCAGGGCTCTCCCTGGTGGGAGTGGAGGAACTGGCTGGCCATGCTGGTGTCACCTTCCTTGAAGTTCCGTCCCAATCACACTCAGTCAAAGCAGGAAGCGTCTCCACAGAGAAGGGCCCTGTTCTGTCCTGGGTACTGAGTGGCTAGAAATTCCAGGTAAGCTCTACAGATCTACTTGGAGACCAGAGTCAAGCCCAATAGCAACAATAAGAGAAAAGGAAATAGATAAGTGTACGGGGCCTGATTAAGAGACTCCTTCAACCCACAGAGCATTAGAGCTGGAGAGGTCTACAGAAATCATCAATCCCAATGCCCGCATTTTACAGCAGAGAACATGGACTCAGAAGGGACTGGTGTGAGTGTTCACATGAGTCACATCCGAAGGCTGTCTAGGAAAAACCCAGCCATACATGCCTCTCTTTTTCATATGACATGGCTGGATATATTCCAGACAGCCCTCCCAGAGCAGCATGGCGAGAATTCAGACTGGACAACTTACGTGAAATCTGACAAAGAGCTTACAAGAAAGAAACAATGAATAATGTTGTTTTCTCTTCCCTGTGCCTTCTCGGTGACCTTACCACGTGGCGAGAAGCCGTCACTGGGAATACAGTAGTAACACCACAGTCTTGCGATGGATCCGTGTGAACGCACCTGAATGGATGGTTAGGAATTAGCATGGAAAGGGAAGTATGCCAAAACGAGTGATCAGTCATCCTGCCTCTTGTCCGAAATAGCAAATGAGGCACAAAGCTGGGATTAAACCCTTGACACCTGTACCTTTCAGACCTGAGGCCAGCTGGCTATCTCCCGTAATTGTGCTGACTGATGTCTACCAGCCCTGTGGGAATGGGCTCCGGCAACGGGAAAATATTTATACAAGCATCCTCCTACACAGCCAGCTATAACGGGCAGGGAGAGGGCAGGGACTCTCCCCCCTCCGGTCATGCTGATGAAGTATGGTTGAAAGCTGCTCGCGCCTGAGGCCCGCTATGGCCAGTCAGTGTGCAGTGCCCTAAAGTCTTGGCTTGTCGATACATCCTCCCACATTGCAAGGACGAGATGATCTTTACGAGGGACAGAAAAAGAAAAGTCAGTTAAGAAAAAATAGTCCCAATTAAAAATAATTTAAAACAAAAGTTAAACAACCATGGGGAAAAAAAAATAAGAAGAAAAAGAAAGCAGTTGCATCTCAGTAAAAAACTTTTCTGTCAGCTTTGGCTCACATCCCGAGTGAGTTTTTCTGACACTGACTTTCCATATCTAGTAAAAAAATTTTATGATCAACTTGTGACGAAGGGTTCTGGTTCATGAGAACCCTTGGCAACGCAGCCCAAGTTAAATGTAAAAATGTAGTATTGAAGACTGAAATAAGCATAACTCGTGTGACAATTCAAAGGAACAAAAAGGGGAAAGGGTCATTTTTAGCAACATATTGCTCTGAAATTTGAGAAGTTAGTAAGGTAATAAAGAGCGAAGAAAGGAATATCATTAGCTTCATGCACAGTCTCAAAAAATATGTATTTTGCATAACCTTCCAGCTCAGTCCTGACAGCAGGAGCTGTGAGAATGGTGACACTCTGAAAATTCTGCTTTTCCTATAGAGCTAGCACATGGTCTCGGAGAACTAATACTGTATGTACGGAGGTAAGCGTGATGGCATCAGAGCTGAAGTGGGCAAAGGAATGAGCCACAGGCAGAAGAAGGGAAGTTCCAAAGCAGAGCCAAGTTAAGGAACAAGACGGTGAACAGCTAAGGCAAAGAGAACCCCAATTCCCTAGGACAGCCCTTAGGACCCGGGGGTGGAGTCAGACGCCAGTAAGAATAAGCCCCACCCCTGTGCTTGTAACTTGCATGACCTCAGGCCCATCGGTTTCTGTGTCCTCATTTGTGTAATGAGACTGATGATACCTACATCATAAAGTCTCCCTGAAAATTAGATAAGACAGCCTGTGCCAAGTGCCTGGAACAAATAGTGCGCGCACATGCAAGTGCTCAAGAATCGTAGCTCTTGGTCGCTGCGTACTGCTGGGCACACTTACTGACGCTCTCCACGGGCCAGACAGTGTAGGAGAGGCTTGGAACATCCGCAGGAGCAGGACGGCCTGCTGGGAGCAGGACGGCCTGCTGGGAGGGGCTCTGCCAACCAGTGCTCACATGGTGGGATTGTTCCACGTGCAGTGCCGGATCAACGTGGTTGGGTCATCCGACAGCGAGCCATTTCTGGGCAGAAGGACTGGCTCTGTCTGAATTCTTATGCATGCTTTGAAAATGACCACACTCCACCTTCATCATTCCCTTGGATGGTCATGTCTGCCTGGAAAACTAAATTCTAAACTCCTCGAGTGATGGGCCCCTGTCTATTCCTCAGCAATCCAGCACGGGCTGATCACAAACAGGATAACCACATACACATATGTGAAAAACGAGATCTTCTTTAAGATACTTTTTGGACATTAAAATCTCTAGACTTTGTTTCCTTCTGTCTGACCTCTCCTTGGAGTCTCTCTCCCTCTTCTATGTGCCCTTTGGTGTCTTCACTCCAGTGGCGGGGTTGACATCCCATCCTGTGTCATCTGCTGCTCAGGCTCCTGGTCCTCCAACCCAGAGCATTATACTTCCCCTGGGAGCAAATATGGAAGATGGGGAAATGCAGGATGGGCCAAGTGAAACTACATACTCCTGGACAGCACTCCATAAGGAGTCTATTTTAAATAATAATGCCAGGCCTGACCTGTAAGGTAGTGAATCCCTGCTGTATTTTAAGGATTCTCACCCCTTCACAGACATGCAGAATATATTTTTAAAAATTTTCCTCCTTTTCAGTCACAGCTATAGTTATTCAAGAGCTTATTGTGAAGAAATGACTTATGCTGAAGCATTGAGCAACCATCACTTTTAAAACAAATTGCAATCAATGAATGTAAAATTTAAAAATGCATGATGGATCACACCCTGTATATTGAAACTTGCACCACCTTGAACGTGAACTAAGCCACCAAAATACGTATACATAGGAGGAATTGTATTTTCAAATGTTTCAATTCATCTTTTAAAGGTCAATGGTAGAATTCCCTTCGAACATGCAGTGCAGGTTAATGGCAAAATGACAAAGCAGTGTCAGGATGAGAGCGCCGAAAGCAAATCCCATTCGCTGACATTCAGAGAAGTGGTCCACTGCCATTCTCTGAGGGGGCTGCCTTCAGTCTGACTCGGATACCTGCTGCATGCACTCAAGTCCCATCTGCCTCTACCCTTCATGAAAACAAGACTACCTCCCTACACCTGTTGGCCTAAAAATGAAAGCCCACAAGAGAAGCAATAGCATTTATTTTAGATCCAAAAGAACTGCTGTTTGGGAAGCACTGCTTCAGGGAGAAACCCAACCAGAGGTCCGTTGAGGAGGCAGAGGCAAGGGGTATTAAATGGAAGGGGGCAAAAGTTCATGAACAGAAAGAAGGCATTTCTATAGACGCAGATCGGCTAACGCAGTGATGCTCATTTTTAAAGAATGCCTTTAATTTTCGGTCCTGTCCTCATAATGTCTGCTTTCTTGCTGTGTGTTTTCAGTCGTGCTGGATACAGCGCTGCTTTAGGCCCAGTCCAGAGATTATTTTTCCCAGTTTTAACATTCCAAAGGCTTGAGGGGCAACACAGGCAAGGTGGTTCCTCTGGACCACAGCTGTGACTTTCTTTAAAGTGGCTCTGTTGACATTATTTTTCACACACCAAGGAGCCTCATGGAGGAACCTATTTGGCCTGGGCTGCTTGGCTGGCGGAAGGAGCCCCCCGCTTAGGCCGGGGCTCACCACACAGGCTCTCCTGGTGATCTTGTGAGAACTAGTGTAGGGAGCTCGATTTACTCCGCGGCATGGCACACTAAGGAGACCGACCTTTGGAAAAGCCATCTGACCATCCTGTGTGTGTGTCAGCAACTTGAAAACTGTTCATGTGCTTTGATCCAATAACCTTCCGTCTGGGACACTATGCTGAGGCGACATGCCGTTTGGATCTCTCTAGACACCTCAACCTTAAACGTCCAACACTCCTGACGCTTATCCCAATCAGCTCCTCCTGCAACCTTCCTCTTCTCAGATAATGACAAGTCCATGCTGGCAGTTGACTTAGGCACCACACTGTAGAGTTATTCTGGAATCCTCTCTTTCCCTCCTACCCCCTTTCAAATGCCCCAGAGAATCCTGTTCATTACTTCTTCAAATATAACTGAGGATCCAATCACTTCTTAGGACGTTCATTGCCACTGTCCCAGCACGTCACTATCCTGTTTCCCAAATAAATGGTTATAGCCCCTGATTGTCCTTTTGCTTCCATACTTGCTCCAGTGCCATTCGAATAAACTTCTAAAACAAGTCAGACTATGTCACTTCCCTGCTTAGAACCCTCCAGTGGTTTCTCCTCTCACTCGGAATAAAACCCCAAGTGTTCTCACCCTGGACTACAAGTCCCCACGCGATCTGTCCGCCGTCCTCTCCGATCTCCTCCCCTTCACCCTTCCTTTCTGACACCTCTCTGTCCTCCAGGGTTTCTGTCGTGTTTTTCATGCGCATCAAACGCAACCTTGCCCCAGGGCCGCTGTATTGATGACGCCCTCTGTGTGGTACAACCAGTCCCCCAGATGTACACATTGATCTTCCCTTCTTTCAGGGTTCTCATCAAAAGTCACCTCATCAGAGCAGCTGATCCTGATACAAAATAGGTCACCCTCCCTCATTCTGATGCCTTTTTTTTCATAGCACTTTCTGACGTAATATAAACCGTTTCTGTCTCTTCCACTCCAGCACGTAAGCATCATGAAAGGGAGAACCTTCCCGGTGCTATTCCTTGTTGTATACCCAGCTCAGTGGCTCAGGCAGAGCCATGAGCACAAACCTGGAAACAGATTAATATCTCCTCCCTCCCCCAAAGAGTTTTTAATTGATCGTAAGATGGGTTTCAACTTCTCTGAAATAATTGCTAATAGGAACCAAGCTCTATTGATTATATGATTATTTGGTGGGGGGGGGGGGCAGAGGAACCATTTAAGAGCAGGTACAGACCGAATCCTCATCACTACTAAACGCTTCAGGCTATATCTCCCACACCCAGGGGCATCCTTCTACGTAGCTACAATATAAACATCTAAATCAGGCATTCAGCATTGATGAGGCAATTCAATCAATCCACAGACCTACCATTCCATCCACAGACCTCCTTCAGTATTTGTTTATCTTTCCTGCCTGATCCAGGAGTCAGTCCAGGACTTGGTTGCATTTAGTTGTCTATCTTTTGAGACTCCTTCAACTCAGATCCATTAGTTCTTCTGCCTTGCTTGCTCTTTAGAGTTTTAAAGAATACAGACCTTTCATTTTGGAGGATGTCTCTCACCTTGGGTCCATGGAAACTTTGCCCATGTCCAGACTCAGGCCATGCATCCGTATGAGGAATGTGACAGAAAAGACGCTGTGCTCTTCTCCGCACAAGGCGTCAGGAGGCATGTGATGCCACCAGTTTCACTGCTAGGGATGCTCATCCTGATCACTTAGTCAATCTGGTGTCTTCCAGGGTTCTTGTCAGTAAATTAATCATTGTCCCCCTTGTAGTCAATAAGTACTTTGCAGAAGACACTTTAACACTAGGCTGACATCCTGCTTCGCATCAAGCACCCACCCACCCACCAGCCTTAGCAGCCACTGAGGGAGGACTCCTGCCCAAATCAACTAACACCGTGAAGGGAGGACTTTCTATTTCCATCAACCTTATTAGTTGGCATTCTTCCATAAGGAGTAGCTGTTCTTCCCCATTTGTTTATTCCATCATTATTTATTTATCTACTTCTATGAGCACGGATTCTTGTTTTATCCAATAGGGTGTAATTAGTTACTATCATTACTTATTTTGATGCACAGATTATCTCAGATTTGGCCAGTGGGAGTTCCTTCCAGCTTGCTCATGTGCCCTTTTTGCATGTTCCCAGCATGCTTTGAACACTTCCGTGCAAGAGGTTCCAAGTTTATTTTGTGCTTTCTCAGCCCAGGTTTTAATATCCACCCTGGTCCATTTTAATAGAGGTTGGCACTTAGAAACCAAGATTCTCTGACCATATGATGTGTCCATTGCTTCTGGTGTCTGAGTGAAGATGGTTATGGTATGTATGTATGTGTGTGTGTCTACACACACACATACATGTATACACATATATGCAGATGTCCATACATAAAGATTTTGCATTCATTTTTAATCCAATCCAGCACCTTGGGGTTCTTTATAGTTGTCTTTCTTTCCATATTTGTAAATTCCTTCTTCAACACTCAGAGACCCAGCTCCCATTACAGTCAGGATTTTACTTGTTTGTCCAATGACCCTATACTTCACCCATCTCCTGGTCAGGACGCTGCCTCCTTGATTCTGCCACCTTTGTAGCTTTTAACTTCCAAGGGAAAGGAAGAGTGAGGGGTAGTCCTGCATTCTTGCTGACACAGATTCCCCGCCTGTTGTGGCTGGAGGAGAATGTCTAAGAGGTAAAGGGGTTTGGGGAGCCACCTTGGTTTGCTAAGTCACCTGGACGAAGCTAGCTGGGGCAGCGGAGGGTAGCCAACGGACTCCTCCCTCCGCCCTGTGGTGGCTCAGGATTCGGATGCCGGGCAGTCTCACCTTTGCTTTCACGGCATTAGGCACGATGAAAAGCACTGCCCCGGTGGCCTAGAAGCCTATTTTCTAAAATGAAAGCACACACATCCAGCACATCAACTACCAGAGAGATGAACTCTTCTAAGTAGTTCTTCTCTTCCCTGCTTCTAACTTGGGAACAGCCACCAGCTCATTGCACTGCTGCGGGAAACAGGGAAGTTGTGCTTCTCTGGTGGACAGTCATGAGCAGAAACCCATAAACCTACTAAGGTCCTGGGGGAAACTTTTGTATCCATCATGAATTGGGCCCTGGGTTCCCTGAAAGAGCGCTGGGTGGGAAGGGCGATGAGAGCCACTGAGACGTAGCGTGCATACTGTTTTAGGGACTTGTATGGCGGGAATCTCGGCCCAAGGAGACTGTTGGTGGGCAATTGAAAGGATGAGAGCCAGTGAGACATTTACTTGGGAAGAAATTGTGCTGTGTCACCGTTTTCAGAATGGTGCCCTCGAGGGCTGTCCTCTCTGCTAACTGGTTGTGATCTCTGTGCACAACTGGAGAAAACACACTCTAATAATCACCCAAACAAACTCCTCTTGCCTACCGATGTCGTGAGTCCTCGGGGACCAGTCCTGACGACCAGAATAAACACAGGGAAGAACAATCTCCCCCAGTTTCTTTTTTATAGAATTAGAAAACATTCATTCTTTAAGAAAACAAATGTCACATGCTTGCTTCCAGGTGGGAGGAAGGAAGCCCATTCCTGTACTCAGGGGAATACAGTGGTTTCCCCAGACCAGCCACATCCAATCCCACCTGGCAACCTGTTAGAAAGGCAAACAGTATTCTAGAGCCCTGGATGTACTAAGTCAGAAACTCTGTGGCAGGACCCTAGGTGATGCTGATGCATGCTTGGAGTTGTTGGTCACTGCCCTAGGTACTCCAGGCGCGGCGTGGGTAGGACCATGCTACCAACTAGCCCTATCCTTTCGCCCTCGGGTGGGCAAGCAGGGAACTCACTGCAGTTGCTCCTGCAAACAGGCAGGTTGTTTACAAGAAGCAGACGCCTCTCCTTATTTGAAGGCGCCAGAAGTTCCTGGAAGCTTTGGGGTCTCTTTGCTCTTTTGCCTTCACCTGGGTTGAATGTAAGACCCAGCAGGGGTCGCTGCTGCCTGTACAGCGAGACCGAGGGAGCGTGGCAAGCGAAGCCCAGAATCTTTGACATCACCCTAAGCTCCTCCTTGCACGCACACATTCCACACACACACGCGCGCACAGAGACCGCGTACTCCTTTCTGCCCGCTCGCTCTCACTCCCCGAGACCGGCCCCTCCCGCGGCAAGTGCGTGTGCAGCGCGGTGCCCGGGCGCAGCCAGGAGCCAAGTGCCCGCAGCCTGACGGAACAGGCGGGCAGCAGCAGCGGCCGCCGCGCCTGCAGCCGGACCCGCTCGCCGGAGCGCTCGGAGGCGGCGGCGGCCGGGACACCCACGGCTGCGACCCGAACTCGGAGCAGGCGCGTCCGCCCCCGCGGGGGCCAGAGGGCGCAGAGCCGCCCCCCAGCACGCTCCTGGGCCTCCCTGCTACCCTTATGCGAGAAGGGGAAGCCGCACGAAGGAGCAGGACGCTCGGCAGCTGGACTCCTCCGCAAGCCCCGAGCGCCCCCTCCTTCCGAGCCCCGCCGGCGCCCGGGAAGCGAAATGCAACCGCCCCGCTCCGGCTGAAAGGGGAAGGGGCCCACGCCATCCGCCCGCTCGGAATCCGCTCCCCGCGGCGGCTGCGCGTCCCGGCCGCGGCGCCCCGGGCCCGGGAGTGAGCAGCAGCGGGAGGAGGAGAGGCGGCCGGCCCGGGGTTGGCCGGGGCGGGGGAGGAGGGACGGGGCGGGAGGAGGGCGCGGGGGGCGGGGAGGGGGCCCCGGCGGATAAAGATGGCAATGTCTCTCATCCAAGCGTGCCGCAGTCTGGCTCTCTCAACATGGCTGCTTTCCTTTTGTTTCGTGCATCTGCTCTGCCTGGACTTCACCGTGGCCGAGAAGGAGGAATGGTACACCGCCTTCGTGAACATCACCTACGCCGAGCCCGCGCCGGACCCCGGGGCGGCGGGCGGCGGCACCGAGCTGCACTCTGAGAAGACCGAGTGCGGGCGCTACGGGGAGCACTCGCCCAAGCAGGACGCCCGCGGGGAGGTGGTCCTGGCCAGCTCTGCCCACGACCGCCTGGCCTGCGACCCCAACACCAAGTTCAACGCCCCGGCCCAGGGCAAGAACTGGATAGCCCTCATCCCCAAGGGCAACTGCACGTACCGGGATAAGATCCGGAACGCGTTCCTGCAGAACGCCTCCGCCGTAGTCATCTTCAACGTGGGCTCCAACACCAACGAGACCATCACCATGTCCCACGCAGGTGAGCGGCCCCGGCGGGCGCGGGGGAGGGGAACCCGACGGGATGGAGGCAGCGAGAAGCACCCGGCGCCTGCCTTCTCGCTGCTTTCTGGGAAGTCTGTGTTTTTGCAAAGGACGCTTCTCTGTCCCCTGCGTGGACCTACTCAGTTTTGCGGTGCGTCACTTGGAGTTTACGGAGAACAGAGGGCTAACAGTGTTGGGGGCACTAAAGTGTGTTCAGTTGGGTTCGCCGAGGTATGCTAACTGCTCCAAGGAGGACCTGAAAAGTGGGGTTTGGGGGACAGCCCTCGGATATTGTTCGGGGTGAGTGCCCGGCCCCGCACCTGCTTGGAACAGGTAGATCTGATAACTCGGCTCTGCCCTGGGCGGTGCGCATCAGGTATCCTCCTGATGCAGGCGTGTGCGTATCAGGGGGTGGGTAGGGTTACCAGCTCACCGCCGCGAACTTGCTTCTTAAATCAGGTTTCAGTTCTTCGTGGGAGATGAGTCCCTCCCCGCACTGGGTTGACACACGTCATAAATATTAAAAGTCCTGTGCTCTGCCAGGCTGTCATCCGGAGAAGCTGATAGGCAGGCGCGATGGTCAATAATAACAATCCTCTCACCAAGCCCAGAAAAGCATGGTGGCCACAGAGCCCTGTCTGCTTTTGCAGTATTGCTTTGTCCTTTGCTTGGTTGGGAGGTTAAATATGCTGAAGGTTTGCTTGCGAGACTGAGAGGATTGGAGGGTGGAAAGAATAAGCTTTTCTTAATGATCGCAGGGTGGCAAGGCCAGAAGGACCTTACTGCCCTAACTTGGTCCGTGACTGACATAGTGGGGCTTCCGTGGCAGGAAGAACAAGACATGCTCTCCAGGCTGGTCAGCGGGAGCAGTCCACTCCCCTCCTGGAGTCCCCAGTTGCCACTCGTTCCCGTGTGCCTGAGAAGTGGGCCCTCCTTCCACAGAGGGGTTCCTGAGTGGAGGCTGTGACATTCAGAGGGAGAAGGGACTAGAAGTGACAGATGCATTTTTCTAACCGGAGTTGCCTAATCAAAAACGGTTTCTTTAAAAGCCAAATTTTAATAAATAGTTACACTACTGAACCAGAACACCGGGCTTCGGCTTCATTGGAGATGGGGATAGGGTGCATTCTCTCAGGACAAGTTGTCATTCCAAGAGAGCGCATGTCACCTATTAGTGAAATCTACAGTTGGTTTGCCCCTGGTAATCATCACCAGCTGTCCTAGAAGAGGAAATTGTCAACCTTAACACAATGCTTCCAACACGTAGGCCAGAAAAATGCAGTGTTGATTAATGAAAAGGTAGAGAGAAAGTGAACTTAGGAAAGTTACAGTAGTGCATTTAGGAAATACGGTGTCCTTTCTTGAGCTCAACCGTTTTGTAGGGAAAGAAATGGTACTCTGACCTTCAATCCTAGGAGCACTACTTAAATTGATTGGTATCCAAGGATTTGGAGGACTACGGAAGAGCATGTGAAGTATTATGTCTTTAAATAAACATATTTAATGCCTAAACCTTGATGGGGTTCAGTATGAAGTAGGGTTTTTGTTTTGGTTCTTGTTGTCCTTTAAGCACCAACGATATTCTTGGTTGACTTTGCAGGATTCTTTAAATGTTTCTTTGTGCATATGCATGAAATCTTAAACTCAGCTTCTTTCATACAATCTAAGAGGCATCATTTGTTCTGGTCTGAACGGGTTCTCCAGAACTGCCAACACATTGGATGAATTAATGGCTCACATGTTTTTAAAGAAAACAGTAAGATGATTTTCTACACATGTGATTATTGATTAAGACCTAGTGGGCACAAGCCTTAGTAATAGCTTGAAAGTTAAAGACTAAAAGATGTAAAGGAAAGTTTCTAATAATTATTGTTTCAAAAAATGTGTTAACGCTCTATCGGCTAATAGCCATGAAACTTGCATAGCATCATTTGACATATGGCCACATTAGGAGACTCTATATTCACTTTATTCAGATTGAATTGATTCCTGCTCAAGTCTCATTATAAGGAGATGCATGACTGGGTAGCTTGGCGAACCCTTAACTTCACTCTTAAATTCTTCTGCCTGAATCTCAGCCAGTGCCAGCAATAGTCTGGCTCTCAGTGTCTTACACTTAGCTCCAGAACTTGACGGTTTTAATTAATCTAGTTAAATTTGAGTCCGATTTATAAATGCATTTTTGAAAATGCATTTTAGATGCTAATCAAATATTCTTATTTTGTGAACGTGGGTTGCAACATACCAGAGAATCCTTATATTTGTGAGCTTTTTAATTCTGTCTCTAATAAGTTATCATCAGCCTTTTTTTCTTTCTTCTTCTTCTGTTTTTAATCTTACCTCTCTTTTAGATTCTTAGTTTTGGAATTGATAGCTTTGAGGTTATGCAGCCCTTCAGGTTATAGCTAGGCATTTGGGGTGACTGACCCCCACACACCTACTACCTTGGAATTCAACTAAATGGAAATCATTTCTCCTTCCCCTTTTCACATAGCCTTTCTTTCTGATGTTTTTTCCCTCTTTCCTTCTTAAATGATTTGGGGTTTCTGTCACTTCTGCAATGATGGCTTCTCATTCACAGAAGCACAGATTCTTCTGGGATAGACTAAGTAGTTTTATTTTGTAACCAGTTTTTTAAATCTTGTTTAGAATATACAGCTTTATTGAGATACAACTCACAGATCATACAATTCACTTATCTAAAGTATACGATCCAATGGCTGTCATGAGACTGAGACAGTTGTACAACTGTCACCCATCACTAATTCCAAAAAGAAACCCTGTGCCATTAGCAATTACTCATTACTCTCTAATCCTACAACCCTCCTTAACTATTAATTCATGCTTTTGCCTCTCTATATAGTTTGCCTATTCTGAACGTTCCATATAAATGGAGTCACATCATATATGTTTTTGAGTGATCGCCTTCTTTTCCTCAGCATATTTTCAAGGACTGTCAATGCTATAACACGTAAGAGTAATACATTCCTTTTTGTTGCCAAATAATATTTCATTGTATGTATATAGCACATTTCATTTGTGCGTCAATTAATGGACATTTAGGTTCTTTGCACTTTGGGGTTATTAAGAATCACTGTGCATCTTTTGAGCAAGTTACTCAGCCTCTCGGGGCTTCCGTTTCCTTGTCCGTGAAACGGGGGATACGGGTATCTACTTCAGTTGGTTGGTTTGTGAATTAAATGAGTTAATGCACGTGCAGTGCTTATGTCTATAGCTGACACATAACCGTCAATAAGCATTAGCCCTTATAAGCATTGTACACAGTGACACACAGGAGCCACACACCTGGTCATCTAACCCCAGGGCTCAGGCAGTCCTGGCAGCCTTGGAAAGAGCTCTTTATGTGCCCTCGGGTGCTGTGGGGACCACAGCAGCCATGCCAGCCTCTGGCAGGTGAACATTTTCGGATTCTCCTGTCGCATTTGTGCTTTCTCTTGGCTTAAACTGAAATCTCATCATAGCAAGGACCTCTTGTTGACCACAGCAGGTCTGTAAGTGTACGATGTGGCTTGTGACTGAGTTATGATGCTGACGAAATGATGCACTTTGTTTTTTCCCTTTTTGAGAGAGCGTGTGCCATCTTTTTGTCTATTGCTAGTACGTGGTTAAAGGGAAAGGAGAAAACTAAGCATCTAGCCATCTAGGAAGAACTTCTAGAGACTGATTCCCCCACAGTGACTCAGAGACAGAGGGAAGAGAGATGGTTGCAGTAACTCTTTCGAGAAGAAACTCAACCCTTGGCGAGGAGGCACCCGGGGTGGAGTAAATCCCATGTACTCTAGAACTTGCTCCAAAGTTGGAGGAGAAAGCGCAGGCAGTTTGCTGAGGCTCTTCCCTGAGTAGGTGGGGAGGCGACTTGGGCACGCAGGTACTGAGTGGCGGGGCCGGGCTTACAAACCTGGGCAACCTGTCTCCCGAGTCTGTGCTTGTTACCTCCTGCGCCATACACCCTCCCCACTTAAAGGGAGGGCACCGTATAAGCTAGATGGGACAGTGGTAACTTCGTAATGGCTACCGGGAGTGACCTAAAGCTGACTCCCACTTCAGAATACTTTACCAAGTCTACAGACCAAGTGCACTGTTGACGTGCAGACGGCATTTCTGTGATGGGAGAAATGGGACCTTACGTCCAGGTGCTCCTCCTCCAGACCTACCTCTGATGAGCCTTTTGACATTGACATTTTTCTGTGCTGGGCCTCAGTTTTCTCACAAAATGAGAGGTTTGCTTAGTCGAGCTGCCTGAACTCCACAGTTTACTCCATGTATTTTAAAAAGTCAGGATATGTTTACTAAAACTCAAAAGCTCTGGCTTCTCATCAGAAAATCTGAGGCCAGGGGCCCACGTTCCCATGTGGTGACAGGCTGCAGGAGCAGAGCAGTGGTGGCCATTCAGCTGAACAGCGTGTGCCTTCAATGGCCCAAGTCCCCATCCCTTCTTATGACCTGGCTCTTGGCCCCGTGCCTCAACCCTAATGCCTATCTATGTATTGGGGACCTCAGCTTTATGGAGTCAAACGAAGGTTAGTCAGGAGAGGTCATAGAAAGCAGACTTGGTTTAGGAAAGGGGCAACATTCACAGGCCAGCACTGCTGGGAGGTAGAAAAGGTTGCCTCGGGATGTCACGATGTCTCTTGCATTCAGGTGGCAGCTCACCAGGAATGTGATGGGCTTGCTGACTGGAGGCTTCATGCCCGGGGTTCCAGGGGGTGATGTCTGAAGGGCTTTCTGAGCCTGGGACCCCACGATTCTCCATTGTTTACATAGTTAGGAGACATTTCTTAAGAGCCTTGGTTTCACTTCCCTTTTCTCTGAAGGTACGTACAGAAGAGCTGTCGTTTATGCTTGGTCTTCACCCCCCACCCCACTTAGTTGTTCTTTACGTGGCGCTGCACGGTACCTCTTCGCCTGTCTGTCGGCTGGAGAACACATGTCCAACAGTCTCCCCTGCAGACTCTGCTGTTAGAAGCCGTAATTCGGCCTCAGCGTTAAGTAACATCGTTGGCAGGGTAGCTTCCTGAGTGGCCTGGGCATTTCAAGAAACCGTGGGGCTTGTTCGCTCATTTCACTTCATAGAACTATGTATCTGGGGGATTCGGAAGGAGTCCTGTCTCCTACCTTTTAGTCCTTAGTAAGAATTTCATCCTCATCTCTCCTGATGCTTCTGTTTGTAAGAATCCCCTGGCTTCTCAAAAAGGAAGGAATGTTATGCCCATGGAAGTACCTGGGACTTTATAACTAATTCTTCTGCAAGTGTTTTTTTGGAAAGGAATGATTACGCTTCTGATGCAACATTAATGTGTTTAGAAGACAGTCTCAACTTTTGAAAAGGAGCTTAACCACTATTGTTACATTTCTGGACATGAAACTTAGTGTATAAACAATATGGTGTTTTGCTGGCCGCTGGAGGTCTCCCGAGTGTCCCCAGATGAGACACTTTACATTGTACATACTCCAGCGAGACCTTCGCTGATGGCTGAGTGATTGAAGTGATGCTAGAATTCTCTGTATGTGACCCTGGAACTTGAGAGAAGCTAAATTTGAATTAAAATGAAATTCCAGTCCTATTCAGATTATCGCAGCTCTTAAGGATTTCATTGGGAACGTCAAACCCAGAGAAACAGGGCGCCTTGTGCTGTGTGATTGTTCTACTGAGCTGCAATTTTGGTAATTCTACTAAATGGAAACCTTGTCTATTGGTCTAATATAATCCTTTATTTTAAAATTTTCAGGGGTTAATCACTTGGCAGTTTAACATAGGATAGAACGTGTGCCCTACAGATCGAAGTCAAAATAGTAATGGTCAGGGTGAGATTTAGTTCTTAAATGTTTTTCTATAGAAGAGGGGAAAACTAAATTTACTGCTGCAGAAGATTGGTTATAAATTTATTTCTGTAAGTGTCCTTTTTAAAATACATCTTGTCTATTTGGTAACAATGGCATTTAGAAAATCTTTTCCAGCAGAAAGAAGCATCATTTGTCATTATAAAATTAAAGCTTATGCATTGGATTGTTAGGCTTTTTCAGAGTCAGCGCGTGAACACACTCGTATATACATACAGAGTTTGGCGCCATTAGGTGATATTTTTCCTGAGCAGTTTAACAGGTCGTTTCTGTAGCAATTTCGCACGTTGCATCATTACTTTGTTCTTCCCTCCTCTTACGAATGCACCTATTGCATGGAACTGATTCCCTTTGATTGGGATCAATTCCTCACCTGGCTGTCGGTCCTGCCAAACCCTGAGCTTCCCGAGAGAAGGATCTTCGCGTGCCCACAGCCTCCTACCCCGTAAGCAGCCCAGGTTCCTCGGAGGACCCCATCTGTGGTAATACTAACAGTTCTGATCAATCATGGCCCGTCTTGCTGCCTTTCTCCTGGTGGGAGGAACCTGGAGTTTAAAGGAAACAATTAGTATCAATGAAGCTCCCCTTGCAAGCACCAAAGCTCCACAGGAAAGATAAATGTCTGTCTCCAGGGCCACGCTGAGAAAAAGCATGAAGCAGTGCTTTATTACAGTCCAAGTTATGTCGATTTAAAACTCATTAGTCTCTTTCATTCTCTTGACCTTTGTAAGGCTCTTGGAAAACCACTCGCCCAATTAAAACTTGCATTTTTTAAATTAGAAATTCTTAGTCTCTTTGACAAATCCAAATAACTTTTGCAATCTGGCTTACTGCTGTCTGAAACTAATCACCTTTCTTTTCCATTGAGATACTATATTAAGTGTATCTCAATTTATTACTCATAAAAAGGCCCTTTGTGATTAAGTATGTATATTAATTTAGTCAGAGTGAAAAATACATTCCATTGTAAGTAAGAGGGGAAAAGAGCCATTTTCTTTAGTGAAGTGAATTAGAATTCATTTTGTGCCGTAGCGTAACCACGAGCTTGCTCACTATTTTTATTTTCAGTCTTTGGAAGGGTGGCACATAATGACTACAGTACAGTGGGTGCATTTCGGAATAAGTGATATTCTGGCATTAAAATGAAATTTAGGAATAGGTTAAGATATTGGAACAGTGTGTGCATGTGCTGTCACTGTTATTTAAACCATGGTTCATTGACTCACGCGGATATGCCCTGCTGTGTTTCCTGTTTGCAGTTCCTCACATTTACCACTAGAACAATTGAAGAAAACATAAGCAGCTCAAACTTTGGCCCTTGATTGATTGATTGATTTGGTGAAAGGGGGGCCTATTTTTCAAAGGAACAACAGCCCTGAAATAGACCATTATCTTGACTGGCCTGATTGGTAATCACCGAACTTATTGCTAAAAGAGATGTGTTGTCACGCAGGGAGACAGACTGGGGGCGTCATTGCCATGAGCATTCATTCCTCTGTCACATGCTCCTGGGCGAGTCTCAGCCACAGATTGCATCCATGTTTTTCAGAGGAACAGGGACTTCGGCTGAAGCGAACACGCTGCCCTTCTGTAGCTAGCAGGCAATTTGAGTACGATATCTCAGCGCCACGTAGCAGGTCATCCGTACGTGCACAGTGTTTGCTGTTCTTTAACCTGAGATATGAGGAGCGCAGGATCCTTGGAAACCTGTTGCATTCAATTGCCAAGGTCATAAGGCAGCAGGTTTCAGATGCAAGTGCGGTTTGACATAACCCTCTCCACCTGCCAGTGTCTTGTTGCCTAGCAACTCGGTGATGGACAAAGTCAGACTGTGCCTTGGTATTCATGAGCTTAGCGCTATGGAGCAGGCCTGACACCAGTTCCTCAGGGACCAGGGCCTCTGCGGCTCTGACAGAAGAACTTCAAGTGAAAAGACTAGATCATAGCTGGGAAGCCCATTAGCAGCCACTGGCCGTTCTGAGTAGCCACTGAGCTCTGTTTCTCAAAGTTCTCTTCCCATGGGAGACTGTTGAGGAAAAAGGACATCCTTTCTGCAGAATTACCTCTTCTGGTTCCAGGCTTCTATAGCAAAGTCATCAATTCATTCCTTAGAAGAACCCAGCATATCTTCGTTAGATTGAATAAGTATTAGAAGAGAGTTGATGATAGTCGTTATGAACATATAAGGCTCCAGGCACTGCGTTAGGTGTCTTTTGTACTTGACTCTTTTCACAGACCCTGTGAATTGGAAATGTGCCCAAAGTCACAGATGGACACAGGCAAAGCTGGTATTTTAATCCAGATCTATATATATTTCAACTACAATGTGAGGCGTGTAGGATTTCTTTGACTTTCTACTAATTTTCATGTGTCTGTGTATTTTTTATGTAGGAAAAAAAGAAACTTCTTTAAAGATAATGAGCTGTCTAGGAACACTGTTTTTCATAAAATTTAGGTAACAGTAATTTGCCATTGTTATTAAATTTTATATGTTGATATTATATTTGCAGCAGTGCAATTCTTTTCTTGCACAAGAAATATTTCTTATTGAAGTGTGAGGTATAAATTACTGTGGGTTCAGTTATTCCACAAGTTAAACCTTGTCCCCCGTGGATATGGTAAAATCTTTGATGTTATATTCTTTGTCTATATACTTTGGCTTAAAGAGTAGTTACAGTTTTCAGAGTGATTTATTTCCATTAGTTAAAAATGACAATGTTTGTAGAGAATTGAATTGGGCTCCACCTGCTGATGCTATTCTTTTTTTTCTGGTTGGTTCACTGAGTGGGGATCGAACCCAGGCTGCGGCGGTGAGGGCGCTAAAGCCTAGCCACTACACCACCAGGGAACCCCCCTGCTAATGCTATTAAACTAAAAGGGTCTGTGCAAATTTCTACCAATGCATGTGATTGTTTTATAAATAAATCATTCCCTTCACATTTATCCTACTGTGATTTCCCCAAATTTGTAATTACTATTAACATCTGCAAACCAATACCAAATCCCATTTAACTGACAAATATTCCAAAACCAAAATAAGAGAATGACACTGCTATCATTAAAAATGGTAATTAAAAATACGTGTGTGTACATGTGTATAATAGTATAGGTTACAGTTTTCATTGGACTTGGGTGGCGTCTGATTCATGTAATTCCAGAACAGTTTTGCTTGCTCATTAAATTGCTACACCCTTGATTTTAAATAAGATTTTCTTTAATTGCATTTGTGCTGCTTCATGCTCAGCAATTCATTTGTCTGCTTTTAGTGTTCCCCTTTTTTGCTGATTTTAACACAAAGCCTAGTACTTTTACTTGTAAGATTCTTATTAGCAAGTATTAGCATTCCTTAAAATTCTTTTTCTTAATATATATGTTGTTTTACCTTGAGCACAAATCTCTCCAGGTGCAAGTAGGCCAAAAAGGCCCTCACAAATGTGAGCTTATGTCTACCTGTAGCTCAATGGTTTTGTCATTTCTTTCTCTCTGTAATATCAACATTACCCAGCTATGACTCTTAGTATGTTTTAATTAACCACAAAATAAAAACATTCTTTTACTGAAAGGGAAGCATGTGGAGATCACTCCGTTTATTTTATTGATCAAAAAGTGTGAATTAATCGTTTGATTTATAAATGAAAACCACGAAGTCCCAGGAGTGTATTGCCTTACTGGAGAGCACACAAGGGTGATAAACCCAGTTGGGAGGGGAACTTCCTCCATGTTATCTGTGAAGGATTTAGGGACCACTTCCTCTGGATCAGCACCCTCAGCCGTGGCGCTATGGCCGTTTGCAGCCCGATGATTCCCTGTTGTCCTGCGCCTTGTGCGTGTTGAGTGCTGGTTAATTACTGGTCTGGCCTTGGCGACTGGGGCGTGGCCTTCGCGTTGCTCACCAGGTAACCTTCTTGATGTTTCCTGAGCTGCGGTTATTGTCCTGCACTCAGTGCCCTGAATTTGCCGAAGTAGCTGATTAGCTGGGTAGCCTCTTAACAGTCGCTTTCTGATTGGTTTCAAAGCACCTTGCTCTGATAATGAGCAGCTCAGGCGATACAATCTCATTAACGCCTCAAGAGGAAATTGCGTGCAGAATGTTCTCACTAGCCCGTGGTTCCTTTTTCTCCGGGCCCTTGGTCTCTTGAGTCCTGGTAGCCTTGAACTCCAGTTTTCCTCTCCCTCACCCACTAAGACTGTAGCCAAGCCTAGGCTGCAGCTTTCTGGTCACCATTGTTTTTTCTCTGAGGCAAAAAATAGGTAAATAAAAACAGCAAAATGTAGGGCTCACCTCATTTTTCTTCTTTGTAGGATCTTGGCCCTTCCTGTCTGTGTCGCCTTGATGACTGCCATGATCTTTAAATAGTTATTTGTTTGACTTTGTTCTTCATCCACCTTTAATTGTTGTTGTTAATGGCGGGGGGGGGTGTTATTCTGTTACATTTGGTTCCATCACAGGTAGAAGGATTCACCCTATTTATTTTTGCTTGGGCTGGGTTTGCCCAGGTACTGATGATGCATCAGCTCCATCTAAGAACCCCTGAGTAGCTGACAATGGAGCGACATGGAATGTATTGAAATAGAAAACAGTATTAAACTAGAAAAAACTTTAAGGAAACAATTAAAAGCATGCTGGTACCAACTAGGGTATGTAAGAGCTAACCCGGTTGGAAGCACTGTAAAGAAGCCTGATATACCCCAACAGGTGTAATCAGACATTCTCCCCAGGTGTGCAGCAGGGGTGAGCTTGGAGCACCATGGAGATGTGAGCTGTGTTTGGAGGGGGTTTCACACCGTTCCTCCCTGTATGGTGCGCGAAAGAGGGGAGTACAGCAACTCCACTGTGAGAGGAGTGGCTTCGAGATGATCAGAGAGGAGGGAGGACCAGAACGAGTGAATGGTGAACCACACTGAGTGCGATAGCAAATGTAATTGGTGTGCTGGGATTTGTCAAAGGACAACCAGAGATCTGAATGAGTGACATTGTCTAGTGACTCCCTACCTTTGCCTCAGCCCAGTGTAATGGCATTTTAATGATTCAACAAAGGGAGAATGTGTGTGTGTGTGTGTGTGTGTCCCCTATTTGAACGGATACATTAATAACTAGTTAAAATGGTTTAGTCTTTTTTAGTTTTCTTAGAAACCCTACTCATATGGAGAGGATGGGAATACACTGTACAGATAAAATTTCATTTTCACAAAGTCCAAGTGGCACTGGAGTATTGTCAAGAGGTGATATAATAGACTTCATGACCACTGGCATGTGTCATGGTCACTTGAGCACCATTATGTGCAAAAGGAAACTAACCTTTATCAAGGATGTACTTGGGCCGGGCATTGTGCTAGCCTGTCACATCATTATTTAGATGGGCTGTGTTGTATAGTAGTGACAGCCACCCTGGGTCCAGACTGAGCAGACACGAATCCCAGCTCTGCCTCATAGTAGCTTTGCTACGTGGGACAAGTTCATCAACTGCTGCTTCCGTTTCCTTGTATGTAAAATAGGAATGATTGTAATAGGACCCATTTCATGGATTCTTGTGAGAAGCATTTGCTAGTAAGAAAGCAGAGTACCACACGGTGCTAGGATTCACACCTATTTTAATCAAAAGCCTACACTTTTTGTCTGTAATACAGTGCTTCCACATGCTAACATCCTTAATATCATCATGCTGCGCAGATCACATTAAATCGATGTCACTCTTGCTTTCTGGGCACGCTGAATGCTAACTAAGATAAGTAAACTATCTATTTTTTATTGTATTTACATTCATCCCCAACTTGGGCATTGGCTATAGAATCCTTGAACTTTTGATAAATTTTAAGTGAACTACTAGACATTAAAAGGTTATACTCTTGTATTTTACTTAATATATTTGTCTCTGTTTTATAAAAGTGCCTAGTAGTACTTTTCTCTACTTAATCTCATTTATTCTCATAATAGCACTTCAGAGGTGGAGAAGATTCTACTATCGCAGCCTATAGATGTAGGAATTGAAGCCAAAGTAGACGCAAACTCGTATCTCCTCGCTCTTAATTCAGAAGTGTTTTGCACTGTGTTTACATGCGTCCTTAGCGGCTGTGGATGAGCACTCACCACGTGCAGGTGTATTCAGCCCCAGCTATACCAAGAGCACTATAGCACTTTTTCCAAAGCAGTTATGACTAGCAGACAAGAAAGGTGTAGTCGATGTGTGGGATTATTAGTGTGGACAGAGCACAACAGACGCACCCAGGAACGATGAAGTGGCCTTGTGTTTTAAGAGAGGCTGCTGTTAGCTTTATTGGAGATGGTTCGGAATGAATGGAAGATGGGTTGCTGCCCAGAGGATTTTGCCGGGTGATGATGTCGTAAGCAGTTGGGGAAACGGCTCTCGTGGTTATGCTTGGACCTTGTGCAATAGGATGAGCAAGTCCGTTTTTGGATCTTTACTAGTGACCTCTGACCTGCATTGCAGGGGTCACTGGTCTCCTTTTTGCATTCTGACCCGCAGCTACCAAGCATTCTCCACCGGGTTCAAAGGTGAGCCAATTAGGTGATGTGGGTAAACCAAGAGAACTTGACCTTTTCTCCTTTCCTTTTATACCCCAAAACTCATCACCTCTTGCTTCTCTTTTCGGTCCCTGATCAGAACACACTGTCTCCATTAAGTATTTCCTTACTGCAGCATAACCTTGTTAAATTTTCATGGGCTTATTCAGGGTTGAAGTAAAACACAATGTCACCCCTGCAGTCTTACTGCCTTGCCCTTTAATAAAAACTAAATGGATGCCTCAGACCTTTGTGTTTGGAATTTTGTGTAAACAGAATCATCCCAGGACCCACGGGGACAAGAACTTGACATCTAAACCTTCCACACTGGTGTTCCTGAGATTTCCCATAAATACATCAGTTTATTACATCTCCACCTGTCTCATTTACCTTTTATATGGGTTGTTTTTCTAACCGCAATTCAAAAAATAAATTTAGAAAGTTACATAACGCACTTAAAAGTGAAACAAGAGAGAAAAGTATTACAGTTCAGTGCACATAATAAGGGTAGCTATTGTTTTGCAAAACTTTTATTACACATCCGCGTATGCGTGTGGGAAGTCACAAGGGATTTAAAGGCTAACGTCGGGGTTCCCTGGTGGCTAGGCTTCGACACTCTCACCACCGTGGCCTGGGTTCGATCCCCACTCAGGGAACCAACCAAAAAGGAAGAAAGAAAGGAAGAAAGGCTAAGGTCTTAGATAACACCCCAGCCGTTCACCGTGGCCTTTTCTCTACTCGGTAAGAGCCCGCAGTGCCCAGCAGTACGCACCGGGCCCCTGCCGCCGCCCCCGGGCGCTCCGGAGCAGGCTGGCTTCCTGCACTGCCCAGACAGTCGCTAGTGGGAGCTCGCACACGAGGGTCCTGAGGAAAGGGGGGCTTCCCACGCTGCAGGCTGGACTTGCCTGAACTAAAGTCAGCCCTCTAACACACTCCCTGGGTTGGCAGTGGCGTTCGCCGTTTTTACTGGAGGCAGCGGCCTGCGTGTTCCCATCGGAGTGCGGCCCCTCCAGTGTCATCTCTGGTGAACTAGCAAGCAGGATCCCGACTTTCTGGAACAGTGTGAGCACCGTTGGTGGGGCCTGCAGTCAGGGAGAACGGCTCTGCTTTAACCTCCAACCGCCAAGGATGGACGACGAGATGCAGGTTGTGCTGTTGCTCTCTTCATTGTGACAAGTGTCTGCAAAATGGAAGTGTGGGACAGAGAACCAGGGGACAAGAGGGACATGCCCACCCCGGTCTCTCCAGGCTGCTTTAGTAATATCCTGTGAGGAAGCACCCTAGGAACTCCGGACCACACTCTCATTATCCCCAGGATTGATTTTTGCTTTTATTATTCAGTTCTTTATTGTGCTTAAGGCACCTGCTTAGTGAAGGGCACACTCATTCCGTTGTATCAGATGAATGTTTGCAGCCGGGCCTCCTGCACCGGGAAGTGAAAAGGCCCTTCCTGATGAAGTGGCAGCAGGGCTCTGAGCCACGGCAGAGTCCCTGTCATGGCAATCGCTGGGTCGCTGTCCCGCTGAGCCCAGAAAGCAGGCCCACTGTGGGGCGGTCTCTGGGTAGGACCGTTCTTGTGCGTGCACCCCACCACTGACATAGGGGTCTCGCAGCTACGGGGTGACGATGGCCTTATCCACTTTTCTTTTAATGTGCACAGCAGCCCTCCAGCTGCTCCCTGGTGTCATCAGGGAAGGTGGAAGGCCGCTAAAAGGCTGAATATTTGTGCTGAAAGGCTGAAAGGTCCATGGCCTTTAGGAAAGGGAAGGATCAGGAAGCAGCTGCCTAATGGATGGGTTATTACTTTTCCTTTGTGTTTTTTACATTCAGTGTCTTTTGGTCACTCTAACTTCTTTAGATGGGAGGACTAAGCAGTGAAATCTTAATTGATGTTTTTTCTACTTATTAATAGTATTAATGTAATAATATTGGTAGGGAAATAGCTCAGAGAAAACACTGAAGTGGGGTTTTCTTTGTTTGTTTTTTTTGGTGGTAGTTCCCTGGCTGGGAATTGAACCCAGGCTGTGGCGTTGAGAGCGCCGAAGCCTTAGCCACTGCACCACCAGGGAACCCCCACCTTCTGTGGATAGACTGGGAAGCTCCTCACACACACACATCTGATTCCCTGGCATGCCTCCTTGGGCAGCACCCTCAGTCACATGACTCCCAGTCAGACATTGCTGAGGCTGTTGTTAAATGTGGGGGAAAGATATAATAAAATCCTGTCCCCGTGTTGACTTTGCATCGATCGTATTGGATCATTTTGCAATAAGAAGATGTGAACATCCCTGATGCTATTACTTATTAATAGTAGATATACAGTGTATGCCATTTTTCACTCTGGACATGATGGGAAAAAAATGTTACTCCTTTGCATTAGTGAAATGATTTCAGCTCCCATTTCAGAATTTCACCTCCAATGGGAAAGAAAAATCTCTCACTCTGTCCTTCCAAGAGAGAGGTATATATTTAGTTCTTTATGGAAATCGCTGCTTTCCTTAGGGAAGTGTTTGAAAGAATTTGAAGATGTTCACAAAAACACGAAGATGAGAATATAGTTAGCACGTGACCGAGGTATGCAAACAGCATTTGGGTCAAGAGTAAAATACAGGTATCTGTTGGAGATTACTAGTCCTTTGAGGTCTACATTATATTGACTTGAGTCTTCTATGTCCCATAAAAGTTTAAATTCTTCTTCGAGATCTTTCTTTCTTTCTTTCTTTCTTTCTTTCTTTCTTTTTTTAGCTTTCCAGGGAGTTTATGTTTTCATGGTTATCATGAGACATTCACTGATATCTCTGTTTCACATCACAGGGACCTGAACCTAATCAGGTTTCAGTCTCTTTCTCTCCCTCTCTCTCTCTTTCTCTCTATCCACCCCTCACCCCAAACTAAGACCCATTGAAACATAACACACCCAAAATCACAGCCTCACATTCTTGGACAGGAATTTACTGAAAATCTGAGTGGTCCCATCACGTACAGTAGAGTTCCTTATTGCATTTTAGATATTCTTGCTTTTGGAAGACTTTTTTTTCCTTCTTCTTCTAACCTTAGTGATGTGTGTGAGTGGCGCGTCCTGTGCCTAGACTTCATGTCGGATGATGTCTGATGTTCAACCTGGCATCTCTGGCCCCTGATTTTCCCACGTGCTTCCCTGAGCTCCGCGTTGCCTTAGAAGTCAAAATAACCCTCATGGGGCCTTCCACTTTCTCATGTGGTTTCTCTCAGGAGCCCCCATTCCCTTCATTGTTGGTGTAAGACACGGGGTTGGAGTCAAGGTCCCGCAGTGGCGGAAGTTTCTCTTGGTGCCTCTCCGGTGCAGACTGGCTCCTCTGTCCTCCCCAGTCCTCTCCCTCCACTGCCACCTGCTGCAGAATGACACGTTTCCTGTCCTATTGGGTGCAGAACGGTTGCAGCTTCTTCTCTGAAGTTTGGAAGCCAGGGAGACTCTGCTCTTGCAGTTCCTGCCCCCAATCACAGTTATTTCCCATTTTCAGAGTATTTCTGGTGCCAGCTCTTCAGAAAGTCATATTTTGTTCATGCTTTGATACCAGCAATAATGAGAGGTGTCATCATCATACAAAATTATGTCGAAACTAGGAATAATAAATCTTAGGATTAATTTTCAGTATAGCACTATAGGGAGGGACAAAAACCATGAGATGGGACAGAAGGAAGGAGAGGAATCCCCAAAAGGCCACAATTGGGGCGGAAACTATCAGAGTTAGGTAATTACAGAATAGATTTTTTTAAGGAAGCACTAACGAACTCCATCCTTGTGATATTAAAAACAACTGGAAAACTACTTGGACATGCTTTTAAGGCCTATCTGTTTTGGCTGCTTAAATGGGTCAAAAGTTCTAATAAAACTTTTTGAGGCTTCCAACCTTGACTTTCAAGTCAATGCAGTCCTTGGGAAATGAGGAAGGAAAACACAGATCAAACTGCCCCGTTCCGAATCGGAGAGGAAGAACCATAGCCCCACTTACCTGTGGTCTTGCTTTCAGCAGTTTCACTTACCTATGGTCAATGGCAGTCCGAAAACATTAGGTGGAAAATGCCAGAAAGAAACAATTCACAAGTTGTAAATTGTGCGCTGTTCTGAGTAGCGTGACAAAACTTTGCGCCATCCTGCTTCGCCCTGCCGGGACGTGGGTCCTCCCTTCGTCCAGCGTCCCCACGCTGCAGATGCTCCCTGCCCATCAGTCACGTAGGACCCAGCTCAGCTATCAGATTGACTGTCGAGGGATCACAGTACTTGTCTTCAAACCACCCTTATTTTACTGAAAAATGGCCCCATGGCACTAAAGCAGAGGTGCTGGCAATCCGGACGTGCCAAAGAGAAGCCTAAAATGCTTCCTCTAAGGGAAAAGGTGAGTACAGTACGGTATTTTGAGAGAAAAAGAGCGACCACCTTCACCTAACGTTCATTACGGTATCTTGTTATAGTTTTTCTATTATTAGTTATTGTAGTTAATCTCCTACTGTGCCTAATTTACAAAATAAGCTTTATCACAGGTATGTGTGTACGGAAAAAACGTAGCATCTTTGGGGTTCGGTACCGTCCGCGGTCTCAGGCATCCACGGGGCTCTTGGAACGTAACCCCTGTGGATAAGGGGAGACTACCGTATATCGTTTAAGAGCACTGTTGGAGAAAGAAACACTTGACTTTGTTAGTGTGGTAGTTTCTATTATTGGGGGAGCAGGTGAGGAGAATTGAGTTAGGTCTGTATCATAGAGCCAGAAGGTAGATATTGAAAAAGACCCTAGAGATCCAGTGTTCCAACTGCTCCTAGCCTAAGCATGAGCAAGCTGAGACCCAGCAAGATAAAATGATTTCTGCGAGGCAGCGGCAAGGCCAAGGTCAGGACCCCTGACCCCTGACCCCTGGTACACGGCACCACCCTCCAAGCCAGCAGTCAGTTACACTTAGGACACTGCATGGCCCAGCTGTACGTGAGTGCTAGGACTGTGCCAGGGTTGTCCGACCTGCTGCAGCCTTAGGAGGCCTGTGCTCTGACAAGGCCAGAGGCTGCAGGGTTCCAAAGAGTGACCATCAGGACGTGTTTCTCACCAGACAGGCTTGCTGTTGCCTCTCTGGAGCACATTTGTACCACCGAGCTGCTGTGCTGTAACCCAAAGGGAACGCTGGTCTAGAATAATGACCTAGTACAGGGGTGTCCAATCTTGTGGCTTCCCTGGGCCACAGTGGAAGAAGAAGAATTGTCCTGGGCCTCACATCAAATTTACTAACACTAACCATAGCTGAAGGGCTAAAATAAGGTCACAAAAAAATAATCTTAGGGAGTTCCCTGATGGTGTAGTGGCTTAAGGCTTCAGTGCTGGCGCTGGGTTCGATTCCCAGTCAGGGAGCTACCCACATACCAAAAAAAAAAAAAAAAAAAAAAAAAAAAAAAATCTCATAGTGTTTTAAGAAAGTTAGCGAATTTGTGATTTGTGTTGGGCCGCATTCACAGCCGTCCTAGGCCTCAGGGCCGTGGGTTGGGCAGACTTGACCTAGAATATCATTCTTTGGGGAGAAATGTGATCAAAGACAGGAAACTGGCTGTAGGTTTCTAGTGTCTTATCATGTATGCGGATGCTGGTTGGAGTTATTGCTCACTCTGGGACGTGTTTATGTTTGTGATTTCCTCCTGCCTACGAGGAGGGTAGCTGTCTGAAGGAGACTGGTGACATTTGATCATATTTGAAATGGGCTGGCGTTGTTTATTATTGAAGGGTCTCTGAATTGCAAAAAGCTTCAACAACAAAGTTGAAATGATGGGTAAACTGAGAAAAAGGCTGGCATGGAATCTATCAGAAAAGTTTAATATTTTAAATTTATAAAGAACTACCAGAAAAAAAAAACAGGGAGAAATAATAAACATCTCAATAGAAAATATGTGAAATATATAAAAATAGTTTACAAAGGGGCCAATAAATGGTCAAGAAAATGGAGAGTGGGGGGCGGCAGTCCATCCTTATTAGTAATCCAAGATACACGTGTAAAACATTGCATCATTTTTATATAAAATTAGCAAAGATTAAGAAAAAATCACAATACCTAGTATTAGAACTTAGGACACTGAATTTCCTTTCATGGAATTTAAACTGCCATCAGTGTTCAAGCCAAATATGATTTCGTGCATTATGAAGAAACAAAAATAATTGTCAAGTAAACTATGATCCAATCCTACCTTACTTAGAATTTTGCTTTGTAATTATTGTAAGATAGTCTTTGTACTTATTTAGAGATAGATTTTAACCCTAAATCACTCTCATGTCCACATAAGGAGGATATTAGCAAAATAAATTGGTTCAGCTGGTTCTTTTCTAAAACTGTTTCACAGTGAGTGCAATGCTTCTGAATTACTTTTCAACTTAGAGCCACATCCCCGTGTTTTCACACTGTGTTATCATCTGTGCCCTCCAGAGATGTGAGGATGCAGCGTTTCATAAAAGATGGCTCTGCTGATTCCTCGGGGACTTTTTTCCGGGCCACCGACACCCATTCTGTGAAATTCCATGCTGGCACGTTCTTAACCTTAAAGAAGGTGTCAAAATGTTTTGAGATGACACTCTGCACTTACGTCCCTTCCTGCACTGGTCTTTACATGGTTCTCTGGTCAAGGTGTTACACTGTGGGGACAGGCAGTGTGACCCACATCCCAACGGCCACCAGGCTGATAGCGATTTTAACATGCTGCCAATTATAAGGAGCATTCTCATTTCAAAGGTGTCAAAAGGCAAACATAATGAATCAATGAAATGTAGAATTTGCAATGCTAAAAACATCCATTCTTTCAGCCTTCCAATTTGATAGTGTGTACCCTAAAAGGTGCCTTGCAATGTGTACACTTTTAACTCAGAAAATAAACCTCTAGGTATTTACCTTTATATAGTTATTGGGAGTGGACAATTTTATAAAGATGGTCATTGCATTTAAAAGTAAAAATATCAAAATCGCCCAGACATCCATAGACGGGAGTTGGTTAAATCAAGGAGGAGACCTACATTAAAGAACTTGATGAGCTTCAGTGAGAACAGGAAAAGATGTGGATGGTGTTCTAAGGGGAAAGATGAAGTTATAAGACATTGTGAATAGTAAATTACTGGTAACTCGTTTCTCTTTGTTTGGATTTTTTTGATATTCTATTTATCACTAGAACAAAAGAACAACGCTATTTTCTTTTTAATGTGTCCAAGCCATCGGTAGAGCGGGCTTCAGGTTTACTGGTACCACATTTCGAGTAAGTTCACACAGATTATGCAGTATCTGTGATGCTGAACAAAGGACAGATGAAAGAATGGTCAGAAAGAAGCCCAGGAAGACACCAGGCAGAGCAGTTCAGGGAATAGAATATTCACTGTTTATTTGCTTAAGAATTTTTGAGGACCTGATACCTTCAAAGTACTGTGATAGATGATGTGAGTTGAAGATTGTTTGGCGTTTTAGCATGATGCTCAGAGTTAAAGTAAAGGAGATGCATAAACAAAATGCCATGGCATTTCCGAGGATGGAAAAATTCATTCGAGCTCGGGGTTCATTGGGGACCTTCTGCAAGGAGTGACGTTATAGTTAGACCAAGACTGGGAAGGTGTTGAGAATGTCTTGAACTGTATGAACCATAGGAGAATTCCACTTAGACAAGCCATGGGCTCTTTAAGAGTGTTACTGTGTTTAAAAGTGAACTTCTGATTACAGTATAACATGCATAAATAAAAGTGCCCAAGACATAAACACACTGCTTGATGGACTTTCAAAAAGTGATCACACTCAGATTAGAAACAAAACATGACCTAACCCCGTTAGCTCCCTCACGCACCCTTCCAATCACCAATCTTCCCCAGAGTAACCACTATCCCCATTTCACATTCCATAGATGAGTTCTGCCTGTTTTTGAACTTGCATAAACAAAGCAATACAGAATGAACTCTTTTGCTTCTAGCCGTATCTACTCAAAATTGTGTCTGTGCGTTTTATCCATGTTTCTGGTAGATATAATTCCAGACTCTACTTAGGTGTACACTAAACCTGCAGAAGGCATAAAAGTGCATTAGTCATATTTGTAATCTCAATATCTGCTATCATAGTGGCTCAGAGTTGGCACTAAATGAAGGCTTGTGAAATATACAGCTGGTTGGCTGAAAGATATTAATTTTCTGAGCTGCAAGGCAAGCAAATGCACTCAGCAAACAGTCATCAGCACCAAAGGAGTTCCTGGCAGTGAACTGGGTGCTGGCAATACCGAGATGCGTACACACTGTCCCTGTGGAACTCACCTTCTGTTTGGGGAGAAGCAAAAGATTCCCAAACCACAGAGTCCTGCAGATCACGGTCCGCTTTAGCCAATAGTGCTTTTATATTCAGGCTGCCTGCTCTGATAAAGCCACATGAAAAGAGTCTAATTGCATCACAGTTTCCAGTTGCTGAGGACACAGCTGCATTTAAATGAAGCCCCAAAGAGTTTTAGGGCTGGAAAGAGCATTAGAGAGCATTAAGTCCACATAAAGAACGTCTCACTGTAGTTGTTGACCATTGTTAATCAGACAAAGGAATTTGGAAGTCACTTAGGGATAAAAGAAATACAACACTGATGATTCTTGAAGTTTCTTGGAATTTCAGCCCAATTTCTGGCTAATCAGGACTTCAAAATCTCTCGTCTGTGTAAAGGAATATGCAGTCTTGGAAATCACCATGTTACCTTGCCCAGAATAAAAATAAAAGGATTATTTGATCACAGCAGACTTAAATTCTATCTTTTCTGAAGCAAACAAATATGGCCAAGAAGACTCTAAACTATCTTTGAATATGGTATCTGTATTTTTGAAGTTACTATATGACTTTTTGAAGCTCAGAAAAGCTATAACTTGTATAAAAACCTATGTTCATCCTTGCAAGGTACTTTTACTATGTAGCAGGGGGGGAAATCTTCCTAAAATGAGTATAATTCATTGTTTTAGAGGCTAAAAATTATATTTAGTGTTAAAAAAAGTATGAGTGCATACTACTCCTGTGTAACCAAAAAACAAAACAAAACAAACAAACAAAAAAACAACAAAAAACAAACTGCCCCCAAAGAAACCAACCAACCCAGAAACAGAAACACATTGCACAAGAAGTAAATGTGGCCATTAATATCCTCTCCTTCCCTCTCCCCATCACAGAAGGAGCTACTGCTAACTGTTAAGACTCGTGTCTGCACAGGACTTTTATTTTAATTACAAAATGCATCATGTATGCATGAGTGCATGTAACATGTAGATAAAGAATAGTGATAAATAGCTACTCACAAAATCTCTTCCCGGCACTCAGTATACTAACTGCATTATTCATAAGTAGCACTTCCGAAGCCCCTGGGCGTCCCTTTAGGATCACATGTCTCTCTCCTCCTCCAAGGCAACCACTATCCTGACATTCTTAAATCATTCCCTTGCCGCCTTGTTTAATGCCTACATCGGAGGGCTGTCCGGGAAAAATCCAGCCATAAATGCTGCTGTTTTTCGTATTATGTGGCTGGATACTTTACGGAAAGCCCTTGTACACAACCCTAAAAAGAAATATATGCACACACACATTTTTGTTTTACTTGCTTTATACACCATATAAACGTGTGTATGTATCTGTCAACTTAACCTATACATAAACCTTACATACAAATTTTGTACAACTTTATAAAATGGCTAATTTTACATAAATGGAATCACTTTGTCTCTGTGTTGAATTAACCTATTTGCTCTGCCAGATCCCTCTTTTAAAGGGTACAACTCTACATTTGATTTTGTTCCTTGGAGAAAAGTTGTAACCTGGATATTGTCTTCCAGCTATATAACTTGAACCAGTATTTCAGAATATATATAGCCTTACTACAAACCCAGAGGAATGATAATATTCTTTTCAATTATGTAGGAGACAGTGATAGTACCTCCAGTCATAGAAACAGCTATCTGCTAAGCTACAATCATAAAATGGTAAACATGCAGGAGTGCTGAGCTGTGATTTTTATTTTTGTATGTGTTTCTGATTCACGTCTAGAAGTGAAATGGGTGCGTTCTATATAAATATGCATTCTGCTTAAACTTAAACATGATTCAAATTAGGGACAGTCTTACTCATACAACGTTATACTACTTACTAAGAGAGAGAAATTAAGTATGTATGTGCAGAAGTGGGGGTGGGGACTTACAAAATCTGTATCCTTGGTTTTCTACTACACTTCCAAAGAGCCTATTTTTAATCTTTGCTCAGTCTTCATTTATGCATATTTTATTGTATCTTAATTTAATTGTCTTTGTAGCTTTTGTAAAATGCCTAGAAAGATATCAGAGTCATGTGAGACATGTGTACTATGCAACTTGGCACATGTACATGAGAATTATGTATGCACATTCTGTCACATTGGCAGAAAGGACTCCACGGCCAACTTTGGGTACATTCTTGGGGTCTCTATGTCTTCAGGCAAAAATAAAGGGACACAGGGAGATGTATATAACAGGGCTCTCCTACTGATCATGGTCCTTCAGACACTCACGTGCCTTTGAAGATACCACATCTCTGTTTGATTCCACACCTTCAATAACTTCAGCTTTGTAACTTCCCGCAAGGCAGAGTCAAAATTCCTCATTAAAACCAACACCACAAAGTGTAAATCAAACCTGTTCATGATTCTAAGCCAAAATGGAAGAGGAAAAACAGGAGGGCAAGGCAGAAAGGACTTAAGTGAGGACTGACACCATGGCCTTGAACACAAAGCATTTTCACAGTCATTTGATTTTGTTTTTTGAATGTGGTCATTGATGTTTTTCCTGCTTATGGTAGTTAAGTCGGTGTCTAAGGATCTCATTTCCTTATTATACAGATTCAAAAGAATTGGTTATTTCCCTGTGCTTTTGGGTTCTTGAGAAATCACCCTGTGTTATGAGGGGGAATTTTATAGTCCCGTTAAATGGATTCACCATCTTTTATGAGCATTCTGACAGTTCATTGGGAATATGCCTTTTACTTCGGGGTGTTTTAAAGTCAGAAAACAGAGGATCAGCTTTTTCTTAGTTCACATGGTAAGTATCTACAAAGGCCCTAAAAAGGTTTGGAAACACAAGGAAAATGGTATATTACTATTTTTTTTTTATCAGATTGATTATTGTTGCATTGTAGAGATCCTTCACCTGAATGTTGAAGAAAACTATACTGAGCATCATATTTGCAAATGTAGATAACATACTATTTAAAAATAAGTTTGGCTGATGTTTCTTGACTGTGTAGACACCCTGTCTGTGAGGCATATTTTTTTTTCCTTTTGCACCGAGTTAGAAAGGCAAGGAGGTAGAAAATCAGAATCCAGAACACAAGGAAAGCTGCCCCCAAATGATTCATCTCAGGACATGAAGACCAGAACAATCAGAAAATGCTAGAAAAACCATTATTGGTGCATATGACCACTGAACAGGAATTCAGTCGACTCCCTCCATTCCCATGCACTTTGTTTTCAGCTATGTTGTTTCCCAGAAACTTGGCCCATAATGTACACAGCAGTGACGGAGGAATCACTGTCTAAATCCCTCAATTGTTATGTTTGTTGCTTTTAGGCTCTTTAACGAACCTGCGGGGAATGTGGTCAATAATATGTGTGACTACTTTGGATTATTTTAGTCCCTTTTCTTTGAAGAGTTCAGCACAGCAGAGAAACTTGGAACTCAGATGATCATAATTCATCATACCTCAGGCCACATGTTGGGACTGAGCAAGTAACCTAAGCAGCCAACTTGGGGAAGCAAACTGCCTTTGGTTTCTTTGAGGCAAACCCCTAATTATACTTGACAGTGAAATAGTATTGAATGCAGAGGGACCATAAAGTTCTGAGAATCCTGGGGCACAGGTGGAATAGTTTATGGTTTTGAAAATTAAAAGAATTCGCCACGGGGAGTAGAAATCTGAGAAAAAAACTAAAAGCCTTCCTACTCCCTTGCTATGAAATGGGGGCACATGCAAACTCTATGGAAGGAATCAGTTTAAGTGTTTTGTTTTGTTTTGTTTTTTAACACACATGAACATAATCTATCTCTGAAGGGATAATTGGTTCTGGAAAACTCTATTAATCTATTCTCTTGCCCTGAATATATATTCTCAGTCCATCTCTATCTCTATCATTTCTATCTCGATCTCTCTCTCTTCTCTCCCTGAGATAGACGCACATACTCAGATGAATAGTTCAATTATTTTTACTTTGTTCTGAAAGGTGTGAACCTCACAGACCTCTATATTTTTGTCTTTGCTTACATTTCTACATTATGTTGTTAAGTGGTTTTCAGGGTTTTTCCCCCCAATCAATTTGGAAGATAAAAACTTAACTCCTTTTGTAGGAATGTTTCATAAATCTGAAGTCTCTAAGTAGGGAACTCACAGAATCCCTCCCACGCTTACACTGGGCTGACAAGCAGCGGTGGCTGCTTCCTGTTCTCTGTCCAATCAAAGCACGGTCCTCAGGGGCTTGCACTGGGGCAGTGTGGGAGTCCTTTCGTCTCATTTATTTCCTGCTGTCCATCAGTAGACCTGAGAAGGTTTTTCCCATGCTCCGTCTGCTCGGAGTGAGTTGTTTGGCAGATGAAGTTGAAGAGGGAGCTCGAAGGAGACACAGGAAAAAAAAACACAGCAAATTTACTTAGCTCGAAATAACAGCTCAACTAACACCTAAATATCGACTGACACCTTCCTTTCTAGAATTTGCAGAGTCGTGGCTGCTTACATCTGACACTGTACCTTCAGGACTGACAGTGCTGAAAGCTGTAGACAGAACAGCAGACCCTTCTGATGGTCGTGGCTTAGGATGTGGTGATAGGAGCGCTGTGCCATAGGATGGCCACTTACCCAAGGGTGACATTTGGTCACCTCCTGCTCCTCAGTGGTGACAAGTACATCAGATTCATGATTCAGCAAGCAGGTCACTTGACCCCAGGCCATATGGGCAGACCATTTGGTGATCGGACCTCGCACATGTGGCCTCAGACCGGATCCACCCTTGTGGCGGCGCCCCCTGACTTCTGTGAGATTCCTCTTGACTTCTTGTCACAGTCTCTCTGTGCCCTCCATTTCCATCTGACCTCCCCCGCTGGACTTGTGCGGCTCCAGCCTCCTGGTCTCCCATCACTGTCAGCCTGTCTGAAGGTCTAATTCCAAAGCCCTCCACAGAGCTGAGCTTAGGTCGTGACAGCTGACATTTTCCCCTTGACCTTTCTCAGACAAACAGAACGCATGTAGAGGCAGAAATGGGTGCGGGGGGAATGGCAATTTTTAGATTAGTTGGTGTTTCGCAGAACAGAGCTTAGGCAATGTTATGAGAAGAGGACACCTTTGAGTTAAGGACCGAATATAAAATGAAGCTAATGAAGAAATTAGACGCATTTTAAGCGGTCACAGTGCCATCCTGTGACAATAGAAAAGAACATTCAGATGGATGCAAGCAGCTCGTACAGGATTGGATGAAGGTAGCGAAGGGACCAGAGGCAGCCAGGAGGCAACTTCATTTGATGGTGCACAAGAGGCTTTGTTTTGCAATTGCCTTTTGCAGCAAAAGCAAACACCTTGTAGTGCTAGGCTGGCGGAGAGCTTCGTGGTGCTGGTGGGGAAGGACAGAGTTCATGACAGATTACTGAGAGATTTCATGTGCAACTGGAGCTAAATCTTCCTGGTACAGCTGACTAATCTGGCTTTTCTGGGAAGAGGTGTTTTTCAAGGGAGAAGTACTTATTCATTTTTTGTTCAAAATGTTACTTAAATAGGGCTTTTTTGAACTAGGAAATTTTTTTTCAGTTTCCTGTATAATGTACACTGGCTCTTACAGTTTTAAACAATGTGTATAGAGTTCTGACGATGCTTTATGTGGCTTACTTCATATAATTATCACAGCCGTGCCATCATCTCAGTATTACGTTTATTGCCATTTGCCTGTAAAGGAACAGAAGAACCTCAGGGAGGGTAGCAATTTGCCCAAAGTCTCACAGCCTTTGTGGTCCAGAGCCTACAGTGGTGACCATGGCCCCACAGGAGCAGGATGCCCACTAAATGCTAGGCATTCAGTCTGTATGTCACAGTCCTGTCAGGAGGCACTATCAGCCCCATTTTACAGAGGCGGAAACTGAGGCTCGGAGGACAGGAAGCTAATGCATAGTAGGATTTAAAATCATGTCTGCCTTGCCCTCCAAATCATTCTCCTCCCACTGCTGTGTGTGGTGTTCAGCAGATGTTGAGCTACTTACACAGGCAGACCTCAGAGCCATGGCCGGTTTGGTTCTGGACCACCACAATAAAGCACCTCTCACCATAAAGCAAGCCATGAAATGTTTGGTTTTCCAGTGCACGTAAAAGTTATGTTCAATTATACTATAGTCTATTAAGTGTGCAGTCACATTATGTCTAAAAAATGTATGTACCTTCATTTAAAAAACTTTATTGCTAAAAATTGCTAGCCATCATCTTCTCCCTCGTGAGTCATAATCTTTTCTGCTGATTGGTGAAAATGCAATTATCCATGAAGCACAGTACAGTGAAGCACAACAAAAGGAGGTACACCTGTCCTTTTATAGTACCTGTCATGTGCCAGGCACTATTCTAAGCACTTTACATATGTTAACTCCTTTTAAAAAAAATGATCCTGCATATTAAGTACTCTCACTTACCATCTCCATCTTCCAAATGAGGAAATTGAAGCCCAGAAAGGTGAAATAACTTCCAAAGTCACGTTCCTAGTAAGTGGTAGACCTGGAATTTGGGCCCAGGCAGTCTAACTCTAGGAATTGATAACGTTCTACACTCTCCTCAAGGAATAAAAATGAATGAAGGTGAAAGTAAGGAAGGAAAAAAAATCAAAGCAGCCTTTTGGCTTTCTTAGGAGTTTGAGTGGCCTAGGGTTTTTTCAGACTAAAACAAGGCTGAATTTGATCTTTGCAAACACGATGGGATGTGTCGAATGCAAGCAGCTGGAGGTGGACAGGAAGACAACATGGACAGGAGAGCAGAGAGTCGACACTTTTAGCCAAGAGTTGGCCTCTCCCGGCAGCCTCCGTACTATTATAAGAATGCGTGAGAGCAGCCACACGCTGCTTACCACTTTTTACACCGAATTAGGCGCTCTACTAACAGTCTCTGTTAGAACCTGACAGAACTGATGAAGATGATCAGACAAGTTACTCTTCATTGAATAGCACTGTCTAATCCTATGCTCTCGCAGTGAGGTGTGGTGAGATAGTTTGCATTTGAAATGGAAGGGACTTTCTGTGAGCCTAGTTTTAATCTTAAACTTCTCTTCAAACTATTTATAGACACGTCTCCTTTGATTTTGAAAGCAAGCCTGGCAATAGTTTAATACAGGAGAGTGAAATTTTTTCCCCTGTAAGCAGCAACACATATAAAGTGGAGCCTGCCCTCCAACATACCTTTCATTAAATTTATTTTTTATTTAAGTGCAGTTGGTATACAATCTTATATTGGTTATATTAGTTTCAGGTGTTCAATATAGCGATGTGACATTTTTATATCTTACAATGTAGTCACCTCACTAATTCTGCTAACCATCTGTCACAATCCAAACTTATCACAATATCATGGACTACATTCCCCTTCTCACCCATCCCCCACCCCCTCCCTTCTGGTACCACCCCCGTTGTCTCTTTCTGTGAGCCTGTTTTGGTCTTGTTTTGTTTTGTTTATTTGTTTATTGGTTTTATTTTTAGATTCCACATATAAGTGAAACCATATGTTATTTGTCTTTCTCTGTCTGACTCATTTCATTTAGTATAATACCCTCCAGATCCATCCATGTTGTCGCAAATGGCAAGGCTTCATGCTTTTTTTTTTTTTTTTTTTGGCTGCATAATATTTCATTGTATAAGAGGGCTGTCTGGAAAAAAATCCAGCCATAAATATCTCTTTTTCACATTACATGGCTGAGTACTTTCCAGCCAGCCCCATCAGCCATATATATATATATATATATATATATATATATATATATATATATATACACACTTGTATATCCTGTGTTCTTTATCCATTCATCTATCAACGGACACCTAAATTGCTTCCATATCTTGGCTATTGTAAATAATACTGTAATGAACATAGGGGTACATGTATCACTTTTAATTACTGTTTTCATTTTCTTTGGCTAAATACCCAAAAGTGGAATTGCTGGGTCATACAGTCTATCTATTTTTAGTTTTCTGAGGAACCTCCACACTGTTTTCCATAGTGGCTGCTCCACTTTGCAGTCCCATCAACAGTGCACAAGGGTTCCCTTTTCTCCACATCCTCTCCAACGTGTTATTTGTTGACCTTTTGATAATAGCCATTCTGACTAGTGTGCAGTGATATGTCATTGTGGTTTTGATTTGCATTTCCCTGATGATTAGTGATGTCGAGCATCTTTCAAATGACCTCAGGCAACCCTGTCACACTTCACATTCCCCCATGACCCAGGGAATGGTCAAGTGCAGGCACCTTATGGTTCACTGGGTCTCTTTTGGGAACAGGCTAAATTCTCTGAGAATTGATTTATACTATTTGTGCAGCTTTCAAAGTTTCCAAGCATGACCACATTTTATAAAAATATGAGAGCTGACTATTGTGCTTCTCTTAGGATGCTTAGGCTTCAAGAAAAAAAAATGATTCATTTTTGTTTTTCCCTGACCAAAACCTCAGAGATGGATGCAGGCAATAGCTACTGGGTTTTGTTTGTATTGCTTTAAAGCTGCTGCAAGAAAAATCAAAGACTCTGGAATTTAGATTAGAGAAACAACTTAACCTCAGTGGTCAGAGAGGCAGGACAAAGCCCCAAGCAGAGCCTGTCCCTGGTCGGGTCCCCAGCCTCAGAGGGTAGAATACTAGTCTGTCTTCAACAGGTTAAACAGTACCTTTGCAAGTGCTGAATCCGGACACATGGTGAGAGCACCGGCCTGGCTGGTCCCCTTAACAAGGGAGAGGGCATACAAGGAAAAGGAGACTAGAATCTTCCCCACGTTGTTAACTGAACAATGGTGGGAGGTAGTCCTCATGGGCTCTGTCCTTGTTTCCATAGTTAGGAGGCTCTCCCCCACCTTTCTCTTAAGAATTTTTGGACATTTTAAAATTCATATACAATAAAACTCACTTTTTGTTTAATTGTACAATCCTGTGAATTTTGACACGAGTCATGTACCACCACCACAATCAAAGTGCAGAACAGTTCCATCACCCCCCCATTCTCTTGTACCCTCCTTTGTGGTCACATCCCACCCCCACTTTCATCCCTGATGGTCACGGCTCTGCTCTCCATCACTATAGTTTTGCCCTTTCCAGGACGTCATGTGAATGGGATGATCCTTTTGTACCTGGCTCCTACTGACCACAGTGCATTGGAGAGTCATCCTTAGTGTCGTACATGTCAGCAGTTCACTCCTGGGATTCCTCTGTGTGGGTGTGCCGGGGTTTGGGTATTCATTCACACATTGAGGACATTAGGTTTGGGGTGATTATAAATGAGGCTGTTGTAAACGTTCACGTTTAGACTTTTGTGGGGACATATGTTTTCCTTTGTCTTGGGTCCCCTCTCTCTTTGGATGGGCACAAGTCACTGATGTCTAACTCCCGTTTTTGCCTCTTCTCTCCCAATGTGGTCAGAAGGAAGTGTAGTGAGTTCCGTTAAAGAACACCAGAGCCCCAGACCAGGTAACTTTTCCAGGGTCCCTGGCTACTGCTTCTCAAGCTATACCCCTGAGACCAACAATTTGGGGAGTGAGAGGCAAGAATAATTCCATTGGTATCAGGGACTGGAGTGATGACTCAGACAGAACTGTCCTTCAAACAGTATCATTTTGCCCAATGGAAGAAATTGTCATTCACTAGCATATTTAATGTATTAAATATTTAAATGTAAGTAAAATTTAAAGTAGAGATAAAAACAATTATTTAATGCTTGTTATATGAAATATTTTTGTGTCTTTTATGTGTTTTTCTTTTAAATGACAGACTTACAAGTAAAAGACCTCAAGGGGGCTGGACGTGACAATTCGACTAAAGGAAACTTTCAAAGCTGTTCGGATAAGGGAGGTCAGGAAGGGTCCACCCACACAAAGATGCCAAATTTCGCAGGAGAAAGAATAAACGAAGGATAAAAGGCACAGTTTGAAGTCTTGACAGAAAAACACATACCGTGAGGGTGCGAAGCCCAACCCTGAGTGACGGGTTAAATTAAATCTGATTTGCTTGTATTTTAGAATCGTGGCCTGATCGTATGCTCTAGGTCAAGAAAGAGATCATAAGCAACTTTTGTAAGAAACAAATGGAAAGAAAAACTGAATATGACTGACACAGTTGTCTGCTCTTTTTTAGAAAGCAGTTTTAATATACTCGGAGACATGGGAAGTAGGCCTGACTGAGGGCTGGTGGAGAGGAGAAAGGAATTTGGGGCAATGGCAGCGCAAAAATCGTTAGAGCTAAGCCTGCACGGCCTGGGAAAGACTGAAAATGATTTCACCTATGCATGTCCCCTTTTAGAAAACTTGAAAGGAATCTTTAAAGAATAGTTCTTATTTGCAATTTTACAAAAGATACGTAATCCTCATACATTTTTATGAAAGCAACTGACTAGATGGTGCCATCATCTTTCGATCAGATCTGGAAAAATCTTTGTTTAAAGGAACTGTTCTGATGCTAAAGAATTTTCCATGGGAACTCACATTAGGAAAAGTAAGAAGGAATGACAGAAGTTTGCTTTTTTTAAGTACTGGGAATGAAAATATTTTGAAAAGCCCAATGGAAAATTCTTTAAAGTCTTATTTTAATTAGATTCAACTCAAATTATATACAAAGGCTGTACGTCAAAAGTCATGAATATAAAAATTAGAAGCAAAATAAAACTAAAGCAATTTTCTAAGTGACTTATAACAGAGAGGAGCAGGACTAGTTTTAGCTCAACAGTTCCTTCGAGCCAAGCCAACATAAAGGAGCACTTCAGGGAAAAACGTAGTAACATCTGCACCTTAGTTTATTAGATGAAGATTAAAGAGTATAATTCCAGTTGGAAAACAACAATAAATATAGGTCCTAGCCTCAAATTTTTAGCTATTTAATGCTTCCTTTTGAAAGTTACTTCAAGATGGGCTTCCTTTACTTAGCTGACATGCATGGGTCTAGACCCTTCCTGAGAGCCAAATCCTGTCCACTGCCCATTTTTGTAAATGAAGTTTCATTTGAGCACAGTTACACCCATTTGTGTAGGTATTGTCTAGGGCTGCATTCTCATTATAGTGCAGAGTTGAGTAATTGTGATAGATTATATGGCCCACAAAGCCTAAAATACTTACCTTCTGACTCTCCAGAGAAAGCCTGTCCACCCTTCCTCTAGAGTCAGCCCTTGAACCAGAGCTTCTGTTGGTTGAGTGACTTTGATCTAGATTCAGTTCCCAGGACCCAGACCTTGATTTTTCCGTTCAGGAAGATTGAATTGCACTAACAAAACTCGTAGGAGACTTAAGACAGAAGAGTTCTAGTTTAATTGACAGTCTGAAATTCAGCTGCTGAGGGCACTGGTGTACTTACTGTGCTGGTTAGTGACTCGTCTCTGCTCCCTAATCAGATGGTGTTTGGAAGATTGTCTGATGTGCTTCAGGTCAACATAAGTATTAGTCTCCGTGTTCTGCCAGTTTGCTCCCAGAACCATCTGCTGACCTTCCCTACATCTCAGGGAACATTCTAGTTTCCCTGGCCAGCTGGTTTCTGGGAAGGTTTGGCAATGGGAGGCACTGGGGGAGTGGAGAAGCCCAGCTCTCCCTCTCGCGTCTGCTTGGGCGGCACCTGTGGAATGGTGGTGTCTGTGTCGTGGCTCCACGCCACTGCTCAGCCTTACCGTCTCATCTAGATCCCACAGGCCAGCCCCAGCCTCTGGGCGTTAGTCACATGCTCACTCCTAAAAGGGAGCAGTAGAACTGATCTGATCTCTAGGTTGCCACCACCTCCCCTGTTGGCTTGTGAACCAGTTTCCTTCGCTTGAAAATACTTACAGTGGTTTGTGTTTTTCAGACATGGCTGATATAGGTCAAGCCCTCTGTCAGGAATAACCTTGGAGCCACCCGTTCACATGCTCTTAGTCAGAATTCCCCTTTCCCTGGTTGCCGGGCACACCTGTCCTCTCTTGTCAACAGTCTGCAGTAATGCTACACAACCAGCTCGGCCAGGCTTGCCTGCCAGCCATTGTGATTGTGATTTTCTTGTTGCCAAAACCCAGTTCTCTTGAAGGCTGTTGCTTAATATATCATTTTTTTTAAACAAGGTATTCTCAAAAATTCAATATCAGTAATTACATCAGCCTCTACCGTGGTTCCTCTGTATTGGTTCTCCCTTCCTTCATCGCCTTCAAATGACCAGAGTCATCTTCTTGCCCCAGAAGTCAGGATGGGGAGGGTTCCATGAACAATACTTCACTTCGGGAATCTTCACGCTGCCTTCGCCCCCGCCCACCCACTGTGGCCACCTGAGCTGAACACAAGGTCAGGCCCCACCCAGCCTCTGGTCCTCTTCCTGGAACTCCTTCCTTGCCCTCCCTCAAGCTGGACAACTCTGTTTATTTATCCATTGTGTCTTCACTAAAACTACCCTTTCTCAGCAGCTGTGTGTCTTCCTTGGGCTGGGATTGTAGAGATGGCCACCAAGCCCGGCTGGCCAGACGAGAAACAAGAATTACGTGGAACTTAAGTTTTGAAAACTAGACTTCCCTGCCGTTTTTCACTGAGCACCATGTCTTAGTTGACCACTTAGATCAACGTAGTCGCTTTCAAAAACATCAAACACCTTAGCTGTTCAGCAGTTCCTGTGACACGGTTGCATGGCTGTGGGTGGGAAAGGTCCTCAAGCACTGATGCCCGAGACTCTCTGCTCACTGTGTTCAGGCAGCAAAGGCTGCCATGTCCAGCAGAATCTCGGGCTCCAGACCCACTGAATCAGAATCTGCATTGTAACAGATCCCTGGGCAGTTCACATGCGGACTGAAGTTCGAATACCATTGCCCTGGAAGTGGCTTGAAATTATGGCAGCCTCTCATGTGTATTTGATATTTTTTTCTCCCATAAATAAAAGGAAAAGTTTTTCCAAGACGACAGTGCCAGCCCTGACAGTGTAGCTGTTGGTCCTTGGGAGTGTGCAAATGCAATGTTGTCAGGATTCCAGGAGTGGGGAATGGCCTTTCTTCTGAAGAACGAGCACTCCCATCGTGCTCTCTTTCAACTGAAACATCTGTACTTCTTAAAAGGTGTAGGGGTCTCCTTACCCATAAAATTATCCCTAAACCTCTTAACACATGTCCTTTCAAGACCAATAGAGTGTTATATTTTCATTCATAGAAAAACGTTATCATACTCAGAAACCTCATATTTACATTTGTACCATATTTTACATTAGTTAAACTCTAGGCCAAAACGTTTCATGATTTTTCCAGCAATAAATTTCCATCCTCCTTCCCTTCCTTCTTCCTCCTTCACTACCTTCCTTTATTGACTTTTTATTTTTCCTTCATGTTATCAATAATGCAAAAGTATTTGAGGCCTTCATTTCTTAAGAATTAAACTGTAAGTGCTACCCAATTTTCTTATTCCATCTCCTTAGAAGACAAAATTCACCAGTGGTAACTTGGGCAATATATTTTGTTTACTCAATCTCAGTGCTAAAATTTGCCATTTGGGTGATAAGAAACCGGTTTGGTCCTCTGAGAAGAATGTGTCTTGACTCTATCTCAGTGGTAGAAACAGGTATTTTATATGTGGATTTTTCCATTAGATCCTTAATTTTTACCTATATTTTTATTTTATCAGTTCCCAAGCAGTGGTATGCATACCCCCCGGCGGTATGTGCTGGGGTATGCAAAAAATAATCAGTAATGGCAAAAAAAACAAGTAAAATAATACAAAACTTTAGGGAACAATGAATGTTAAGTTTGAATCATCATTAATGGAGACACTTTGAAATTACATCACATGAATGAATGATGATTGGTGAGGGCGTGGCTATGAACCCGCCCCCAAATCGCTCTTCTACCAATCATTACCCAGTTTCAGAACAATCCATTTGCAACATTTCTAGAACTTCCCCAAACATATAAATATATTCGTAGCCAAACTGATCAATTTAGTTATTGACTGAGTAAAAGTGTGTTGTCTTTAATCATGATTCTTTTCAAGTAGTTTTTTAATTTAAAGTTTAAATACTTGATCATTATCAATATTTAACTGTTACAAATATTGCAAAATGGATCTGTGGTTTGTACTTTTAGTGTAGTAATTTTTCTTTCCTAACTTATTACCTCATTTTTACTATTTTTACGGTAAGGTAGGCATTAAACAAAACTATATTTAAAAACAGTTGTTTTAAAAACAGGGGGTACAATTATAGAAATGGGTACACAAGTGGGGAAAGGTTGGGAATCACTGCCTTAGATGACTGTAGAACTCTTATTTAGCTTTTTCTCTGGGCTTTTTGAGATGTTTTCCATCTTAATGTAAAAAGCCTTTTGAGAAATCATCCCCTCTGAACTTAAAAACTGGAATCAAATCTCAAAGCTCTGAACAACCAACTTTTAGTAATTTATAGTCAAGTTAGTTGTTTGGCAAATAACTAAGTATGAGGTGATATTGACTGATCAATAAAATCCACCTAGAGCACTAGGACCAAGGAATTTTTTCCCCTCAATAACAAGGAGGTGATAGGGCCTGAATTTAATTAAAGGTATCACCTGTCTGGTTTTCACCATGTCAAGACAAGCACTAAATGCTTAGCCTAGAACTTTCTGGTTCTTGAATATTAGTCAAATTATTTCAACCATACAATTGTACCCACTCCGGACTTCAACTTGAATCCAAGAAAAGGTTCTTACAGTCAGTTGCCATGCTACAATAAAGCTGATCTATTTGTGGTGCTTCAGATGGGGCTGACCTGGTTTCTCTCTGAAAATTATGTTGACTTAGAATGTGAATAGTTTAAGTACCATTTCACACTTTTACAAGAGTAGTTTTTAGACAACCTCAGTCTATATACATTTTTCTTCACAAAAAAAATAGCAATAAATATGCTAACAATAGGTTATGTTGTTTGTTATTAAAGCAATGCCACACAAAAACCAAAGAGGCAAGCCTTGATCTATTTGCAAGTAAATAATCTGAAGTTCTTTAAAAACATGTGTGGCATATTGTGGGTATACAGTATTAATAATTCAGACTTTACACTAATTTACACTAGTATTCAATGAAGTATTCCACATTATTTATGCTCTGTGGTTTTGTATGCCTTTAGTGTTTTGGGGGGAAATCTGCTTTGCAAAAAATGTGGTAAAAATATTATCAGACAGAATTAATATTATAAATATTATTATAACTATTACAAAGACCTTCTAGTTTAATACACTCATAGTGGAATGTTTATTACTAAGCATTGCCTTTAATTCACAAAGGTGCTATAACTCTTTGCTTCAGAAGTGGGAATACACACTTCTGAAACTTGAAGTGTAATGTGTAGAGAGCTAAAATTACTGAGGAATGGATTAATTTTTTTACACATATACTGAACAAACAATAGCATTTAACAGTTGCTCCTTGCTCTGCTATTCTTACATCCAGAGAGGAAGGGTCATAAGGAGAAATAATTGAACAGCAGGAGAAGGAAGTTCATGTGGATTCATCCTTTTCCAAATTGAACACACTTGGATGGGTGAATCAAACAGTGTTGAGAAGGGTTAGAAGATAATCATGATGAAAAGACAGGGGAGACGGAACTACCCTTGCAGAGACAATGCCTGTGGTGTGTTATTTCAACATGAGCAGCTTTCAGAAAGAGAGTGTTTTCTGGGGTGATGGCATAAAATATGGGATTCCAGCCGATCTTAACATCAAAATGGAAATGGTTCTGCTGGTTGTACATTGTCTCTATTTGCAGGATCATATGCAAGTTGTATGATTTTGTGTGGTTAGGTGGATGTCATACAAGTTGAAGGATTTGGAGTTTGAGGGACAGGGGCAAACATTGATCTGGATGTCAAGGCCAGTTTTTCTAAAGTTTGACCTGATGAGAGGAAATATTCTTCTTAAATTGCTGAGTTCAGTCTACCTTTGAAGAGTGAATTATAATGAATTTCTTCAAGAGCGTATATACACTAATTCATTGCCTTTTAAAATTTGCTTTTTACTAGGAGGCATCTCTTAAGTGTTAACTAAGCAGTTGATATAGAAAACTTGAAATATACCATGAACAAAGGATTTTTTTTTCTATATGTAATTCTAGGAACTGTTTCTGTTTCTAATATGTTTGAATAGTTTTGTTCCCATTCTGAGAGGAATCAGAAACAGTCAGATATCAATAATCTCAGGGAACTTCTCTCTGTTGCTTTCCTTCCGTGCCTCTACCTGTCACACACAAACTCCAAGTCTGTCTGTGCCACATAGGAGATAGCAGCAACCCAGGATGCAAGGGCTCATTGCCGAAACCAGAGAAGCAGGTTGATTGGGGACATTGAGTCCTGTGATATATTTAGAACTTATTTAAGAATGGTCATGTCATTAAACTTGTAGCCTATAAAGCCCCATCAGTATCAGACCCTCTGATAATTCAATAAATAATGCAAGGGACAGTACCTCTCATCTCACTTCATTGGTATTTACTCTGCTTTCCCCACTCCAATACTACTACCTCCATTTCTTTTTTATCTTTTAGTGTGGTGTTAAGTTTTTTAATATGAGTACCATGGAAAAAACATAACTGATTAAAAAATTTTAATGGATGAAAGCCATGTATAAGACATTCTCATCTTAACCTTGATCTCATAGTATTCACAACCTGCATGTAGGCCAAAATGGAACATACCTAGCCAATCATGGTTGAGATTTTCTGAATGCCTACCACGTAATAGGTAGAGGAGTGTGCATTTCCTTATTTAGCTCACAAAGGCTCAAATCCCACCTCTGTCTCTTACTAGCTATGTGGCCTTGGTTTTCTCGGATGTAATACAAGGAGATTAATTGTTCGTAATTCATAAGGTTATTATCAGCATTTAAATTAGTTAAAGGCGTATTGACTGCTTAGAATAGCAGCTGATACACAGTTAATGTTCAATATGTGTTTTATGATCATTAAGTAGAGCTTAAAAAGTAAAAAAGAAAGAGTAAAGAGAAATGTGTAACTCGTTTGTTTTAATCAGGGAACTTTTTGTCATTAATCATTGTAAAATGATCCTTACAGTTCAATGAGCAGCAAAGGCTCAGGTGAAAGCCTTCAACTAGATTATAATAAAGTGTGTGACTGTTGGTTACTCGGCTTTTATAATTACAAAACCCCAGCCATCACAAACAGATACACGTGTACATGTACAGGGATATATGCATACGCACATACAGGCATACACATGCAAAACTGTGAGAGTCTGTGAAATCTGCAAAGGAAAGAAGAGTGTATTTATTTTGTATCCCTTGAGACTGGCGTAATAACTTGCACACATATGTTCTAAATAATCAGTTCATTTTCCCTTACATCCCCCACTTTCTCCTGTCTTTCTTCGAGAACTAAAAACTGATGTCAGCGCCGAACCAGTGCTTCACCTGTGAGTGGTGGAAATGGAAGGTAGCACAATCTTCCATAAAACCAGTTTGCATATTTTTATTAAGAACTTTAAAAGTAATTCATATTATTTGTCACAGTTTAACTTTGAGACTATCATAAAGCAATAACTTAGCTTTACTCACAGATATTTGTCTGCAATTACATATTAAAAAAAGAGAAAACTTTAACACACAATCTAGATAGCTGTAAGGATTGAGAGGAAGATAATTAAGTAAACCTTGTATGCTTCAGTAGAATTAAAACTCCAAGACCTTTTGGGCGGCACTGCCTTCAGTTTTGAAACCTGGCTTATATCAATTGAGGTAGGTAGCATCTATGTAATTCAGATCCTTTTGTCAGTAGGTAGACCCTGCTATAAATAAATTGCTAATGACTCATTCAATGCAATATTAATATGTATAAACTTACAAGTATTTATGAATCATTAAAATTATCTTCACAAAGATTTTTTTAAACAACAAGCATAGTGTTATCTGAGGGGAAAAAACCCCAGAATACAAATTTCCTACACAGTAGGATCTCAGCTATCTGAAGAATGCATAGAAACCAGGTCAGCTGGCTGGATGCCATGTTATGCAGAAGTGCTGCTTCTAAGCACAATATTGTGAGCAGTTTTTCATTCCAGGTGCTTTATACACATGTATACCTTCCAAACTTGCTATTGCAGTCCATGTCTGTATGTGTATTTGTTTTATAATACGAATAAACTTAAACCAATAACAATTTTACATGAAGATCCAAAAGGAAAACTCATCATTTTCATGCTTTTAAGAAATAGATGTTACTATAGTTTTTTTAATTTCACTTTCATATTTTACTTTACCTTGAATGTAATATATTTTATTTTCTTTTTTGTTATACTACTCTAGTATAAAAAGAAGTATCCCCAACCTTCAAATTTTAAGAAATCAAAAGATAACTCAGCTCCATATTGTTTGAGAAAAGCATTGTGTGCTTATGACAGTTCTGCAAACTCATAATTATCTGATTGATTCTCTTATCTTAAATGCTTCAGTAGATTTTAAAATCTATATGCTTTGGAAGATATACAAGGTCAGACAATTAATTCTGCAAACTCATCCTAGAAAAAGTGCTACGTACGAGTACCTCATTGCTGAATATCACTACGGTCACCTTTGAAGCACTCCCCTTTGAGAAGCTGTGCACCGATGCCAGCACCTAGTCCACCCTTCAAAGCAATTCTGGAACTCTTTCTGGAATGGCCATCAGAGCTGTCTTCATCCCCAAAATCTGACAATGAAGTTCACGAACTTGCCACTGTGCACTTACATTGGCAGCTCTGTACAAACAACTCGGTAAGGTGTCATAACCTTGCCAAGGTATTTTATCATACTTTAAATGAATCAGCAAATTTGCTTATTATAGCATGTTCCAGCTATTCACAAAAGGTTCTGAATTAAGTAGGCTCTACCTCTGATATAAATAAACCAAATTTCAAAAGTAAAGAAAATACTCAGATTTTCAAATACTCTATCAATTGAGATAGAGCCTACTTAATTCAGATCCTTTTGTGAGTAGGTGGAACATGCTATAATAAGTAAGTTTGCTAATGACTCATTTAAAGTATGATAAAATTCTTTGTGGTATATTTTTATAAGTATATTACTCCTTAAATTTTTTCATGTGTAATTGCCACTGTGGTCTCAAAGCAAAGTGAGCCTAAATTTGCAGGGTTCCTTTAAAGCTGTGATAAGAATTCGCTGACATTTTTCTTCCTCATACTGATTTTCTCTAATGCAAGTCAGATGTCTTTTACAATGAGTTTAGTGGCATTTTTTCAAATGTGTATTATGTTCATTTCTCCCAATATTTAGGAAAGCCATGCTGCATTCTCTTTATTGTGGGCCATTCTGGACTTAAATAGTGCATACCACTATATTCTGATTATTTTCAAGAATTATTTCTGTTGCTACCATATAAGTATTAGCTAACCTTTAGTGCTAGCTGAATTCCTTTTTTCCAAGCATCTTTTTCTTTAAGAGTATATCTTATTTGTCTTCTGGGTGTGAGCAAATATTTGAATAGCTCAATATTTATTTTCTGAAATGGTATGGAATGCATGGTGAAGCCTCCTCACTCTCATAGAAGATGGAAATTTAGTCCAATATCCATGGATCTTACATGAATGTACATGCATGCTATAGCAGCACATGAGAGGTGATATGAAGTTATCATTTTCTTCCTTCAGATTTCTCATGTCTTGTTGTCATTTACATTTACAAATGTAAGGTCAAAAAGCCCACACCCTTTCTGGCTACAACTTACTCTTGATGTCTATGCTTAATTTTAGATTTGCTATTTATCACATATTTGACAATTATACCCATAGTAACCCTTATGACCCCGAATCTTCTAAGTTAAAACAGATTTTATTTACTAGTGTTTTATGCCAGATTTCTCAGTCATGAAGATGAATGTGTTTGCAATAAGACATGGACGTCTTTGAATTGAAATATAAGCTGTTTAGAAATCATGTCTGATGGCTGCAGAAGCTTTATCAAAAATATTTTTTGTAATTCCACATGATTTCTTCCTTCATCTGACAGTCAAATAACATAAAGTTAGCAAAGGATATATTCAGAGTTTTGTAATATTAAATAGAAATCAAGTTTTGTTATGCATTTTTGCCAAATACTTTTCTTTTCTGAAAACTAAAAGAATTGGCTGACAATATGATGAACTAGAAACACTAAAGACAGTTAAAGTTGTTTTATTCTAAAATATGAGTACTTATAAAAAAAGATGTTTTTCCATTATCTTGTGAACTTCCCCCCAAATTGCCAGGTTCTTTAAATCTTAGATTTGTAGGTGAATTACCTCATCTCTACATCCTACTTTGCCTATAACAGCTAAAGCTCATATTCCCACCAGAATTCTTAATGAATAATTGATGGCACTCAACAGAAACTTTTACAAACTTTGCAGAGTTACTGCAAAAAATATGAAACTGGGGTGAATTCTAAAGAGAAATGTAGAAAATTGGGCCCTGGGGTAAAACTGTTACACTTCTGATGAAAGCACTCATTTTGTTAGATTAAAAAAAATATGTGACTGTGGTTGAAAACATCAGCAAGAGAACTTTCTATTTGATGGTTGATTGATCAGTCAACAATATTTTTTATAATCCAGATAGTTAGACTTTGTGAAAATGATGCAAAACCCAACTCATTGAAATCTATATCTGGAAAGGATCAAAGAATCATCAGGTGAGGAAGCTAAGGAATATGAGATTTGGCTACATGTATGGTCCCCTGGCTGTATTGCTGGTGGTCAAGAAAATTCTAGTGAGAAAGGTGACCACTAAGAAGGAATGGATCTGCAGGGCAGACTTTGGAGCCAAAAGCAGACACTGGGTTTAAATGGAGAGAGTAGAAGAACAAATCACACAACCCAGGGGAGGGGCAAAGGGCTGTCTCCTGTTGCTTTCAAAGAAATTTAATACAACCAACTCATGGCATTCTGAAGGGGACGAGATTACAGCCCTCTCCAAGTATTTAAGGACTTTCTTCTGTTGTCTAAACCTTACCTGGCAGAGGATATGAACAGACACTTCCTCCATGGAGACATACAAATGGTCAACAGATACATGAAAGAAGTGCTGGATTTCACTAGCTATCAGGGAAATGCAAATCAAAACCACAATGAGCTACCACCTCACACCTGTGAGAATGGCCATTATCAACAAGACAAGGAACACGTGTTGGAGGGGTTGTGGAGGAAATGGAACCCTTATACACTACTGGTGGGAGTGCAAACTGGTACAACCACTGTGGAGGAGAATATGGAGGTTCCTCAAAAAACTAAGAATAGAGTTGTTGTATGACCCAGCAATCACCCTTCTTGGTATCTACCCCCAAATCTTGAAAACCTCAGTCCTCAAAGATAGGTGTGCCCCAATGTTCATCACAGCACTATTCATGATGGGCAAGTCATGGAAACAGCCAAAGTGCCCTCTGATAGATGACTGGATAAGGAAGTTGTGGTCCATATACACAAAGGAACAGCTATAAGAAAAGATGAAATAGGGCCATTTATGATGACATGGATGGACCTGGAGATCATCATGCTAAGTGAAATAAGCCAAACGGAAAAAGAACAAGAACTACATGATTCAAATCATATGTGGAACATAAAATTAAAAGCAACAAAGAAAGAAAACTTGTGTATGGGGGGAGGCGGATGGGAGAGGGGGGACTCAAATACACGGTGATGGAAAGAGAACTGGCTCTGGGTGATGAACACATAATGCAGCACATAGATGATGAATTGTAGAATTGTACACCTGGAACCTGTGTAATTTTTGCTAATCAATGTCATCCCAATAAATTTAACAATAAAAAAATATAATAAAACTTACTTGGGCTCCAGCCAGCTAACAGCCGGCCAGCAGCCAGCCATGTGGTCATTCAGTCATTCAACACACTTTTATCATGAGTCATCTCTGTGACAAGCATTGAGGACACAAAACCCATAAGGACATAGTTACTGCCTTCCAGAAGCTCACACAGGGTCACTGTGGCAGATAGGGTAACCTAATCATTAATGTTTATTGAGTATATTACCTATAGTACACCGGCCGCTGTGCTAAACACATTATCTACAATGTTTTATTTCATTTTCACAACAATCCTATAAAGTAGTTACTGGTTTTTCCCCTACTTTAAAGATAAGGAAGTTGAGATGGAAACAGTTCAGTGACATCGGGCACAACCAGCGGAGGGTGGACTGTGACACGGGAAAGTGTGGCTCCAGACCTGTGCCCTTCATAGCACTGCATGAAGCTAACAGGATGGAATGCTGTGCAGCTATTAAACATAATGCCAGTGATTACGTATTGATCAAAATATGTTTGCATTAGGCGAACTGTCTGGATAGTGTCCAGCCATGTAATATGAACAATAGAGGCATTTATGGCTGGGTTTTTTCCAGACAGCCCTCGTATTTTGTGGGAAAAGGAAGACTAAAAATCAGCGGTATGTCATATACACTCAATTTTACAAAGCCAACAAAATATTCACAGTATTGTTCCTGGACCATGAGATGAAGGGTAGGACTTTCCCCTCCCTCCTCCTCTTCCCTTTACTTTTCCGCTCCCCCACACTTTCTTCTTCCTCTGTGTATTCTCCAAACATTGACAATGAATGCAGTAATTTTATAATCAGAGCCCTGTTATTAAAGGTTTTCAGTAGAACACATCTCCAATATATAGAAAAACTAAAATAGATATTCAGTCATCTTAACAGGAATGCACCTATTTAGTATAACGAGATCACATTTGTTGCTAATAAGTACTTTTTATTTTATGCACAGATTGGTTTCATCGGGGAGCTCTTGGGATCACAACCCTAGTGGCTTCCTATTGTTGCTTAAAGTTAATTATTCCAGTTCTATTAAAGGGTAAGTGATGTTGCATTTAATTAGGAGAAAGTCTCTTGGAGTTATGTCCTGCGTCATGAAATTTAGTCGTCATGCCCACCACTTCCAGAGCAGTGAGCTTGGTCCTGTTGGTGAGGCAGGATGTCAAGAGTAGGGTGCCGGGCGCTTGCCCAGGTCTGCAATGTGTGAAGCCGAGGAGGACAAATACTAGAATGTATGGGGGGCTCTGCCAAAGGCACTGCTGATGTGCGTCATAGAGGGTTGAAAGGTCATCAGGATACAGGACCGTCCACCGGGAGGCCAGTGGAGCGGGTCGGCGGGAGAGAGGGTGGAGGGCGGGCCGAGGCGGCTCTCAGTGATCCCCAAGGACCAGAGGCACATTTGCCAGGCAGACTGTTGCTCCAGGTTCCTTTCTCATATTAAACCTCAACCACAGAAAGCAAATAAGCGAAACATTGTGCTCTTAATTACCTTACCATGAGTGATGCGCGGATTCGAAAAAATAAATTGAATATGACTGGCTTCTTTTGATGTCCCTGCGTGTCGACAGAATTATGACAGTGAATTTGCCGAACATATCACCACGTCCATTCTAAAACTAAATAGAATGATTTTTCAGTGATCTGTTTTCAATCATCTGTCCCCTTGTTACTCTTGATTAGCAATGATAATTAGCTGCTTCTGCCACCGTGGTCACATCTGACTGACAAGAAACACCCAACTGGGACATCCGAATTGCTGAGATACCTACTCTGTCTTGGAGCCTCCAGTTGGACAACATATTGCCTTCACCCCTGCTTGATTCTGACAGCCACATAGGGGTTGTGATATGTTGGTTGTTCTCACGCATAGAATTAAACTACACATTTTCATGTTGGCAAACAAAATACTTTTTTATTGATGCTGTTCTGATAAAGAACATCATAGCAACCCCATCAAATGTATGGAAACTGAAGGAATATAACTCAGTTACATGTTCTCTAGAGCCAATAAGGATTTTGGAAAATCGTATGTTGTTAAGAACCTACACATATTGGCCAAAGAAGTTACATTGTCTTTTTGTAAAAATAATGTTTTTCAAAAGGGTAGTTTTTATTTTTAAAGAATATTTCAGAACCCTATTTATAAAAGCTAAGATAACTTAGTCACATAAGGAAATATAATATTTTTCAACATCTTTATATTTGGATAAACCAAACTAAAATAATAGTTGTTTTCATTATTCATGGTTTTTTAAATTGTTTTATTTTTCTTTTTATAAATATATTGGTAATGCATTTGTCCCTCTCAATCCACAGGGGATTTGTCCAGGACCTCCCTTGGATACCAAAATCTGAGGGTCCTTAAGTCCCTTATATAAAATGGCATGGAACATTCTATAGAAAATACTGTTTGCAGTTCTAGGTTAGTTGAATCCACAGATGTGAAACTCAAGGATATAAAGGGACAACTGTATATTTATCAAAAAATTTCTGCATGTAAGTGGACTTGCACAGTTCAAATCTGTGTTGTTCAAGGGTCAATTGTATATTTATAATACATAATTATATATTCTAATTACATAAAATATAATTTAGATATAACATATAATTCTATAAATGTAATTTTAAAAAATAATAATTAACATTTATTGAATGCTAGGCACTGTTTCAAGTACTTACTGCTCCAAAATGAATCTTGAAAGCTAATGTTGGATACTGTGGACCCCAATAGTGTACTAATTTACACCTCACAAAAATCCCTATTAGACAGGTACTATTTTGATTCTCATTTTATAGATGAAGGGAATGAAACAGTTTGAAAACTTTGCCCAAGAGTGCACAGCTAGTATTTGCAGAGTCAAGTCCCTTCATTTTTAAGCAATTACACTATTGTGAATCAGGCATAGCTTTTTTTTTTTTTAATTCGATTATGCATTTTATATAGGTCCATTTTCTTCTTCCTTCAAACCCTGGGCCCTGTGTACTGTGACTGTCAAAGGAATGAAAGGATGTTTGAGGATTAAGGGAAAGGAAGCAAGGCCAAGAAGCCGTAATAAGCCGCGATTCTCCACCCTTGTCCTCAGACCTGGGGTCTCTAATGGGAAAGGAAAACTGGGGTGAGAGCCGAGGAGCACAAGAGGCTTATTTCCTTCCTCATACTTGGCTGGTAAGGAATGCGCCTTGAAGATTATTAGGTGCAGGGGAGGGGAGGAATACAAAGCTTCTTTGTTCCTGCTCCTGTTACGTGTTACGTGTGCTATGCTACAGAGGCTCAGGCAGAGGAGAAAGGAGAGGAGGAGCAACCTAAAACCCTCTAAAGCAGCAGTTCTCAACCTGTGGGTCACGGCCCCTTTGGGGGTCGAACAACCCTTTCACAGGGGTCGCCTAAGACCATTGGAAAACACATATCAGATACTTACATGACGATTCATAACAGTAGCAACATGACAGTTATGAAGTAGCAACGACAATAATGTTATGGGGGTCCCCACACCATGAGGAACTATATTGGGGTCGCGGCATTAGGAAGGTTGAGAACCACTGCTCTAAAGAAAGGAAGACCTGCAAAGGTCCAGCCATAACCCCTCACCAGCAAACACTCTTCTTTTCAAGGGCCCGGGCACGAGTGTAGGTATGATTTTGATATTTGTGTCAACAACTGTACTTCCACAGATCTTGTTTCTAGAAAATGGGTGTGAAAAAAAAATCACAATTAATATTTGTCTTTTTAGAAAGATTCCCCTCTATCAAGGGCTTTATAAGTAGGATATTTGAAAATAGAAATATACTACACTACCTTTAAATAGAATTCAATAAAAAATAGTTTATGCAAAATTTAAGGTCAATAATTGCAGCTGTGTAAAGGGAGTAACATCTTAAATCAAACTGGCAAATTCATGTCTACATCAGTTCCTGACACATAAGCATTGAGTAAAGGATGATGTAAGATGCACCATGTTTTCTTCAACATGTGAATGTGTGCAGTGTGAACTCTTGAATCATTTACAAAATTGTGTTTCCTGTATCTCTGGATTTTTTTTTAATCAGTTGTGAAAATTTTGCAGACATTATACCTTCAAGTATTGCCTCTCTTCTATCTAATTGCTTCTTCTGAGACTCTCGTTAGCTGTGCACTAGACCTTCTCATTCTCCGTCCTCCATCTCTATGAGCCTCTTTTGCATATTTTCTGTCTCCAGGTCTCTCTGTTAGTCTCTTCTGATGTATCATTCTGCTTCCCAATTCTGTCTTCAGCTGCGTTTAATTGTTACTTAATCTTCAGAGCCCATTGTTCCTAATTTTAGCATTTGAGTTTCTTTTATGAGCAATTTTCATTATTTTTAAGAATTGATGCCTCATGACTTATTATTTCTCAGAAATCTTTTGAAAACCAACGAGAAAATTTATTTATCTTTAATAGAATAAAGCTCATTGCCTCTTGAAATTACCTTGTGGGTGCATTGAATCCTTTTATGGCTTTAGTCTTCTGTAGATTATATTTATTATGATGACTTAAAAATACAAGCAGTGAAGGGATCCACTGGACCCAGAAGGTAAACAGTGAAGAGTACTTTTCCTGGTATACTCTGTAAACCATCAGTGGAATATTTCTATTTCAATGGTTATATATTTTTTTAAATGTTCCATTTTTCAGACTCTTGTTTTTTATTTCCTGCTGCTTCCTTATGTTTGTGATTTATACTCTTTAAAAAATGTCAGCAGTTCATAGGTCTTTTTTACTCCAATATATGAAGTCCTTGTTGTCTAAGTTTGTTATTTCTGCTGACCCTCACTCATGGTAGAGTTCAGATCTAGTTGTTAAACTGTGAACAAGTAGAAGGTTTAAACTGAGGATACTTTTCCCCAGAAGTCTTTATGTTTGTCATCGAGACTTGCTGACTGAGAGCCACTTTAGCCCCTCAGAGCATCTCAGGCTTGATTAAGGGCTCTCTGGCTTGCCTCTGCCTGCTTGGTACTGCCTCACATCATAGCCTCCTGATGTAGCCCTGACAATAGTATTTGCTCTCAGGAAAATAGCACTTTTTCAAGTCCCTAAGTATTGGTTTGTTTGGTTGGTTGGTTTTGTCTCGGAAATATCTCTTACAACCTGTAACTTCAGAGATGTAATAAAACATTTTAATACTAGTTATTTTATATTTAAGAAGACCCCTCAGAGCATCTAAATTACCTCTTTCCTGGGAGTGGAGTTAGATAGCATTATGTCACCTTTGACACACAACTTCCCTTGAAAGTAGTTTGAGAGAAAACCAAGAAACCAGTGTCCTAAACCATAGCTGATAGTGTCGCTTGAGGACCAGATGGAAACAGGCTACAACCTGCCTATAAACTGGCAAGCACAATGCAACCATTAAGCCGAGCCTTCCTTGGAGTTTGCTGTACATCTAAAGAGGTGACCTTCTAACCCAAGTTTGTCCAACCTGCAGCCTGCGGGCTGCATGTGGCCCAGGACAGCTTTGAATGGGGCCCAACACAAATTCATAAACTTTCTTAAAACATTATGAGATTTTTTTGCGACCTTTTTTTTTTTTTTAGCTCATCAGCTATCATTAGTGTTCGTGTATCGTATGTGTGGTCCAAGACAATTCTTCTTCTTCCAAAATATCGGACACCCCTGTTCTAACCAGTTCACAGAGGGGTGGACCCAGGAAGCAGAACTAATCTTGCTCTCATCCTGTGATCTGTTCCTTTTCACTGTAGACACATGATCTCAGCATGTCTGCCAGCAATGGGATTGGGCATCTGGCAATAAATAGTATTTTATTACCTCTGATGATCAAGCAAAATTACAAAACTCCCAGAACTGGTTCTTTCATCCCAATGAGATTAACCGAAAAACTAACCAATCTCATTTCACACTGGCTGTACGAAGCTGGATTTTGTAACTATTCCCAATGCCCTCTCTTTTATCAAAGCATACCGCCACTCCTTCCAAACCATTTTATTACTCGTTATTCAAGTAAATCTGTGGCCAAAGTTGTTTCACGTTAATTGTGCTCTTCAATAATAACATCGACATATCTTTCTCATGTTTATTTTTAAGTAGTGGTGTTTTATAAAATGTCACAGGTTTTTTACACCTTGATTTTAGTAACTACCACCTTTGCTTTGACAGTTTTTCTGGTACTCTGTATGATTTACAGTTTCAATTTGATGTGTGCACATCCCTCATCCTTTTATTATATTAGTGCCTAATACAGTTCAGAGCTATGCCTTACTCATATTTCTCAGTATGGGATAATACCTGTTTATTAGATTTCGAGGCCTGCACATTTACCATCACATCTCTACTGGGCAATTGATCGAAAGAGAGGTCGTTGGCACTTAGTTCTTTGCTATCGCCGTATTAACTTTGCAGGGGGCTTGGGGGTGAGAGGGAAGACGTCTCGACACTCAGTTGTACTTTTATTAAATGGCCGATTTCTAATGCGATCAGACCCTTATGAGCTCATAGAGCATTTTTAGAATTGAAGTGTGGACTGGGTAAATCACACTGCAGGCCAAGTGTCTTTGTTTATGCATCCAAAGTCCCCAGTCCTTTTACGTGTGTCATTATAACCCATGCTTCTCTTCACATGAACTAAAAAGGGAAATAGTGGTGTTCCTAGCTTTGGCCCAGTCATCCCACTCCTTTGAATTTATCCTGAGTAAATTGTCTGACAGCATTTTAAAAAGTTTCTAGGTGCAAAACGATGCATGTTACAGCATTTTCTGTGACAGGAAAGAACGAGCATTTATTTAAATTCCTGGTGTTTTATTAAATTAGGGAGCATCTATTTGATGAACTATGATGCAGACATTTAAGTCATAGTGGTGACTGCAGAAACCTAGGGGACATTTTGATACATGGTAACAGAATAAAATAGATAACAGAACTGAATATACACAACGATTAAAATGACAAGTCTGTAGACTTATGGAGGCAAATTAGACAGGCAAAGATGCAAATGAAGAAGAATCATGTTAGCTTTGGGGACTACAGATAATTTTATTCACTTGTAATATTTTCCTTAAATGTCTTGATGTGGTTTTGTTTTTTTTGTTTTTTTGTTTTTTTGTTTTTTTTACAGCAAATGTGCGATTTTTAAGAGCAGTGGGGGAAAAAAGTGTGGATCAATGTAGGACATCTCAGTTGTCTCACAAGTCAGGTGCTCATGGTCCGTGGTGAGAGAGGACCTTCAGTGTGATGTGAAAGGGATGACCTTTTAAGGGGTGATGACGATCCTTTGGAGGGAGAGAGCATTTTGATGAGGCAGCTTTAGCAGAGGAAATGAGGCTGGTTCATTCACTTCATTATCTTTTTCACGTTTGGTCACTGTTGACAAATTTAATCTCTTCTCTTGACCACTCCTCATAACCAAGTGTCCCGGGCCCCTATTCCCTTTCTAGGGTCCTGTTCTAGCCAGGGACCCCTAGCTAATGCATAGACTTGGATGATTTCCATGATGTTTTCCTTAATTTCCTAATTGATTTTCCTTCCTATCACATGCACCAATTTAAATACCGTCTCTTGTCCTGTTTTGAACCGTGCCTCAACACTCCTTTTTCCTGAGGAAACTCCTGGGTGTGGCCACATCCCATACCACACACCCTGTCAATAACCCACTAATTCATACCGCCCTCTGGTCTTAAGGTTCCCAGTTTTACTTACGGTTTTGCTAATACCCATTTGTTCATTTTTGGAATTTTGGCGCATGTCCTCAAGTCGCCTGAATGCACATTTGGCCCGATTCCTCATTCTAGTTCTACTGACAAGGGCAGGCACCCTGCTTCCTTCTCATGGCCTGTCTGCAGAGCCCTCAGAACGGCCATGTGCACTGAGTGGGTATCAGCAGATATCGTCAGTAGGCTCAGAAGCTGCCGTGGCTTTAAGTGGACAGATGTCAAGTGTTTAGTTTCAGTGGCAAACTGATCATGAGAATAGTAGCTTATTTTGAGCATTTGCTATTAGGACAAGCACTAGGTTGAATGAACCCTTTCCATTTATTATCTGATTTATTCCTAACTTATCAGGTAGGTATTGCCAATACCTGATTAATGAAACTGAGACAGAGAGACTAAGCTAGTAAGGAGATGGCTGAGAGGGTATCGCAGACCCAAGGCCACCCATCAGACGGCGGCACTTATCACAGCTGGAGTCAGATGTCAGCAAGGGAGCGTTTGATTGCATTTTGATATTTTAAAACTTGAGAAGGTCCATACAAACATCTGAGTTTTGGGTTTTCTTGAAAAATAAAGAAGTCTGGCAACAATTTGCTCGAGTTAAGTAGAGTTCCCTTCCAGTGGTAGTGGGCTCACGTTATTTTGTACTGCTTTGTACTTAGGTGTTTTCCTGTCAATGTGACATCTTGCTTTATCTAAGGGTTTCTGATTGTTTAAATTCATATAAGCAATTTGGAGCATTATGGGGAAAAAAATTAATGTGAAATCCCAAGTACCTTATAAATGTTTCTCCGTATTTCTTTATGAATCATGGTTATTTTTTTAATGTAGCATAAGATTCAACAGTTATAACTTTAAAAGTAATTTTTACATAATTGCAATATATATAAATACATGTTTGTATATTCCTACTTTTCTCTTAGTGTTTTTGTAAATATCCACATCTTTTATCAGATTTATCCTTTCAATGACACCATATATTCAATTAAGTCAATACACCCTAATATACATGGTTTTTTCCCCATTAGGGGGCATTTAAGTTATTTAGAGTTTGTTTTTATTGTAAGTATCATGCACATTTAGAAACAAATATCCATACATAAACTTATAACAGTGGACACACTGAATATTTATTGTTTTCTCATTAGCAAATACCTCCCCAGTTAAGTGCTATTTATAATGTCATCAGCAATGAGTGAGTTCACTGATTCTCCCCAGTCCAACCCAAGACTTTTATTATTATTTACTATTTTAAAAACCAAAGATTTGCTGGAATGGTTGCTGGTGTAGTTCCTTTCATTTATATTTGTTTGATTATTAGCTGCATTTTTGTGGGGGGGGGGTTTTTCCACTTTCTGTATTTCCTTTTTAATTTCTGACTTTTACCCACTTATCCATTGGGATTTTGATGATGGTCTTATTTATTTTTAAAATGTGTTTCATTTTACTGAAAATTAACCCTTTACTTATTATAGCTGTTGAAAAATATTTTTTTCTCCCATTAAGCTTTTTTCTCTTAATTTTGTTGTGCTCATAGCTCTTATTTTTATTGTTTTCCCTTGGGTGTGACACTTTGTTTTCCTCTCGACCCTATATCTTAAGATTTTGTTAGACTAATGTCCTCAGCCTTAATTGTGTTGGCTACACTTTTCAATTGTTATCTCTAGTACTTATTAATAGATTATAATTTCTTGTACACTATTAGCAAATAAACTCTTGAAAGACTTAGCTTCTCCTTATTCTCCCCTTTGCCTCATATTTTAAGGTGTTTTTCATCCTTTACTTAAACACAGCCAATTAACAACATTTTCTAATAGCTGTCACTCAGAATAGGTGCCGACCATGACCATGAACAATTGGCCTGGCCCTGCCAGTGACTAAACATCAGACTTGACTGCTGCTCCTTTGAAAGTTTGCTACTGCTACCCTTGTTCATCGATTTCATCAGGCGTGAGAGTGCGAAATGAGAGAGGAATTATGTTGATTTCAGCCAGCTTCATACATGTATCTGGGTAGCTTCCACAAAGCTATAGAAGCAAGTAGGGAAGATACACTCTTCTTCATCACATAATTGCAACAGTCAATTACTTCTCACTCATAGTTCTGCCCCATCCGAAGGCTGCAGGCCACGATGGATCTTCCCATGGGCTGTGTTTCCCAGCATTGCCACATGGCTCCAATTCTGTAGCTTTCCTTTAGAATATAGCTAAAGGGAGACCTTGCGCTTCATTGTACTTGCAGCACTCCTTTCAGCTGCTTTTAGCTCTGTGCGTTAACAGTTGCTGTGAATTACATGCCTCCTGCTCCCCGCATTTTCTCAGCTAAGTGCTAGTGTGATACAGCAAGCAGCATTTCACTGGTTCCATTCAAGACTTTGTTTCCCACGGAATCTGTGGCTGTTATGACGTGGATGGAAATGCCCCCGAAAGGGAAGATAGGGTGCAGATCAGATCATTCAAGACCCTAAAGAATGTCGATACTTTGGTGTCCAAACTAACTTAATGGGATAGGATTTCTTGTGTATTTGAGGGGCCTTCAGGCATTTTTAAAATCTTTATTTGGATCCTATTTTTATGTTGTTCAAGGTTAAGTGACTTCTAACCAATAACCACAGATGTATTACTTGGACGTATTGTTTTTTTATGAAAAGTTTACCCCGTGAGTCACCATTTGTGTGTGTATCTATCTTTGACCAGCTCTGGAAACGTGCTCAGAGTCACACAAGCCCAGGTCCTTGACCAGGTTCCAGCCTCTGCCTTTCTCTGCTAGAAATGGAAATCCTTTGACAGTGGAAAGCTGTGGGCGTGCAGGGAGGGGTCAAAAATTCCTTCGTAGGAAAGACCGAAGGCATCTGATTGGTCCAGAAACTATCACCACGTTTTTACATGTGTAAAACTAGCAACTTTAAAAGGCCAGTCCCTCACACGTGTTTTTTTTAACTTTTTTCAAATGTAGACAAGCTGTGAAATATTACACACACGTGTGCACGCGTGCACACATGCACACACACACACACGCACGTGCACATATGCACACACACTACTCCCGTGAGCCTGGGAATATCTGGACTAGACTGCAAAACTGAGTTTGACTACTATTTTTTTCCCAGTGGGGGCAGTCATGTTGTTGTATTGTTGTGTAAGGCAAATATTAAGATTTAAAAGACAAAGAAAATGATCCCAAAATGTCCTGCAGACAAGTTGAGACAAACAAGCATGGTCTCTCCTTTTATCCTCACATCTGTTTCTAAGGAATGACAGACATTCCTCCTCTGACCTAGGCCCAGTAATTGCAAAGCCCCATGACATCCTTTCTGGCAGTAATTCCCACACCAAAGGAATACATGTGGGGAAAACTGAGCATGATGAATTGCCTTTTGATTTGAATTAATCTTCAGCTGGCAAAAATAAAACAAAATAAAAATGGTCATGGGAACACAGCAACACAGATGTTCAGAAGCTGAAGAAGCAGCCAGCAGTTTGAGAAGAATTCTTCCTAGACCGCGCTTCCAGAGATACGGAGCCGATGACTCACCCTGGTGGGTGTCAGTAAATAACAGTTGCCTGAAAGCAGCGTCTACTCCATAACTTCCTCCCAGACTTGTGGTTGTGTATTTCCTAGAATGCTCCAATCACAAATTTATATAACTTGTCCCCAGCTTTGACAACCAAAGAGTCTACTCTAGTCCAGTGGTGTCAGTAACAGGCAAGAATACTTTCTATTTAAAGAGGAGTGGTAATGTCAATTTAGGTAGGAGAGAAAACTTGAAAGCTTTATAGAAATATAGTTCCTCCGGCCTCTATCCAAGGTTGTAAGAAAGAGAGACAAAGCTTTATCAGCAATCAATCAGACCAAGCTGATAGGTGGCAGCTTTTTCACCTTTTGTGCTGAATCCTGTGGTGGGATCATAATAAATTCCAGCCTTTTCCTAACCTTAAATATTTCCATTTCTATCCATCGTCTTCCGTTTCTCCTTTGTCATTAGGCTCTTTCTTTGGCTTTCCCATTAAGTTGTTTTTCCTTTACATTTGTAATTCATTTTGGGGGGAGTGGGAGGGTAGTTCCCTGGCTGGGAATCGAACCCAGGCTGCAGCTTTGGGAGTGCCAAAGCCTTAGTTAGCCACTACACCACCAGGGAGCTCCCCTCCTAATTTATTCAAGTTGACCTTTCATGTGCAGACCTTGACCAAGAAGCATACTACGTCTGCATTTCAATTTCTCATGAAATATATTTCTTACAGTATGTACTTATCATGTTGATTTTAAATTTTGTCTTGAGCAATCTGATTCTTTAGCTAAAACGAGGCTCACATTTTACGTCAGAGGACTGACAATCTCCAAATGCAAAATCTTTCCTTCAACATACTGTTAAGTAAATCGAGTCTGATTCATTAGGAGTTGTTGGGTTTAATGAGCTGCAAATGTCAACTGCCAGAATGTGTCCAATAAATATATGTTTAATTTTTACTATATTCTTGAATCATTAACTTTTCATAGAGTAAGTAGCTGTCTTTCTAGTATTGGCCCCATTGAGACCTACAATTATATGATCCTTTACTCATCAAAATCTAGCTTCATGAGAAACAATTTAGTGTTTATATTTTCCCTGGGATTTATTATTTCCTAAGAATAACACGTGTTCACCAATAATTGGTTCTTTAGATATACTTCATAGTGACTCTGCAGATGGTTTAAGACTTAATATCTATTACTTACAGCACTCATTTATATCCTAATTTTCTCACATTGTATTTGACTCAAAGCAAATATCTTGTTGGCATTTTATCAAAAATACTAGTATACTTTCCATTCATTCTAGAGTCCTTTTCTTTTGCTTTCTTAATTTTTTTCCCCAGTGGCAAACAAAAGTCATCCATGAAACTTTTTTTTTTTTTCTAGCCACAACAGCCCACAGAAGAAAGGTATTTAAAAAATTCTGCTCCTGGTCAGAGATTTTCAAATTGTATTTTATAGAGTCTTGGCATCTGGAAACTTTTGGCCAGGTGCAGCCCTGTATTTGTGTGAACAGTACACTTTTGTGAAGTTTGGGCTGCAGCGAGGGTACTATCTCTGCATGCAGTGCCTCTGCGCTGTGTATGGTCTTCTGTGACCGTGGTGTGCTTTTCTTCTCCCTCACCAGGTGTCCTCTTTTCCCTCGTGCCTTTCCTTACCACTCCTCAGTTGATCATTTCATTCTCTCTGATCTCAGAGCACCGTGTTTATACTTGTGTCTGGCGTTTGCTGTGGTCTGTTGTGATGTAGCTACTTAGATAAGACATTCATAGGACTTGCTTGTACCTTACCACAGCAGGCTGTAGTTATTAGTTAGTTATCATTCTCCCTAAGGGGCTCTGAGCTTCTCAAGGATAGTACCACATTCAGATTTTTAGCTATAGCCTTAATACTACATAGTAGGTGCTCAATTGATTGTTTCGATAATGAATGTTTATAATAATAGCCAACATTTGCTAAGGAGTTAGTAAATGCTTTGGCTAATAGTGACCAAAAAATGAGTGCCAGCAATTTTAAAAGTTTCCTGGGCCAGGCACATGAGACTGATGATATTTTTAGGAGCCATTGTTTAAGAAATTATGTAATCATCAAAATCTACCTTATCCAAAGAAATCCAAAACATTAATTCAAAAAATATACACACCCCTATGTTCATTGCAGCATTATCTGCAATAACCGAGGTATGGAAGCGACCTAAGTGCCCGTCAATGACAGTTGAATAAGGAAGATGTGATACATACTTATATATACATTAAAATATCATTCAGCCATAGAAGAGAATGAAGTCTTACCATTTGCAGCGACATGGAGGGAACTGGAGGGTATTACACTTAGTGAAATGAGTCAGAGAAAGACAAATACCATGACTTCACTTATGTATAGAATCTAAAGAGCAAAATAAATGAACAAACAAAACAGAAACATACTCATAGATACAGAGAACAAACTGATAGTTGTCAGATGGGAGGCGGGTTGGCGAGCTGGGTACAAAGCGGGGAAGGGGTTAAGAAATATAAACTGGTGTTACAGAATGGTCACGGGGATGTAAAGCACAATGTAGGAATATAGTCAATAATACTGTAACGACTACGTATGGTGCCAGGTGAGTACTAGACATTTCTATAACCCCTTCGTAAATTACATAAATGTCCATACTGTGCTGTACACCTGAAACTAATACAAAATAATACTGAATGTCAACTGTAATTGAATATTTTTAATTAAAAAAATACACACACACACAAAAAATCTACCACACCTTTTATAATATTGAAATTTACTTGTATTTTGTAGAACATAATACCATCTAGACCAGTGGTTCTCAACCTTCCTGATGCCGCGACCCTTTAATACAGTTCCTCATGGTGTGGGGACCCCCATAAAATTATTCTCGTTGCTACTTCATAACTGTAATGTTGCTACTGTTAGAATCGTCATGTAAATATCTGATATGTGTTTTCCGATGGTCTTAGGCGACCCCTGTGAAAGGGTCCTTCGACCCCCAAAGGGGTCGCGACCCACAGGTTGAGAACCACTGGTCTAGACCTTTGAAATCAATGCTACGTATGTAAATGTGTATGTTATGAGTTCATCTGACAGTCCTTATTGGGCATTTAGATTTGTGTACTTATCACAGTACCTCTGTGCCCCCCACCCACCCACAGCATTCACTGTTCATAGGCAAGCAGCCACCAATGTAAGTGTTACTTAACACCTAACTTAGAGAACCGTCTCCCCAGTTTGCCTGGAACCATCCCAGTTTGTGCATGTGCCTCTGGTGTAATAATTATTGGTAGCTTCCCTTTCCAGTCTCAGAAATGGCTTGGTTTGGACAGTAAATTGTGTGGCCACTCTACCTGTAGGCAGATATTTATATTGCATTTGTTTTATCTTGACCCAGAGAAAAATACATTAAAGGAAACCTTAGAAGCATATCATCATTTTCATCTTCAAGTCCTTCTTTCCCACTGATTTGATTATGTTGATTTCAGTTTTCTTTCTTGTTGAGCTCAAAGTGGTATATATTTTGCTTCTCATTTCTAGCCATTAAAATGTTAGGCTTTGATCAAAGGCATGTGTATATCTGTCCCTATGTGTATGCCATAATTACAGTAAATTAGAAATATGTATTCTGAAGTCACATTTAGTTAATCCTTACTTTGTTTTCTGGAGTGGCCTGATAGTCAAAAAATCTCACTAATTTTGTTCTACATAGTTCGTGTGTGTGTGTAAATGTGCGCGCACACGCGCACTCGCACAGATTTTAGAAACTATTACAAAAGATTTATAAAAGACATTCATTTTATAATACACACTTTACCCTCCCCCCAACCCACTACACCAACACAACTTGGGCTTTTGCATCCTTTCCAAGGGTAGACCATATCTTGGGTGTGCTTGGGTACCAATTATGGTGGCCTCAACCTCCTGAACTGACTCTGTCATGTATATAGGAACTTTATGCCACCACCCAGAGCCAACTCCCTCCTCCAAGGGCCTGGCTGTCTTCAGTGAGGCTGTTACTCTGGTCATGTTTTTCCTCCTCTCGTGTTGGGAGGCCTCACTCGAGACCCTCAGCCTGTGTAGTGACTGAACGTGATCTCCACTCCTGTTATTCTTTCTGCTCTGTGGCCAATGTCACTGCTTCTCCAGCTGCCTCTTGCCATGTCCTACTATTCCAAGTCTGTTTTGTTTGTTTGTTTTTACCATCAAAATGAGAAAGAAGTTATTTTTAAAGCTATTATTAGGTCCCCAAACGTCAGTCTGTTCAGGCTGCTCTAACAAAATACCACAGACTGGGTAACTGTAAACAGTAGAAATTTAAGAAATTTAATTCTCATGGTTCTGGAGGCTGGAAGTCTGACACCAGGGTGCCAGTCAGGGTAAGGGTCATCTTCCAGGTTGCAGACTTCTTGTATCCTCACTTGGTGGAAGGGTTAAGGAGCTCTGTGGGGTCTCTTTTATATGCACTAAGCCCACACTCATGACCTAAGCACCTCCTAGGGGCCCCACCTCCCAACCACCATCACATTGGATGTTAGGATTCCAATGTGTAAATTTGGAAGGGACACAAACTTTCAGACCATAGCAACAAAAGAAGCTGCCAGCTCCATTAATTTTTCAGCCTTCTTTGTGAATTTCTTGGGCTAAGTCTTCTGGAGAAGGTGGGAGATATTTAAGTGGCACCACCAAAGGCCATGTTCCAAGAAGAGTCCCAAAATATAGTATGCACCCCAGCCGTCTCCAGCACTTTTCCCAAAGATTGAGGGAAGTCTTGTCTTCCCTCTTGGTTTAGGAGTTTTATTCTGGAACTTGATGTCAGCGAAGCATTTTCTTCACTTGGAGCACCATGGGTACACATGTAAATAGAATCCGATGTGACTAACTTGATGGTCCCAAGTTTCTCAGGGTGGTGATACAGAATGGAGTCTCCCTTCTCTGCATGTATTATAATTATTTTAAATATAATTTAACTTATATAAACTAAAACTATATTATTTTAGCAAATAAACAATTATTTATATTTCAGTATGTTAGTACATTATGATTGCATATTGGCTGCTTTAAAATGTAAATTCCTCTAGTAGAGAAATATCTGGGGGAACTTACATATTTGTATGACTATAGCTAATTCTATAAATGTCTGTACGTGGTGCCCACTAACTGATTTGCATGCTTAAGCTTCCAATGATTGTCTTTTCTTAAGTATTATACAAATGACATTGAATTTGGCTACTACCAGCTTTCCCAGGAAAAAAGAAATCAACTTTTACAGCTGGAAATAATTTAGTCCTTGGCATTGAACTCCTTAACTTTCTATCTTGGGAAAAAAACAGTTTTTTGATCTAACAGTTTATTGCAAAAATTGTTCTGGCTTCTGTTTACATGATGAAAAAAGAAATTATATTATTCCATTGGGAAACTAGGATTAAAACGCCTTCAAAACTCATTTGGAAATTCCAAATCTTCGTGAACTATTTCATTTCCTTCAGAAGAAAATGTGGATCTAATGTTCTTATCAGATTGTTTATGTTTTCTATCTTTTCCCAAGTTCTCATAGTGAAATTAATTTCTCTTGTTATTAGCTTATCCTCACATTAAAGTTTTCCCCATAAACATTATTCATTGATTTCATAAAGTTGTATAAATGATGATGTGTTGACTTAAAGTAGGGTAATTTAATTTACACTGGCTGTTTGAGGGGTATGCCATAAATTAATGGGTGAAACATTTCATGCCTTCAAAAAGGGCTGGGGGGTAATTTAGTGGAATGATGATGAGCAAAAGTGATCTTACTTGCTAAAAACAAAAACAACTAAAAAAAAAACAAAAACCCTTACCTTTTAGGTAAGATAAATGGATTACAATTAAGAACATTTTTATCTTGAGCTATGCTGTGCTGTTTGGTATTAGCGTATTATTTTGAGTAATTTCTTCAAAAAGTTAAATGTGACATGAGCAAGCATTATCAGTGTTTTTCAGATAAATGTATATATCAACAGTTCTACCAAATATGATGCAATTGGGATTTTCCTTAACGAAACAGGAATAGAAAATGTGGCCAGTTCACTGTAGAGATTCACCATCCAGCTAGTGGTTTTCCCTTCCTATGACCCACTGTTTCCCTGACACGCCCTGAGCTTGTCTACAAGTTACTTCCCAAAATGTGAGAGCCTTCCTCAAAAACTTTGACTCATATTATTGCTCACAGAATAAAACCCACATACTACATGAGGCATCGCCCAATGCGTATAGAGGTTCTGTTTTGCAAAATGAGAAAGTTCTGAAGGAACGTGAATATATCGAACGCTACTAAACTGTACACGTAACATTTTATTTGTGTGTTTTATGCAAATTTTATGTTACCTGTGTGTTACCACAATAAAAAAATTCTAGCAGTCAAAGGCAGTCCTGATCTGGCTCCTCAACTGTCTTTCTAGCCTCCTCTTTTGTTTATTCATTCAACAGATCTTTTTAAGCACCTATCATCGGCCAGAACCATACAAAGCACAGCAACAGACAGGGAAGGCGCGCCCTGCGTGCAAAATTTAGAATAAATTATTGCTGGAGTGGAAAGGGCTGCTATAGTCTTGTTTCTATGCTTTTGCCATAGATCTTTACAATTCTCTATACGCACTTCACATTTCTGTACCTTTGTTATCATACTTTTAGACCTAAATGCCCCCCAGCTTTCCACTCTCATCTCAGTGCTTATTCTTCCTGCACTTGCTGACCATCCTTTTATCTTTTAAAACATCGTTAAACATGACCCAGAGGTGAAGCCCTTTCTTTGGCTGTCTCCTGTTGTGTTATTTCACTTCCCTTGTCCCCCAGGCCTGGCCCAGGGATCTGTACACTGTTTTGCATGGAACAGACACAGGAGAACGTTTGTTAAATGAAGTGACGTATTGAAATACCTTAAAGTCTTTTCTCAGTACACAACAAATACATGGTTTTCATTGTTTTAATTTTCTTATCTTATTTATATTTAGCTTAATTTAATGTATTTACATATAAGCTTATATTTAATATTTATGTATCTGTCATATTTATTATCTTTCTTTTTTGGATCTGGAGGGTCAGTTGCATACCCCCAAATGCTGCATCTGCTTCATTATGAGTAGCATGTACGCTCCTGAAGGCGCTGAGTCAGTGTAGGGACACACTAGTTGAGTCATTTAGAATAAGGGTCTCTGCCTTGTAATGCCATGTTTGAACCAGGATTGTCTCCTGAAGCAGCCCTTTTCTGGGATGTTGGTTGATTGTACACTTGGGATTTAGAAATGCTTACACATTTCCCCATTGATACTTCATGTATAATTAACTTCTGTTGAGTCTTCCTCTCCATTTATCCACTAAGCGTTCCATGGCATTCTTCGCAGAGTAAACTGTGATGAAGAGCCCCATGTTCATGACATCGAAGGGTGACAAGGCACTCCGGTGAGCAGCAGCAGAGAGGGGCTCGGGTTTGGAGCCTTTTGCCTCCTGGCTCTCGCCACGGGGCCCCCCGCATATTGGCCTGTGCCGGTTTTTGCATTCTGCAGAGCCAGGGCAAACATCTCATGTTATAGAAACATCATCAGTGACTGCTCTTTTAAAATTCAAGCCTTATTGACGTATCATTGACATACAAAATTGTAAGGTATTTAAAGTGTACGTTATGATTTGATATACATATATATTATGAAAGGATTCCCACGTCCATCACCACGTACATTTATCTCTTTTCCTTTTTTTCATGAGAACATTTACGTTCTACTTTCTTAGCAGATTTCCGTTCTGTCCCTTTATCGTTCACTCAGCTTTGGAAGGAAGAGAGCCTAACAACCTCAGAGTTATTAAAGCATGCTGGAGCCATGGCTCCCTGAGTTCAATTGTAGAGAGCTGCTGAAGGTGAAAGGTACTTACATCATCTTAAAAGTTGCTTTGATCAGCTGAAAAGCAACTAGCACTGCCTTTGGGAGCCACAGGGTTCAACTGTGCTGTCTTAGACTCACCAGAAGCACTGTATTTTGTTTTGTTTTATCATTTTTTTAAATTTTATTGTGGTAAACAACATAAAATTTGCCATTTTAACCGTTTTTAAGTGTACAGTTGAGTAGCATTAAGTACATTTACGTTGTTGTGCAACTCATCTCTAGAACTTTTCATCTTGCGAAACTGAACCTCTCTGTCCATTAAACAGTAACTCCCATCCTCCCCTCCCCCCTGCCCTGAGCAACCACCCTTCTACTTTCTGTTCCTATAACTTTGTCTACTTTACATGTCTCATACAAGCAGAATCGCAGCAGTGTCTGTATTTCTGTGGCTGGCTTACTTCACTTAGCATAATATCCTCAAGGTTCATCCATGTCGGAGCACGTGGCAGGTGTCCATGGTGTGTATGTCCTGCCTCGTATCCATCTCCCCACCCACAGATGGCCACTTGGGTGGCTTCCACCTCTTAGCTATTTTAAATAATACTGCTATGAACATGAGTGTGCCACTATCCCTTCGAGATTCTTGGGGGTATATACTCAGAATTGGGATTGTTAGATCATGTCGTAAGTCCATGTTTAATATTTTTGAAAATCCACCATACTCTTCTTCAGCAGCACCATTTTCTGTCACCACCACCAAGTGTACAAAGGTCCCAATTCTCAACATGCTTGCAACGCTTGTTATTTTCTGGAGGATTTTTGTTGTTGTTGCTGTTTTTATGGTTTTTGTTTTATAGCAACCATCCTAGGGGATGTGAGGAGATATCTCATTATGGGTTTGAGTTGCATTTCTCTAGTGGTTAGTAATGTTAAGTATCTTTTCATTATGCTTGTTGGCCATTTTTATATCATCCTTTGAAAAAATTCTATTCAAGTTATATGCCTGTTCTTTAACTGGGATATGTATGTATGTGTGTGTGTGTGTATCTGTGTGTGTGTATATATATGTATATGTGTGTGTGTACATATATATACATACATATGTATATATGTATGTATACACATACACACATTATTTTTATATATCATTTTCTGGATATTAACTCATCAGATACATGATTTGCAAGTATTATTTCCCATTCTGTAGTTTGCCTTTTCACTCTGTAGATTGACAGGACTGGCTTTAACATTTGATGCCATAATTTGTGCAGGAATTATCTTTGGCTGGGATGCTGACGTATAACCAGTAATTTCTCCTACCCAAGTAAGTACGTCTGACCATGATGTCCAGTTCTGAGTTACAGTTATCCAACTTCTGTAAACCATAAAACCAATAACAACATCAAGGGTAATGTTTTTAAACTTTCCTATGCGCTCGAGCTTTGATAAGAACTCAGCACGTTTCTTGTTGTAACAGTACTACTGTGTAAAGTACTACAAGGTACTCTGATTTAAGTTCTCCATAAATTGAACAAGGGTTGAAGAGAGAGGTGCAGGTAGGCTGTTTGACCATAAATCTGGTGTGCCTAATCCTGAGTTTGTGAAGGAGGATGTCTGTCTGGTATTGTGTGGCCTCTCCCACAGTACTTAAGAAATTATAAACTATACCAGTAAGGATCATTTGGGAGTTACTTAGAATTGCTTGAGGATATAGAGCCTATTTCTACAAATCATCAAGGAAATGATGTACTAAGTAACCAGGGTAGAATCCAGGGAAAATGTTTGCCTTTTCCTTTCATCTCAGAGAATATCAATGTGTTCGCAAGTTACGTATAGTCATTTTCTCCGTTAATATACAGCTAGCTCTGGGGTGTCTGCAAGAATAGCAATGAAAATACCTACACCAACCCTTCTTGGAATCAACTGCTTCTTAAGGACTCACAGAGAAAGCAGGAAATCGTTCATAACTATGGCATATTTCGATAAATGATGTTGGTTTGGGTGAATATTGATGTTATTTTTATTGCTAATTGCTGAATCTTTCCTTAATTAGTGTCATTATAGCAAAGAAAGCCTAACAAAAAATTGCATATTTTTAGGATACGTGCTTTACCGACAATTTTTTTTTTAATTTAAAATGGTATTTTCACTATTGGGGAACCTGCGAAGTGTCAAGGTTACCTTTGGAAATTTTACAGTGTTTTAAATTTAAGAAGCACTTCATTTTCATCATAATCCCAACAATAGCATTCAAGCCCAGAGCCTCAAATACTCTGTAGTTCTTGCTTGAAAATAAATTGCAAAGTCGTCATTGATACTTAAATTTAAAGAAGGATGTTAAGGAACATGGTGCTGCTTTGTTTTTTTCCTTTATAACTTAGTTTTTTAGTGTTCTCCACTGACAGTAAAATTCATACTTCGTTTGTCTAAAAAGCTATAAAGCTGGAATTTCCTAAGGGTACCATATATAATGATTATGGCAAAATTCCAACCATTTCCAATAGGAAACAGGCTGTTACTCTTTTTTAAACTGTCAAGCTGTTGGCAAAAGCAAGCTCTCTAGTTAAATGACTAAGCAAATGGTTTCTGAGACGTGCTTCAGTCCTTCAAAAGGATCCATAAGTAACATCTGGTTAAGTGACTGAACACCATTTGTGGCCATCCATATCAAAGATTAATCACCAAGGACTCTGACTAATTCTAGCCACTACCTCTTAATGAACACCAGATGTGAACCCATCGGCCTCTTTCTCATATGACATCAGGAACATTTGAATGGAGCAGTTGTCTAGCGCTCTATGCAGTAATGTGATTAATTCTGCCAGGGGTTTTTGGGTTCCAGCTTGTCCCAACACTGTGTACTCAATATGCAAAGGGACATTTCAACAGTGTATCCATCAGTGGCAGATAGTCTCAGTCTTGCAATCCATCATCTGTTATAGTTTGGCTTTAAGTTCCTGTCAGATTTACTCTGCAGTAGATACACTTCTGGATGAAACAGGATTGGCTAAAGCAATGTTCTAAGCTCATTAACTAATGATTTTAATAGTGCTAGCACAGGGGGGATGAAAAGTCAATTTCTAATCCAAATGTCCATGAATGAGAAACTGGTTAAAGCAATTGGAATAGATCCATATAGCAACGGGGGCAGAGGGGAGTGCTCTGCTCCATTTAGTCATTCAGGGGCTAAGGCTGATAGAAGTGTAAGAATAATCTGGTAGAGAGAACAGAGAAAACAAGTAAAGGAGGCAGGAAAGCATAGTGGTGGTTGATTGTCATTCATTTTGTCTAGATAGATGCTTTCCAACTTGGTAACCACTAGCTCTCTGTGGCTGTTGAGCACTTGAAATGTAGATGGTGAATTGAGACATGCTAAAGGTATAAAATACAAACTAGATTTTGAAGACTTAGTGTAAAAAATAATATATAACACCTCAATTTCTATGTTGATAACATATCAAAATAATATTGGGTGAAATAAAACATTAAAATTAATGTCTCTGGTTTTTTTTTAATGTGGCTACTACTAGAACATTTTACATTTCATTTGTGGCTCCCGTATTTCTATTGGCCAGCATTAAAGTACATTGTAGGTATCAATAAATACTGGTTGAATAACGTAAGGTTTTGTATATTCAAATTTTTTCTCAGTATTCCTAAACTTGGTATATGATGAGTCCCACCATATGAGCAAATACTTCCCATACTGAATCTACTGTGGGTCAGATTCTTATTCCTGAGGGGCTGTGAATAGAGTTTTGTTCACTGCAGTGCAGCAAATTTAGGTGGAAAGTAGATGAATGCCTTTGACAGTCACAGGAGTAGAACACACCTATTGTTAGTAATAGAGTTATGTTTTTGTCACACTTTGTTTAGGTGATGTAGAAAAGTTTTGACACAATATCAAAGGAAAAGCACTTTAAAAAGGAGTCTCAAAAATAAGATTAAAAAAACTTTCTCAAAATATACTGTATTTATTTCCTCTAACATTTTAGCTACCCTGTCTCCCTAAGTCAGCATTCATCATTCCAGTCCTTCATCCTGGGGTGTACAGAATGAAAAAGAGAGTGCTACAGTATGGGAAACACCCTACACTCCAAGCATGATTCATACCGGGAGGGTACACTTGCTGCATCACTGAATGGTATTTTTGCCTTTAGATTGAGAAATGAGCTGTAACTGGTGAAGTCAGCCAGCCAAACAAAAAATTTCTAAAGGCATTGTCTCACTCCCATCTATAAATAGCCATTAAGCCAGTAATGTGACATCTTAAGGGTGTTTTGCCATATTTTGTCTTCATCACTCTATACATTTCACATTAGCCCCTCTAATAAGGTCCATATGGTTTTTTTAAGTGGTAGTGATGGTGGTGGGGTGTAAAATCATGAAAGAGGGATCACAAGCTGAAAGATATGAGGCTTCCAGAGAGCTGTTACTCCCCCAGCCTGCAGAGCACACCCCACCACCAAAGGGACCATACGCCTTGGTTCCAAAGTTGTGTTTCAGCTGACTGTCCCCAGAGACCATTTGTGCCCATGTAAAGAGATCTTTCTGTCTCATGACCTCTGTTCTCTTAAATTGGCACCAATGCCTGAGCACGTTGGCTTAGGCCTCCAGTTCCAGTTGTTGTAGCTGTCATCCCCAATTTCTGCTTCGATAAGAAATGGAGCATGAGTTGCAATGCAAATTCTCCTACGTTCACCGGTTGCAAGGGCATTACAAAGCTGTATGGCTCAGCTGAAGTCTCATGTTTTCCCTTTTAGTCCTACTGCCATGAAAGTTTATCCCACGTACAGTTTCTCTGTGCATGGTGCTGGGCACCGGGGACAGATGGGCTGTGCCCTGGTGTGTTACTGATAAACGGATCCCCACCTGGTGGGCTTTCACCTGGAACAATGGGACACATCTGTTTCCTTGAGGGTCGGTGTTGGGAGACCGTCACATGGCCCAAATGATTAAAGCACTGGGATGGAAAGCATGGCTATCTTTGGAGAGGAATTACCCGTAACTTCTGTCAGACGTCCTCCAGATTCCATCCATATGTTTAGTGTTCCAGTTCGCAGGCAAGAAATTGTCCATTTACCTCCATTGTTAGGCAGAGGAACAAAAGGTTCCAAAAGCCAAGTACAGGGCCAGATTGAGTGATTATGCCTCTTTTCTTCCATTGCCTCTTGACATCTAGACTTCTGATGTCACTCAGTAGTGTTTGTGAGCAAGATGGCCATGCTTTGCTGGAGTGGAGTGGAGCAGCCAAAGAGGATGAGAGAGTATTTTACCTGTCCGATGCATCTTACCCACAACGTGTGTTCTTTTTCGTGACCAGTGTGTAGGGTCTAGTCTAGGATTTCATCTTCAGCGTTCCATGGATCTTACTCAATCATCTAATTAAATACCAGCTTAGATCATGAACAGCTTCTATAAAAACAAAGCAAAACAAAAACAAAAACAAAAAAGACATACCCACACATACCATGACATGATAGGTGTCCTAGCATGCACCTGGCTGAGTAAGTCGGAACGTATGGTGGGCCACAGTTCATAGGGTTTGCCGTGTTCTCCTGACCCCTTTCCAAAGATTGGGGTGAAGATGCCCACAGCCTTTTGCAGTGGCTTTACTTTAGAATGTGGAGTTGCATCACACGTACATATAAATTACCCAAATGCAACTTAGCTCCTGGGGAGTGGGCGAGGGGCAAGAAGAGAGAAATGCCTTTATCCCCGCTGACCACAGAGATACGCCATGGAGCCGTCCAGCCTCACACAGAAGCCTGAGAAATGGATCTAGAAAATATTTTAAGAGCGTTTCTGGCCATTGACCAGGAAAACAAAATAAAATGAAAACAAACCAACAAGGCACAACAAAAAAATCTCCGATGGCCAAGGAGAAGAGAGTGCTTTGTGGATGCCTGAGCTGAAGGATGGAGAGTCTAGAGAAACACTGACTATCAGAGAGTTAGAGTGACAGAGCTGCCAAGCAGGTGCTTCTATCTGTACAAACAACCCTTTACGTTGTACCTTCTGGGTGATTCAGGGAGTTTGCCGGGCTAATTTTGCCTTATAAGCTGAATGTAGAGCCTAGCCATAAGGTGCTAAGCTATTCAGTGTATGTATCTAAAGCTCCATTCGCTTTCAATTTGAGAGGGTCCATCAAAGGACCAAAGCAATAACCTTGCTTCCAGAACCTTCCATCATTGACATACTTGTTGTTCAGAAAACCATTTGAATTTGGTTAGCATCAAAGATACATGAAAGAAACATGCGTTCTTCCCAGACTGGGGAAATGTGGAAAGGTTTTTATATGCATTTCCAGATGGCAGATAGCTAAATCTCAGTTTAGTTCTTAAACATTTGCTGGGGAATTTGGAAGTCGAGGGTGGGAGAGGTGATGGTAACCATTATAAGAATTTAGCACATAGTTCTAATCCTGAGCACAGCTCACTTGAGAAATCACTTTAAAACAATGTATCTTGCTCTTAGATTTTTCTCACAGTAAACTTTTCATACCTGGAGAAAATTGCTTCAGATCATTTACTTAGAACTAGAAAGAAATACCTAAAATTATTTTCTTGATGATTATATTGTACTTTACATTCAAGGATCTTTTCATTCTACACCATTGATTTTATTTATATTTTGAGACCCCTGAGTTTGTGTTTTTTTTTCTAAACAAGATTAAAATGTTAATGTGGTCTATACAGAGCCAGAAATTATGTTTTGGGAAATCCTGAATTCATTTTATTCATTGCAGTTCATTTCTTCTAACAGTCTTCGATAAAGTTCCTTTTTAATATATTTGTTTGTTGTGAAGTTCCCTTCCCAGGAGTTTTTTGGTAACTCCACACATAGATAGGAGGAAAAATCAGCAGTTACAGAACTGGGATGGCCCCTAGGAAAGAGACCTGAGCAATATTTAGTGACTATATTGTCTTCCCAATTTATTTCTCTCAGTCAGAAAATATGGGGTCAGTGGTGTTAGTGGCAATTTTAATTTAAAAAACAAATATGCCTGGACAACTGCAGAATGCTGGGGGTGACCTGTGGCATCTTTTCCTCCCCCACGTCCATCTGTGATTGCACTGGCAGGCAGTGGACAGCTGGGAACCCTTTGGGGACATTTTCTCTGTGCTGTTTCCGGAAGCCTGGGTGAAGGCTATGGGAAGGGGCCTGCGTGGCAGGCAGCTTAGAGTAGCAGAGACTCCGAGGGAGGCAGGCGAGGCCGGGGGGCGGGGGTGCTTTGACAGTTGCTGATATAGAAAGTGGACAGAGAGTGGATGGCAGGGGGTGGGGGGTGATAGCAGCATGGGATCTGGGGGGTGAGGGGCGATAGCAGCATGCAAAGGGACACCGCCAGGATGACGGAGCCAAGTGCGCCCCTGAAATGCGTGGCGGGCCCCGCTGCGTAGGAAGAGAACTTGTAAGCAAGCAAGAGGCTGTTGGACAGGGGCCATGTACAAAAGCTGCCTTTAGGAGGGTGAATAGTAGAAACCACGCGAAGGTTGTGTGTTCCTCGACTTTCTAGCACGTCATTCTTACTTCTAATAACCATTTTCTTGGGTTTATCCTTGACGATCCAAGTATTCTCCTTCTGAAATTGTATCATTTTTTAAAACATGCTTTTGTGTGTGTGTGGTTTACCTCACCTAAGCTCCTACACTGTCAGACCCTCCCATTTCTCAGCATCCTTGTATTTACTGGGAAATAAACAAATGTTTCCCCCAATTGGAAGGCCCGTGGGCACTCCTTACGGTCCTACTTATTTGCTTGTGTGTGTGGTAGACGCACCTGTGTGATCCACAACTCCGTAGAGTCACAGCTCAGACCCCCCGGGTTCACTTGGAATGAGGAAGAATCCAGAAACTCTGACTGCATTGTGCAATTTTTCACGTGTTCTTAGAAATATTTTAAACATTACTTTAGTATACGCCTAATGTCAAGGACTTCTATTTCTCTTAAAATGAGGTTTTATTCCCTGGGGTTAGCAGGCTGTAGGGCCTCGGTCAGACACCGCTGTGACCTGCCGACAAACAGAAACGTGCACGTTCCCTTACACCTGTCCCTAAGTACAACATGGGTGTATCTGTGACAAGCAGCTTCGAGTTGTGTTCTTCATTCAGACATTAGCCCATCTTTTACATATAAAAAAGAAAAAGCTGTAATACCTTTTTATGCATATGTACCTGTAGGCTCTATTTTTCATATGAATATTTTGCCTTTTGCTGACATCACAGACACAAACTCGAAATATTGTAATATTATTAATATAATGCAAGAGGAGAGAAGGAGGAAAGTCACTGTGTTGACCCATCCATACCCAACGATGGCATTTAGGGACGGGGGAATTGAATTCCTGCAGCTCCACAGCCAGACTCTTCCCGTGCACCAGCCTGGTTGACCAGCAGCCCCACTGTGGCCGCCCCGGACCCCAGGCCTCTGAGTCTGTTTGCAGGTGGCTTCCAGCAAAAGCAGCTGCCTTGGAAGTTTTTCTAGCTCTTCATAGGGGCCCTTGTTATGATTAGAATTGTAGCTTTCGAAAGAAAAGACCCTGAATTTCACAATAACTTCAGTATGATTGGCAGTGATTAGTGGAAAAGTCATTTCTAAGAAGTTGCTCTGCTCAAGAAAGAATGAGGTTACCCAGAGTGCAGCTCGAGCCTTAGACAATGGCATCTTGGAGCTCACATTCACATCAAGAATGCTCTCTGCTCTTCGGAGTCAGCAGGTCTGTCCCTTGAGAGGCTTACAAAATTCCTTTCACTCAAAGTTTTAGTGCGTGTGAATCTGAAATTTGATTTTCTATGTCCTAATACAGAATTTAGAATCACTGAGGAAATGCAAGTTACTTATATTCTAACTTAACCATTATTCATCTCTTCCTGGTGGCCCTTCGCGGTCCTTACAGAATACTGTCACTCCCTGTACACCGTTCCCCCATATGGATAAGCTTAATGTTCAAAAACCTCTGTAATGGTGAAGCCAGGGGGAGCCTAGGCTGCTTTTCCTGCAGTTCTGATTATGTGGATGTGAATAAGTGCACTGTTCAAGAGGCAGACTGTGAAAGAAGAGGCAGTGATGGATCAGTGCCTCAACTCCTTTCGAACCTTTGGAAATGAATATTTTACATTGAATACCAAAAATTGTAATGAAACACAAAACTAGCAAAGCTTGAGAACTTTGACATTCCTTTGGGGAGCTAGCCTAGCATGGGGGACCCTTTTTTTCTCACTGACAATTAACTGTCTCAGACATCTGTAGCATTCTTACAAAAATCTGTTTGTTAGACCGAGACTATTCTCAATACAGTATAAACTCAAGGACACCTACATTCTGCTCTACAGGGGAAACTATCTAAATGAAGTTTGTTCCCCTATGTTTTATACTCTCAAGTGCAATTCTGAAGCTTAAACATGTGGATTTAAGACAACTGTGAAAAAGAAAGAGCTATTAATCTTTGAAACACTTCCTAATATTTAGGAATAATGTGCTCCTTTAGTAGACTGTCGGGTGTGAATGAGTGTCACAGCTGGGAATTTAGAAGCCATGCTTTATCAGCGTACTTCCTTGTCTCTGGGAAGTGGACAAAATGTTAGTTAGAGCCACAGCCTGGGGTTTCCAAATGTCAAATAAAACAAACAAGCCTCTCTTGCCTAATCAGACATGTCGGGTTCAATCAGGTGTTACTGAAAGGATTCAATATAAATGAACTTGACATTTGTCCCTTCCACAGCTTCTTGTAGCCAGATGTCCCTCTACCAGGGATCAGGGATCTTGGTCAATTCCTTTTGCTGCCACCCAGAAGGGAGGGTTTAATTAGTTTTATAGGCGACAACAAAACTGACAATCAAACTAACCAGTCAGCAACAAAAGAAAAATGCTCAAAAAAGTGGGGAAATGCATGTATGTATGTTTCACTCCTCCTTACTTTTGGTTCTAGTTCCTAAAAATAGAAACTCAAATTGGAGCAAATTTCAAGAATAAAGTGATATTAGAAAAAAATAATTCTCTTCACTCCAAATATTTAAGAGGTAACCAAGTAAAACTTGTCCCTCTACCATAGCACATGATGCACTCAAGTTGTTAATACAAATGGGATGTGCTGCAAAAATTAATTCGTGCGGGGGCTGGTTCAATACCCATTTTAGTGTAGCCACAATTGCCATAGGTTTCATCTCAATTCAGGTGAGATTTTACAGTTATGACATGCTGCATGGTGCTGGGGCTCTCGTCACCCCTTGGTAGTCTTCACCTACTTCTAGAATTCTGGTCCCTGAAAAGATGACTCCTGCCTTTCCGGGCTTATGTGCAGCATGGGTCATGCCCTGTTTGCCTCCTGTCTCGGGGGTGCTGCTCCCTGACTTTCATGGGCGCCTTCTTCTTCGCTCAGCACTACACGTGGGATCCTCAACACTAGGTCTGAGGCTGCCTTTTCTCCTCTCCTTGTGCCACCGGCCTGCGTAGGGAGTGCTGTAGGCATTAGGTATGCAGCAGCGACTACTACCGGTACCATTCTTCCCCTGTTGGAATTTTGAGAGCCCCCCTTTGAGGAGCTTAAAAGACGTGACTGGACGAGCACAATCCAAGGTGACGTGCTCACGAGGAGAAGAGTGGCTCAGAAAGGGGAGGTGAATTGCCCAGATGGCAGAGTGGCAGGCAGACCGAGAACTCAGGTCTCCCGGCCCAGCCTTCGTTCTGCCACTCTCCCTCCACGCTCCACCTGGCTTGGTGGCAAGCTGCTGGCCCTGTCTGGTTCGTGGAGATGCCACTTGGGGCGCTCAGCAGTCCTGCTTAAAAGGCTTAGCAATTTGGGGGCGGGATTAGGCCAAATGGTATTGTTTTCTACGCAAGCCCAGGGAGGAGATGCATTCCCGGGGCTGAGGCACCCACTGAGTTCATTCAGGGGAGGCATTGCCATTCGACAGAAATAGTGGGTGTTTATGTAACCACATCATTTTGACCCAAGCTCCTAATCGGTCCGTGTGGTGCAGTTTAAGATAGTGAGGAGAGGAAGAAGGTGGGGGAGGGAGACAGATTAAGGGCTGACATCACAGGTCTGTTCTTAGAATGAGAGGCTGTGGATAGAACTATGATAGGAGTCAGATAACTTGTCCTGGTGGGAGCTTAACCAAATACAGTCAAGACTGCATTGTGCACGCAGTTTTGATGACAAACAAGTTCAAGGGACACTCTGGGATAAAGCATTTCTAATACTCACAATTTAACGCTTTCAATTAATGCCATATAATGCTGTCACTGTATCATCATCTGTGATAAAATTATTTGCTTTCTCTAAGCAGAACTGAGATACTGCATTTCCCCAAACTGAAGTGGGAATTCATACCATGAAATGATTTCAGGGGATATCTGGATCAATATTATAGATCGATATATGTAGGCGTATATGGACATATACGCATATATAACAATCACATGAAGTCCATTAGTTCACACATGTTGTTACTTTCATAAGTAAAGTGAGTGAAATTAAAGAAAAATATAGTGTGTGTTTTTATGGTAAACAATTTAAAATTTATTTTGAGAATAAGTATATATAAATTATTTAACAAAATCCAAGTATTAATAGATTTCAATTATTGATACTACCTTTAGAATTTTGATTCATGCCTTTAAAACATCCTGAGTTGTCAAGAAAATCTTTTTCAATAAGAAATGTAAACTCTTTCATTAGTATAACTCTCCCTACTTCTTCCATTAAAGGTATTTACTTCTTTGCTTACATTTATTACAAATACTTATGTAGTTATTTTGGAGATTGTTTTAAACCAGAGGTAGGAAAATATATTCCGTAGAGTGCAGAAAAGGAATTAATGAAAGATTATTTTTAAAAAAACCTAAAAACAGGAACGATCATTAAATTTGGTTGCATTTTTAATTCTTCTAGGGGATTATAAACTATTCCTTTCCTCTGCTTTACAATGGAGACTAGAAAACACAAATCTCTATTGAATAATTACTGAAACTGAAGAGACAGGAGGGAAAGGAGGAGAGAAGATAATTGAAGAGGGAGTGTTACAGGATTGGGCAAGAACTGGAGAAATACGAGAAGATAGAAAATGGTCAAAGAGCGAAGTATAAATAAAACAAATAAAAAAAGAAAAGAAACAGAAAGACTCCAAGAGCTAGGCTTTGATGAGGTAACACAGAATTTAATTCATTTTGAGGATTTACAATTAGACTATTAAAGATAGGCTGCATTTTTACCTCCATGGACATAATGGGAATATAATCTCTTGAAAATTTTCCATAAACCTTATCAATTATTGATAAGGAGAAATATCTGGCCTGTTTCTTAATGGGTTAAGTCTTACAATCTTAAACATTTTTCCACATAATTACTCAATTATAAGTTAAGGCAGGTTAATTTATTTAATTCCTTTTCTGTGTAGCAATTTTCAAAAGGCCACGGATAAATTAGTACTGAATGAGTCATTCTGATAATTAGTATAACATAAGACTTGCAAAACAGCTGAAAGTGTTTTGTATCATTATACTTATTTATATTTGGTACCATTTGTAATTCTAGCAGGTTGAAATAATTTTTGAATAAGGAGGTCTATCTTCAGGGATTCACATTTTTGAAACCTCCCAAACAAAGTTCATGTTGAAATACAGCATTTAGGGTAACAACCCATTTTGGGTGTGGAAAGGTAGATTTTTCACAAATCCCATTACCTTTGTGTCGACCTAAGTGTGTGGTGAGAACTAAGTCAAAAATTTTAAATCAATGTAGGCAATTGTAGATATCTTAAAGTTGGTATATTTTTCAGCATCCTCTGATCTGTGCATGAAAATTATATTACATTTACTTTTAATATTCTGAAAGAGTTAAATTAGACTACCACTGCATGGCAATTTGATGTGGCTCAAAATCTAATATATTTGTTGGTTAATCAGTATGTCTTGTGTATTTACAGAATGTAATGAGGATTGACAGGGTAAACCTTTTGTTCGTGCATCTAGAGTTCTAGAGACTTTCCAGGATTAAATGCTTTAACCAGGAATCTGGTTCTATATAGTGACCCAAAGAATCTCCCTTGTATTGATGAAATTTGTGCTTAAGTATCTTCTCATTCTTGTGTTTGAACTACTTAAGTAGAATACATTCAGAACTATCTCCTAGGAGAGTGTTGGAGGCAGAATCTCTCTAACCTGGTTCCTTGAAGAGTCTTGCTTGTCTTTCAAAACCACTTTTCAAGTCTATGTCAACTCCTAATGTGATAAAGCTTTTCCTTCAGTTATGCTAAGAATAAATACATTGGCAACATGTTTTATGTCAAGTTCAGGATGAGTTCAACGTGAAATTGGTGCCCACAATCTCGGGTTATATTTTCCTTGCCCCAAGTATTTGTAACACACAACATTGCCACTTCCCTAACTTCATTGGCATTCAAGAAATCATTCCATGCCTGAACCATAAGCATAGCTCTTCCGAAGTGTTGCTGTGTCACATATACCCTTGATAATAACAATCCAAAAGTGACTGGAAAAAAAAGGATTAGCACCTCAGTTATGCTTTCCAATATTGCTGTTTCATTATGATGCGATGTGACGTTTCAGCCACAGGAGTATACCTGAGTCAGTCTCTATCAAGTGTGGGATAAGCCCATCAGCAGTCACTTCCCTCTTTGGTATGAATGACACCTGAACAATGTGTGTTTCAGTGTTTGGCTTACCACCACCTCTCTTGCTTTGATAGCAGTAGGAATTGTCCTAGTTTTGTCTGTGAGTTGGGGTACCCCGTCATCACTTTGTTTTGGAGTGTCAGGGTTTCTGCAAGGTGGAGTTTTCAGAGTAGTGAATTTTCGGAATAGAGCATGCCCTGCCTTCCCTACCTTGAGAAAGCTTTTTAATATCCTCTGATGTGTGCATGAAAATTATATTTGTGCATGCAAATTAAACTCAGAGTGAGGAAGATTATGTGTTTACAAGCAGCAGGGGCAGCAGACAACTTTGTGAGGCTTTGAGATCTAAGTAGGATCTACTCTCCCCATTAGGAACTCCTAGGTTACGGGCTGCTGTTTATTTTTTGCAAATATGAAACTGCACTATTTTTGGACATGAACTTGACTCTTGGCAGTGGCATCTTTTGCTGTCTGTGTGTCATAGATCTTGGTACCCATGAGCTAGAAGCAACTTAGAGATTCTTCAGACAGATCCTACAGAGGCTGGTAATTCAAGGTCACAGCCAGGGGCACAGCCCAGGAACCAGGACTCTGAGCTACATGCACACTTTCTTCCAGTTTTACCTAGAGTTGTGTTACTTAACTGTGTTTCAGTGGTGCTCCTGTGCAGGCCAGACATTGCACCTACCACCCGAGCTCAGCTTATACTGGCTAGAGGACTGCCATCCTCCTCAGAGGATGGTACCCGTGAGTTTGCTGGGGCTGCCATAACAAAATACCACACACTGCATGGCTTAAACAGCAGAATTTTATTTTCTCACAGCTCTGAAGGCCGGGAGTCCAGGATCAAGGTGCCAGTAGGGTTGGTTTTGGGTGAGGACTCTCTCCTAGGCTTGTAGATGGCTGCCTTCTTGCTGTGTCTTTACATGGTAGAGAGAGAGAGAGAATAAAGAGGGAGGGAGAGCAAGAAAGAGAGAGAGAGAGAGAAAAGGAGAGCATGCATGCGCACACTTGTGAAGGCTCTGTTATCTTTCCTCTTCTTATAAGGTCACCAGCCCTTTGGGGTCATGCCCCACCCTTAGGACCTCCTTAATTACCTCCTTAAAGGCTCTGTCTCCAAATACAGTCACACTGGGGGTAAGAGCTACAGCATACGAATAAGAGGGGTAGAGAGAACACTATTTAGTCCATAGCAGTACCCAGCCATTAAATAAAGTCTACAGGGACCTGGACTGGACTCTGTGTTGGACAACTTTATTTTGCATGTTACCTACCTGGAAGCAATATCAATTAGAGGCCCTTCTGAAAGCATTGTTTATCAGGGCTTCCTAAATTGAAATCAGAGTATGCAAAACTTTTTAGGTTCTTCAAAAGCACTGGGCCGCTAGATGCGACTTTTAAAGTAATTTTTGAATAGGTGGCATAAGAGTATGACACAGAATTCAAAAGGTATGTAAGGAGAAGTACCGCTCCCTCTCACTCCCCTATTCTACCTGTTCCTTTGATGCAGGGGGCTGTGCTCTGACAAGCCGTCTGTACGTACTCTTTTCATACAGGTAGCGTTGTGCGCACAGTGCTATGCTTTGCTTATCTCACGTCACAGTAAATCTTGGCGATCATTCAAAATCAGTGCCTTTGGAGCCTATTATATACTTTACATTTTATAAAATCTGTTCAAGTATTTCATTGTGGATATAAGACAGTTTTCTAACCAAAGTCCTATTGATAGCTTCCTAGATGTATGTGTAAATTTTAAATTATGTTTCTATCACGTATACAAGCTGAGCTGCAGTGAATACCTTTATAAATATTTTTCATGTATCAATTTCTGCAGGTGAAAATGCTGCATTTCAGGCTTTGCTGTATTGTTTCCCATCATGGGTTGTGGGAGAGGGGTCTAAATGGGTGTGAAATGTGACAGTTTTTTGGAAGCAGGAAAACTGCAGATTTATTCCTCATTATCTCTGCGTATTGGCTCATGATTCTCTCATGTTCTGGAATGTTCTCCCAGTTCCTTACTGCCTCATTATCCCCAGTTCAAACCCTTCTCTCCCATGGAGTCTTTCATGAGGACTGCTTTTCTCACTTTTATTCTTGGTCTGTACCACACAACCAACCTTTAGTATGTGCAATCAGGAAATCTAAGACTCGCTAACGCTTGGCTAAATACAGTTTTTCTCTTTTAATATTTCTTGTGTGTATATCATCTCCCTAACTAAATTCCCTCACCAAAAGCTAAAAGTTACCTTGCTGCTATAACAGTAGTATTTATTTTTATAACATTTAATAAGATAGGAAAGAATGGTTACATTTATATTTTCTTCCTTCATCAACCTGTTGATGTAGCCAAAATAATACTAATAAATTCTCAAGTTCATATAAATTATCATGAAGAATGTATCATTATAATCTATCATGAATGTGTCATTAACATATAATGTAGTTATGACTTTATCATAGAGATGAAAGAACCGAAACACACTGGGGCGAAACGCCCACGTCACACAGCTGTAATGGTAAAGGCAGGACTTCAGCTGAAACAATTCCAAGTCAAGTGTATTTTCTACTGTCTCATGCTGTCTCACGCTGAGCACTGAATAAGGAGCTGTCGATGGATTAAACACAAATTTCCACCCAGGTAATCCAGGTGAAAACCAGATGGGCGACAAACGCTCCTGCTCGTCACTCTGGTGAGCCTGGCAGTGAGTCATTTTGCCCGTCTGGGCTCCCGGTCTTCAGGGAATACGTAAAACCTGTATTCACTTCTTTTGGTCTTGATGCCACCTCAGTGTGGTTTCTGTGTCGTGGCCGGCCACCACCACAAGGTCACTCCCTGCTTAGGAATATTAGCTTCCGGCTTCGGATTGTCAGAGCTGGTTCAGTGGGCAGTGCGGGGGTGTGCCCGCGTGTGCGCGCGCATGTCGGAGCAGCAGCTCCACCACCAAGTCCAACAGTTACTGTAAATAAACCTCCTGCTGACTTTCGCTCTCGCGCCCTCGGCCTGATACACGCACGGGTCGGCCGGCTCCTTGAGCCGCCTCTCCTGTCGGTTCTTTGGGCCCCTGCCTGCGAGACGGCCCCGTGACGCCTCATGTGAGGAGAGGTCAACCCGGCTGCCGCTGTCAACACGTTGCCCGCTTTAAAATCGTTCGGGACGTGGCTGGGCCGTGTTAGAGCAGGTGTGGCCCAGGGTTTCCCCTCCAGGCGTGGTTGATCGGAGCCTCTCGCTTTTCTGCTTTCCACGAGCAAGTCCTCTTGGAGGGACCAGGAGCACAGGCTTGCGAAGGGAGGGAGCTGAGACGGCGTGAGTAATTGTTTGGAAAGCTCTACATTCTCAGATGCTGGTAGCAGCTATTTTTAGGCCCTAGGAGGCAAGCTATCACTGTCACATGAACACACACCCGCACGTGCAACATTTTTCATGCCAAAGTGGCCCAGGCCTGTCGTCTTTCCTGGGCAGTGTTTTACAGTGAGTGAGTCTCACTGCCTTCCTTAGAGTTCTCTCCCCAGGATCATGGCCGGATGCCTATCAGCATGCTAGGAGTTGGGTTTGGGGTATGGGGGAGGTGGGTAAAAGCTAGTCGGGGGAAGGAGGAGAGGGAAAACTGGGGGAAGGAGGAGAGGGAAAACAGAGGTGGACTATTCTTTTCAATTTTGAGAAACGGTGGCTTTGACGTTCATTGACATCAGCCCCTCGCTGAAGTCTGTCTACCCAAGCAGAATGAAGACCACAGGGAAATCGTGGTCTTACACCTGCGGGCCACGTAAGCAATGCGGAAAGCCAGAGGCCTCCCCGGGCATTAGGGGAGTTCGGGCGCCAGCGCCTGCTCCTGGAAGGCCTGTTCCAGAAACGTCCTGCTGCCACCGTCTCTCTGATGGACACAGTACTGTGCCCCTGCCCTTCAAGATGTCCACATTCTGATCTCCAGACCCTGTGAAATATGTTGCCTTATACAAGGGCCGTCTGGAAAATATCCAGCCATAATGCCTCTGTTTTTCATATTATGTGGCTGGATACTTTCTGGACGGCCTTCGTACGTCAAAAGGAACTCAGATGGAAGTTCTGAGGCTGAAAATAAGGCACTTAAAAGTGCCCTCAAAATACTAACATTCTAAGTAGATGGAACTCAAGTTGGAATTATTACTGCATCTTCTTTTGTGACAATGAATCCAAGAACTTGAAGAATTTTTCCTATGATCCAGAAACAGCCAGGTTTACTATATCGCATGTATTTTCAGATGACATTTTGCATTATTTTATGAATTTTAGTTCTTGAATGACCCCATTACGATTCTGACTGTCTGAAGATGAGAGCGTTAACATGATTCTAATCTTTCCACATTTGGTATAATCATTCTATCATTATGCCAGGAAAAATCAACCATGCTTTTCTGTGCTCTCTAAATTCATCCTTTAGTTAATATCATTCCCCTATAAGTTATTGCTCTTAAATTTTAGTTAGAATATATTTATTTGCTACAGATTTGGAAAGCTGCTTTACCGGTTGCTCAGCAACCCAAATGTGGAACTGCCATGTGCCTTCATTAGAATCTCATTTAAGGTTGCAGCCTTGACATTCCAAGGGCTGAGTTTCTAGTGAGGAAATGACATTTTGTGGCTTTAAGCTGTTGAAATGGTTTTGAGCGTCCAGAAACTAATATTTACAAATAATGTTCCAAATAAAAGTTGTTAATGTGGTGAAGAAAGCTATCATTTTGTTTCACTTTGGAGTTGTTTACAAAAGAGTGAATGAGTAGTAGTTTCTAGAATAAGCAAAGGGAAACAATTAGCAGCAGACAAGGAGCACTCTGCTTTGGCTGTGGGCGGCATTATAGGAAGGCTGTGACAGGTGTCAGATGGGGCCTCAGTCCCCCCGCGGTTGGGACCGTGTGTGTGTGTTAGCCAACGGGTACAAATTATGAAATCACCATGCATTTGCATGGTGTGCTATAAAGCCCTAGTATAATTTGGAAATTCTAATAGATGCTAAAATCCAGGGCCAAAAGAAAGAAACAATAATTCTTTTTCATTTTTTTACTAGTTCTAGACGTTTTTTAGTGGCCACAGTCTCTTGACACAAATAAATCAGTGACTTCAGTCCCATGTCTAAAGGAATTTGGCAAGACTCTCTGAACAAGAAGTAAAAATGCTGTCAACTTCTTTGTTTGGCAGCCCGGAATTGGCTGGGTCTTTCTAGAACCAGCCTGTCAGCATATATTACCTATGATTTGCTCCAAGTACTGCCATCTCCAAAGGCAGCCAGTAAATAATTAAAAAGTGCTCAAGATCCACGTTTCATGTGGTAAAACTAAAACAAGGTAGAAAGCTTGTGATTTGGTCCTTCTGTTTCCACATTTATTTATAATAAATTGTTGCAGTCTTATAGGATAAATGCTCTCGAGTTAGAATTATCTATATTGTTTAATAAAAAACTTTCACAGCCAAAAGTCTTTTCCATAAGAAAGAGTTTATCAAACCATGTTCTAGCTAGAACAGGACCGGTCCCGGGGCGCTAAGTGGCCGGAACCACCACCGGCAAGGCTAGAAGGAGAGGACAGCATGTCCGCCGTCCTGGGATTGACAAGGCTCTTTCATAGAAGGAGTCTGGGGGAGAAAGCTGTGAGTCGATTTGAAAGAATGCACCTCGGCGATAGATAAAGGAGGTGGGAGAGGGGATGGGGGCTAGTTCTGGGCTAGGTGCCTAGTCCCTAAGAGAGAAGCATTTGCTCTTTTTGGAGTGATTTGGGCAACGGTCCAGGAAGGTCACACACAGGCGAGATGTGAGGGCGCTGGAGGTCGTCTGTTCTCTCTGGACACTCTGGGCATAGGCACCTGGAAGTTAATTTGGTTTCAACTTCCATCCAGGACTCTTGTTGGTCTCAGCCTGTAGCCGTTAGCTGATCAAGCTCTGTTGTTCCTCCCTTTCCACCCTTCGACCTGATGCAACTTGATTTAGGGCATCTCAGAATTTTCTTTTTGGTCAACATGAATATTTAAAAGATTTTGCTTCTTCCAGAAAGCTTAGCTTGTGCACCATAACAACCCCCATCCGTAAGATGATAATTTATCTGTTAATAGTTACTTCCCTCTTTGTAAAGGTTTTTAAAAGCCTACTTATAAGCTGCCACCAACCCCCTCTTGGTCTTGGGTTAGCCTCTGGGCCTCATTTTCTCCACTGCAGCATATGGAGATTGGCCCTGCCACGCGGTCTCTGGGCGGCTCTGAGAAGTAGAGCAGCTCTTCACAGCTCTATCCACATCCGGATCCTCTCTCAGTGGTCAGCGTACACGACTGCTGTCTGTGGATGAACAGCTCAGATAAGCAGGAACCAGAATGTGGTTGCCACCAGCACCGCCACCATAACAAAGCCTGTCTACTTCCCACTCACTCCAATTTTCCAGCTGTGATGAGCTAGAAACTTAGGGGTTAAACAATTCAATAATCCTGGGAACATCGGTGACACCAGTGCCTATGTAGGCCACACTTTCGGGTCACTTTGAAAGCAACCAGCTTTGGGCAGCAAAGAGGCTAAAGAAACCTCTCCTGCTTGTGACAGCACTTCTGGAGGGGCAGCCAAAATGCTTCAAGTCAGGCCACTCTTTTTCTGTTGTAAAGATCCAAAAAAGTTACCAATTCATATTTTAAGTGTGTAGAGTATTTGTGGTTTTGGTAGTACTGTTCAGCTCTTACTTAATGTATGTCTGCAAAATACAAGTAAGAGATAGTTTTGAAGTTGACTTGGAAAGTCAAGTTTTTCCATCACTGGATTGCCACGTAAGACAAGCCCGGATGCCAGCTTCATATCCGACTTCCAGTCAGCCGGTCCACGTTGGGATAGGACAGCAGGTTCTAGGACGGAAGGGTCCCAGTTAAAGACAAAATGGAACTAATGTGTTTGAGATTGTAGAAAATGTTACTAGTAAGCATATGGCAGAGATAGGAGCATTTGGGGGAAAACCGTAACAATGGAAGTATGGAAAAACCAGGCCAGTGAGAGAATGATGCAATCATTCCCTTCAGAAAACAATGAAGAAAAGGTGCATAATTATAACATACTACTTGCCCTACAGTGAGTAGAACTTGCATTGAATACTGTTGATTCACCCAGTGAGGGATGAGGTGGCGAGATGAGTAGAGTGAGTGTGAACTAAGACCTCATCTACCATGGCAGGATGTCAATAAAAAGTGTCCAAATGGATAATCCTAGAAAAACTAGTATATTATTTAGAAATAGGGAAGGAATTATGAGGGGAAGTATCGAGAAGAGCTGGTACATCTGAGAACCACTTGTTTAAACACACAAGTTTTGCAATGATGGGAAGGTTTTAAATAGGAATAGCACTTCTATTTGATATTAATGCTTTTTGTGGGGGTTTTTTTAATGAAAGAACAAAATCATTTCTAACCTTAAACAAGTGTAACCTACCTGGCTAGACCATGTTTTTCTTATCTGTAAAATAAAGGAGAGGATGATGTTAGAGTAGATGGTGAGATCCCATCTAGAACTTAATTGCTTGATTCTGTCATTCCATTCAAGACTAGAAAGGTGACGTGGACAGAGCATTTACTTCATAGTTCAGGCAGAGCAAGCCTGTAGACTCAAAGAGGATGACATTCCTCTTTCTATAATTTACTTTAATATCATAATCTATTCATGTAAGAGAATGGCTACTTTCCATGTAAGTTTTACATGCCTTTACTTTTTATTACTGTCATGTTTGTCTTCAATATTATTACCAAACCTGTGATATTCCTTTTAAAATGTCAACCCCTTAAGAACAGGCAGTGTTATTTCCTTGTCTTAACCTTTTTACATAGTAATGATTTTATCCATGAGGCTAGCAAATAGAAGTCAGGAAGAGGGTGATTGAGCAGTGCTGCCCCATAAAAATGTAATGTGAGCCACATATGTAATTTGATTTCCTAGTGGCCACATTTTTTTAAAAAAAGGAAGGAGAAACTGGAGAACTTAAATTTAGTATACTTTATATAACCCAATCTATCCAAAATGTTGTCATTTCAACATCTAACCCATGTAAATTAGCTCATTATTAATATCAAATATTTATAATTGCCAGTGACTTTTTTCACACTAGTTCTTCCAATTCCAGTATGTATTTTACACTTCAGCACATCTCAATCCAAACACTAAATTTTCATCAGACCTACTTGATCTGTATTTAAAGTTTATAAAACTTACACTAGGAAAATGTAGATTCTCATACCCAAGTTGTTTTAAACATATGAGTACTAAAGGTTTTCCAATAATTGAACTGAGTAATGGTTTTAAATTTAAATTTAAATTAACTAAAATTAAAAATGCAATCCCTCCATTATACTAGCTACATTTTAAGTACTCCATAGCAGCACATGGCTACCATATTAGACAGCAAGCCTTATAGAACAACGGATACGTTCAGTAATTTTAATGAATGCTCAATATCCGGAGAATATCCTTCCCCCCAAGGGGCAGACATGGGAGACGAGAATGCCTGGCTCCCCCTTCAGGTAGATAGTGTGAACAGCACTTCTCACTGGCTGCCTGTGACTGCAGCTACCCTCAGAGCGACTGGGCATGAGGAGGTATGAAAGAGCTACTTCTACCGAATGATTCTCCTCTTTTTAAATGAGAAAATAGATTGGGAGGAGTTTGTGTTTTTGCTTTCAGTGATACTTATGAAGCAATGTATGTTCATCCCTAAGGCACCAGCCAAAATAGCTAGTATTTAAGATAGAAGTCTGAGGAAAGCAAATTAAGAAGAGAAATAATTTTGGGCAGTCTTGGTTTGGGTTTCCCCAAAAGCAGACCTAAGACAAGGATTCAAGCACAGGCCGTGTATTTGAGAGGTAATTGCAGGGAACATCAGTTGGGAATGGAGAAATGCAGGGAAGGAAAGGAGCCAATAAAGGGTGTGCTATTAAGGTTACCACCGTGAGCCACTGAAGCTTAATCCCACTGGGGAGCTCTCAGAAGTGGTGTGGAAATGTGCCTCAGAGTTCCACCACCACAGGGAGAGGGGAGCTGAGGTGTTTATGCACCGCCTCCCTCAGTCATTAGCTCCAGATTGCTCCCAGGTGGTGGCACTTTCTCCTGTCTCCTGGCCCACACGCAGTCAGACTGATATCTAGTGGTCAGGGAAAGCCACTTAGGCAAACGATTGCAGGTGCTGGCAGTTGAAAGTCAGGACAATGTACACTAAAATGGCAGGGACTAGTGGATATGCGTAGTAGTGGACAGTGTCTGCTATAGACACACTTTGACTTATAATGTACAATGTATGGAACAAATGACACAGAGGTATATTTCAGATCTGAGGAGAGTTTTCAAAATGTGTCTTCCATTGCCCTACTCTTCTCCCCTTCCTAGACTTAAGATCCTGATCAAATGTACCCAGTTCCCCCAGCCTGTAATCTACTGGTGGAGGCATAAAAACTAAGGAGCTTCGCAGCCTTTATTCACTTACATGTTAGTTTAAAAGCATTTCATACCAATGTTCATCACAACTAAGTGCTGGAATTTATGAGTCTAACCAAAGGATACGCCGTGTTTTTCACATCTTTGGAGTTTGAGCTTTGATCCTTGAAAAGCCTGTTTATTATCCACCAAGCTATATCATCAAATTCTGCCCCATTTTGGTTTTCTCAATGCATTACTAGTGGGTCTTGTAACTGACCTTAATGTTACTTGTTGAATTCATAGTCTATATCATCTTTCAATAGTGAAAACTACGTGGGGATTGCCAGCTTCTAGAAACCAAAATAGTAAACTTTAATTGTTCCTAAGACAGGGATTTTCCAACCTGGACTTTTAATAGAGGGAGACCTCACTTCCAGTTTTCAAATACTACTGAAGACAGCTTTGGAGAATACTAAAAAGAAACAGAGATGTATCAAGTAAAGTCATGAGACATTTTATAACTATGCAGTTGTTGACCGTAAAACAAAAGTCAACTAGGTACTCATTCACCAAAATGGATTTATTTGGGGAAAAAGACAGGACTGCAGTCTGGAACTTGCAGACATAGTGAGCCATGTGCAAGTTCTTCCCAGAACCAGATGGAGGAAGTACTTTATAAAGGGGAAGAGGAAGTCAAGTGGTGGGGCAGTTACAATCATAGAGCTACATTGTAAACGTAGAGTTCTTCCTGTAGGGCCCAGGTGACAATATAGGATGTGAGAGCGCTTCCCCCAGGTCCTCCTAGTTCGTATTTAGGTTAAGATCTGACACAAATTTTGACACAGTGAATTGGGAATTCCAGGTCATATCTGCCAAACATATAAGCAAAATGTATGAGAAGAGATGTTTTGTGTATATTTCCCTATTCTACAAAATGGTACAGAATAGTATGCCATAAAGTTATCTGGAAGTTCACTAGATCCAAGATACTGTGATCATTGTTTTTTAATTATAACTCTAAGTTCCTGTCATGCATTATTAAAAATAGTCTAGTGGGTAATTGTTGATGTGATTTTTCCCAGTAGATCAAAGCAAAACCAAACATAAATCCATGTTTGCTTTGATTATGTGATGGTTTCAAACAAAAAATTATACCACTTCTATTTTTCACTACCTAAAGAGAGCAATATGAGTGAGGCCATTAATGACTAACCCAGTTGTGTTCCTTTTTTCCTTAGAAGATTAATTTTTAAAATTATTTGACATGCCTCATCCTGTATCACATGAAAATAGTTGATCACCAGGAGCTGACTAGAAAGCAATAGAAGATATTAAGTGTATAAATAGAAAATATCTGTAAATGAAAACCGAAGCCTTTCCTTGTTATTGTCTAAATTCTAAAGGACCACCAGTGAGACTTAAAGTAAAGATAAGGGGAGAGAGAGCATGCAGAGCATTAAAAAGGACTTTGTCTCACATGAACCCAGGAGGAATGTCACCATCCTCCAGATGCACAGGGGGACATGGGGTTTGGGTCCTGTAAAACCGCTGGCACTTTGCTGGTGTTCCAGACATTCTGTCAGTGCAGTGTTTAAACAACCTGGTTTTCAATTTATAAGGAAAGGATTTCCTGATTATTAAACATTCTTTGGCTTTCTGAACTTTTGTTTAGGTCCCTTACTTATCTGCGTATACCAAATCAGGTCATGGCAATTGAGCACTGTCCTGGGAAAAGGAAGCACTAAATACACAGGATGCCCCTGCTGTTTGCCTGGTCGTGTGTGTCCTGGTCGTACGTTCTCTCACAGGGCTGAAGAGCTTTTCCAGAATCTACGATAATTACGTAACAGCAATCACTCGGGAAAATAGAATGTAGGCTGACACAATTTTTCAAAAAGGCAATCGATAATAGAGAACTAGGCGTCACAGTAAACATAGAATTGCCCATGGAGCAAGTACTCTTTGTGGATTTTACCCATTCACTGCATGCTGTTGGTTAACTTCTCTTCCCTGGGTCTCAGGGCTGCCCACGTGTCATAAGTTAGATACTAAGGGCAGCATTTACCTCTGAGGATCACGCAGCTGGGCTCGCAGCACTGTGGCCCTCTCCTCGGCGCTGCCTCTCCCCCCTCCCTCCCTCACACAAAGTCCCAGGGGAGAATCTCCTGGCTTCTCCTTCACACGCACTAGCTGCACATTCCAAAATGGAGCGAAGATCAGGGAATTGTCTGATACTTCACATGGGTGCACATGGTCGCACTTGAACAGGTTTGATCCACCAGTAGCTTTTAGCCCTGGACTTTGTGCATTGATCGGACTGGTCAGATAATGACTTTGTACCATTTGGGGGTGTCCTATGTACCTAAGTTCTTAATGACCATTTCTACTGGGAGAAATGCATATCCTTCAGTATCTCTTTTTACCATGCAGAATACATAGTACAAAGTACATGGAGAAATATATCAGAATCCCATCTATTTTTGTTTTATCATCATCAGCCTTCGAAATCCATTATAAATATTGAAGATGAATAAGGTTGAAGTTCAGATGACTAGAGCCACGCCACTGTCATTTTGTCTTTCCAAGCAGATGTCATTTATCAGGAAGACACAGCAGTGGTTAGGAGCGACACAGGCAGTGGAACTAAGCACTTAAATTTAAAATAGTTAATTATACTTTGCCCGGCAGGAAGAGGAAATGTTTTCTCGAGTTCCTCAAAGTGGGTGATGAGTAATTTAGAACCGTGTGGTTATCCAAAATTTGGTTGCCTACATTTTAAATGCTGAGCTGGGGTTTAAAACAAGCTCCAGAGCCCCACTCCTTACCGTACGTTAGGTGCTATGGTCCCTTAACGAAAGTAGGTCATGGGAAAATTGTAAGGGGGAAATTAGTGAAGGAGGAATTAGGCTCCAAGATGGTAAATGTGTTCAAAGCCTGGAGAACTAAAACTGCCTGATGCAGGTTCAGCAAAGATAGGTCACCCTGACAGTAAAATAAAATCCAAAAGTAGACCCAAATATGTCTGAGCATTCAGAGGAAAGATAAATGGCATCCTCTCTGCCTATCACATTAGAAGAGCTCAATATACGTTGATTAAATCACATTTAGGTTGTTCAAGAGTTACATGGTAAAAGTAAAACGAAAAGTTTTCGAAAAGCAGTTTCAGGTGCGTATTTATATCATCTCTGGTGGAGAAGAGGTTCCTAAGCCAAGTGTTGAAGCTAGAAGCCATAAAGAAATATATGAGTAAAATTTGACTGCTGAGAAACGTGGAACTTGCATGAGTCTGAGCACATAGTCTCCTAAATAACCCCTAGATCCCCTTCTCAAAAACAAAATCTGATTCTAGAACCTTAAATGGATATGCTTAAAAGATGTAAATAAGGGCATAAATTAAGTGAAACGTTATGCTTCTTCCACTACTTACGTATCTATAAAATGGTTGCAGCACACCAAGATGAACCTCAGCAGGCCAGATCAGTCCACTGTACAAAGATCATATTTCTGTAGGGACAAAACCTGCCAGCAGACTTAATTACTGACAAATCCTCAGACCACATGCCGCCCTGAGCCAAAGTAAACATGGAAAGAGAAGGAAGATCAGAATTGTCAGTAAATTCTGCAAAGTTGAAATTCAAGCCATCTGTTTCAGTAATTCCCAGAAATAACAGCCAAATCCTAACACTGTGTGGCTTTGTGATTTACACTTGGGCCAATGCAAAGGTTCTTGGAATTTTTAAAAATATGTAATGGATGTAACATACACAGACACCTTTGTATGTGGTTAGCTTTTAAACTATTTATTCAGCCTGGGTGAAATACCATCAAGGAATTTAGGGTTGAAAACCTGCATAGAGATCAAGGTCGAGTGAGAACCCTAAGCACCTTCTAAGAGACTTGCAACACCCAGAGGAAATAGAGCCCGGTGGTTCTGTTCTGCCGACCTGGCTGACCTCGCCGTGTGAGTAAGGCCAGCTTTAGCGGTCTTTTGTTTTGTCCCGAAGCTACAGCACCCTAATTGCGAATGTGTTCTCTGTTCTTTGTAGTGACCCCAGGCAATAGGGCATGTCCATGTGGAAGCAGGGCCCATGAAGAGCGTTGTGGACATAATTCTGAAGCGAAACTGATATTCTAGTCCATAGATCAGTCACAGTGTCAGGTCAAGTTGTTTTGGAGCTGGTACCATATCTTTACTAAAGACCCCTTGTAGAGGCCCCAGAACTCCTCAAATCATGTCAGGAAGAGGAGGGACAGTGACCCAGATAACTCAGACCCAAGAAAGTTGCCACTCTTGCTTCAAACTGTCCAGTAACAGGGGCATTGTGGTGGGAGTATTTGGGAGTAGAGATGAAACAGTCCTGGAATTCGGTGTGTGGCCTCCATCTTGCCTTGCTTGGTGTGAGGATCCACAAGCTGTTTGCATTGAATTAGGTGGAAAGCAGAAAGTAGTTCTGAGACCATTATTTTATATTGGCGAATCTTATCATTACGAAACCCTAGTTGGGGTTGCTTTGGGTACTCACTGCAGAAAAAAATGGCCTTGAAAATGATCATTTAGAGATCTGTAACCAAGTCTTCTTAGTGTCTGTGGGGTGGAAAGAGAGAGCTCATGGGCAGATAGCATAAGGCTGGACATTTGACCCTTGTGCCAGGGGGTCCAGAGTGCCTTTGCATTCCCGAGGGTGGGGAGTGGGGGTGTCTTGTGAAGTACAACATGAGACTGTAAACTGGGACTAGTTGGGAAGGGTCTACCTTCACCAGACCAGAGTCAACAACCCCTTAGAGAGTTGGAGGGTAGCTTGATCATGACCTGGCTGGTACCAAACTTCGGAGTTCATTTTTGGTTCTTTTCTCATAGACACAACAGCAGCAGCCTAAGGTAGCTGAAGAAAGAGAAAAGTTGACTCAGTTTTTGGGTGTTAGATCTTAGAATTAGACCTGGCTATGAGATCTGGCTAAGAATGGTCAGTAGGTCATAATTTGGTTGTGTGTTACTTTATCAGACATTTCACTATGATTTCCCCCTCTCTCTCTTATCGGCCCTTCCTTGCCCCTCTCACAACAGGTGTGGAAGACATCGTGGCAATAATGATTCCTGAGCCGAAAGGGAAGGAGATAGTCAGCCTGCTAGAAAGGAACATCACCGTGATGATGTACATCACCATTGGGACCCGGAACTTGCAGAAATACGTGAGCCGCACCTCAGTCGTGTTTGTCTCCATCTCCTTCATCGTCCTGATGATTATTTCCCTCGCATGGCTGGTCTTCTATTATATCCAGAGGTTTCGATATGCAAATGCCAGGGACAGGAACCAGGTGAGTAGCAAAAAGTTAACAACAACAACAAATTTTTTTTAATGATTACGTAAGTCAGACATCTTATTGTACCAACTTTGGAAAGCAAAGAAAATACCAAAACAAGAGATACACTGTTAATATTTGCTGGATAGTTTTTCAGGTGTTTTCCCAATACACATATTCGGATGCTTTCCTAGTATTGTTCTGTAAAGTGGAGGTGCTTTGTCCTGCATTCCTATTGTGGTTTTTTGGACAGTTGCTTATTTAGACATAAAATGAGGGGACCGAGGGGAAGTGAGCAGAGATTATACTAGTAGTGGCAACATAATTTAGGAAGAGCCAGGATTTCCTCCTCAGGAGTGGGAAAAAAAGAGATAAAAAAACAAAAGCTATTTAAGAAGCAGTTGGTTTTGAACCATATACCATATACACACTGTATAAAGTGCAAAAGGTATAAAATGGTATAAAATGGTATAAACGAAACGTCTGTCCCTTCACGACCCAGATCTTCTCTCTGGAACATCTTCCCTTCCAGACATACTTTATGTGCTTCCAAACACGTGTGTGTGTGTGTGTGTGTGTGTGTGTGTGTGTAATATGCTGAAGTCTGTACCCTTATTTCTCATTTGATCTTGGAGATTAATTTATATCAATGCTCAAAGCTGCCCTCTCATTCCTAATGACTGTATAACGTCACTTTTTCTGCATATGCTGCATGTATTAAACCAGCTCCTATGGAAGGGCACGTGTTGTCTTGCAAAAAGAAAAAATGTACACGTGACACTGAACACGTTCTGCTGTTTGAATATTGGCCTCTTTGGGCCAATAAGTAAGTCCTTTCTGGTGTCTAGACTGACTCTCCACCTGTGGGCGCTCACAGAGGAGGCCACGAGTTCTTCATTCTGCCCAACTAATGACTTCCCTTCTGGTGGCTCTTCTTGAACTTTGAGGTAGGGACCCAGACACATGACAGAGCTTGACCCTGAGCACCAGTGTGCTGTCCCCTCTTCCCGCTAGGGGCTTAAGCAGCCGTGTGTCCCTTGTTTTCAGATGTGCCACTTTGGCTGCTGGTCACTAATTCTGATGCCCTGCAGGTTAAGAGAAGCCCTGCAGAATGGCAGAGCGAGGCCAACAAGCAGCGTTCCTGCTGTGACGGGCCAGCCTGCCTCCTGGTGACGCTCTGGGACATCGTCTTACTGTCTCCCAGGCATCCCATCTCAGACACACGGACTGGGTCTGTGTCTGAAAAACCACAGGACTCTCACAGATGGCGGCTATTTCAGATCTGGGCAGGTCAGAACTAAGTAAGGTTCATTTTTGTTTTTCATAAACAATAGTGCCCTTGAGGCTAAGAGGAGGCCAGACCTGTTTTGCGTAGTTTTCTGTGAGACCTGGTAATGACATTCAATTCAGCTTTCTAGAAAGAGCTACCTTTCCCTGTGAATACCTCTTCTATTGTTTGCACATACATAGTTCATGCCCTTTTATTTCATTTGTGCATATGAATCCTGAGGTTATATCAGAAGAGAAGTAATGGGATTTAAAACAAACTTGAATTCACAGGGAAAGAGAAAGGGAAGGGAAAGGAATATAGCATGTGTCTGGCCCCACAGGTCAGGTCTGCAGACAGAAATGACATTGTCTCCTACAGCACAAGAATCAGAATGGTCCCCGACATTGCCCTGGAGAAAGTGCAGAGCCCTCAAAGGGACAGAAGGGCAAAGCGTGGGTTGTATCCATGACGTATTCTGTGAGGTTATTAACCACGGATTTGCTATGTTTAGGTAATTCAAGTCTCAAAGGATCTTCGCTTCCCACTTTTGTTCAGCATAGATGAAAATCACCAGCTGGTAAACCTGGAAAGGACGTGGCTAGTTTTACTGATAAGGGAAACGGAGGTCCAGAATGTTTTAAGTGACATGGCCAAAGTCACACCGTTAGTGACAGAAATAGGACTAAAAGCTGGATCTGCTAACGTCCAAACCACTGCCTTCTCTTCCCCAACACTTCCCACCAAAAATAACCCTGATGCTTTCACCTCTGTGTCATGTGTATACAGTTTTAAGTCATCCATCCATGTTGTCACCGCGGCTGTCAGAATACAGTCACCCTAATTCTGTTTCTCTAGATTTATGGAGTGGTGACCTACATCATAGGAATGGACTAAACTGACAGTGCAATGGCTTTTCTTGCATCAACCAGGCCTGGAAGGGTCAGTATTGAGTACTAGAGTGAGTGGGGGACGTATCTGTATCACGCGTGGCCCCAGAGGTTCCAGATGATTCTGTTTATGTTTACAGTGTCCTCCCTTCACCCAGAATATAAGAATACCTCATTATTTTTCCACGTGGTGGTGGCAATTATAAAATACAGCTGTCAGAGGAAAGGGACAAAAATGATACAGAATTATCCAGTGCAGCGAGATCGAGCATAAATTCGATTTCAATGCTGCCTAGTTTTTGTCGCCTTCACTGCACTTCTGTTTGTAATGCAGAAGGGGACAAGTGGGAGGTGTCTTATTTATTTTCTCAGTTTCCTAAATATTCAGAAGGTCCCTAATTTATGTGTCTTGCATTGAACTGGTGTCATTGTTTACCTTCCTTGTTGGCATTTATGTAAAATTTCATTCTTTTAATGAACGATTCTGTATTTATTTTTCAAAAAGCAGTTTATCTTCAGTATTGTCAAGGAACCTATAGCCTTGTTAAATATGTTCTTATACCTGTTTAGATCAAATTCATGATAAATCTAACTACCAAAATGGCCCGACTCCTAACTATCTTTAGTGAAAAGTATGATTTGGATCTGGTTGGGTTAGAAAAAATCTATAGGAGCCCAATAGAGAAGAAACAGGGATCCCCGCCTGAAACAAAAGGCCTCTACAAACTCGAGGTGGTCCCTACATCTACCTGCGGTGGTCCCTGCATATACCTGTGGTGGTCCCCGCATCTACCTGCGGTGGTCCCTGCATCTACCTGAGGTGGTCCCCACATCTATCTGTCATGGTCCCCACATCTGCCTGCCGTGGTCCTTAAGTCTTCCATTACCATCACATTCTCTGCATTTCTGAAAACCATGAAGGAAAGGGTGTGTTTGGTGACGGACTTCTGGTTCTAATCCCTAGATTCTCCATTGGAGCTCCATGCAAAGCTCAGTTTGAGCTGGGCCTGTAGCTTTTCTCCCTCTCCCTTATTGCACTTAGTGCTTAAAAACCCAGAGACAGAAGAGACCAACCACACAAGCAACAACTGTTCTACTCGGGCCATTTCATGAACCATGTTTAGGGTTTTTTACTCATTATCTCTTTAGTTTGAGTTTTGAAAATGCAACAATACTAGTTGGAAGATTGGTGAAAGTGAGAGATGTTTTTTATTCAGAAGCCAGTATTTCTGCATGTCATTGTTATGTCACTTAAAAAGAAATAGGGATGTACATATAGTGACAAAATCTGACTACATGTATATAGCATTTTTAAAACTTTATGGTGCTTCTCTCCTTATTTTTTTTTTTTTTTTTTTTTTTTTTTTTTGTGGTGGTGGTGGGGGGAGTTCCCTGGCTGGGACTCAAATCCAGGCCGCAACATTGAGAGCACCAAAGCCTAGCCACTACACCACCAGGGAACTCCCCTTATTTTCTTGATCTAGACTTCTACTGGACAATCTAGCACTGCGTGATCCCATGATTATCATATATATCCCAGAAGCTGATTTTTCTGTAATCTCAGGGATCTAGAATATCCCTTCTACCCCTGGCAGCTCAGACCTTCATATCCTTTATCAGCCCCTCACAAAATACTATCCTTTTCCTCCTCAAAAGAGGTGGATGTGAATTATCCAGTTTCCCCATCTGTGAGGCCTGCTAATTTAAGCAGCCCATCTCCCAAATGGCTTTATCCTCCTCTGAACTCCTTTAACCTCTCAGCCCTCGGTCACTGGAATGCCATTAATGGAATTCCTCCTTCTATTAATAATTCCCTAACCATTAACTCTGCTTTTAGCCGTAATTCTTGATAACTTAATGTCAGCTTACTCTACATTTCCTGTATAGACACACCATTTTTTTAGAAAAATATAAACAGCTTGCATTTACCTTTAAAAGACATGGGTAAAAGGGAGAGGGGGTCTTTTCTCCTGGAAAAAAAAGGGATTTCTTTTAAAAAATAAAACATTTTTGTTCAGATATAGCCAAAAGTGAACACATGGCCAAGATAAAAAGTAGTCTTTGAATTTACCTTATATGCCCCTATCTAAAAAGCATATTTCATTTGCTAAAGAATTGTTTTAAATGAAATTAAATTTTGAAAGCATTATTTCTGGTTCATCTTCTAAAAAAAAAACTTGATCTTCCTTTGAGCATAATCTCTGATCATTGTTTGAAAATAATTTTGGCTGCCTAATTACTCTGCTTAGCTTTTGAAAATTCAAAACCATTTAAGGGATTGAATTGGGATCAATTATTATATAATACCAATTAAACACAATTGCAGAAATATTTAAGCTCGTGACTTATGAAAACCATCAACACTTGTTTATCTTGGGCCCCGATTTCCTTCTCTGCATATAACATGCTGCAGCATTATGCCTGGACTGCCCATAAGGGGTGATCCCTTCTCCGAGCGTTTCCGCCCTTGCTGCCGGCTTCTGTGATGCAGAGCAGACCGTAGATGAGACAGGCTGGGTTTGCCAAGGCCAGGACTGTGGCTTTGCTTACCTAACTTCATGTGCTACTTATAGTTTGTCCATATAGTTTCCCGTGAACTGGCTACCTTTCTCAGGTTGTTTTCCATGCTTAAAAAAAAAAAAATCTATTGGTTTAAGGTTTTGTTCACTCATCAACCATTTATAGAGTTTCCACTAGATAGTAAGTTACAGAGAACAGGAATTTGTGTTCGTTTTCTCACTACCTTTTTTTTTTTTTTGCAAAACCCAGAGCTGTGCCTGGCACAAAATAAGTGATCCAAAATGTGGGTTGAGTGATCCAATGTTGGGTACTGAAAGCAGCTTTATTCATATTAATGGGAAGCAGATGTGAACCCAGCCCTGTCCTCAGGGAGCTCACACTAGAGAAAAGTCACTGGGCGTGATCTTAAAAATAGCCAATTGCCAATGTTGCAACAGTGCTATGAAGCAGGGGGACGGGATGCTCTGAGGGTTTGAACTAGAGGGATCCTCCCTCCTAAAAGACATCTAGAAAGGGTTTCCCCTAAAAATGCCTTGAGTTGAGCCCGAAGGATAATCAGTAATAGCGGGAGAGGAGAGGTTTGCATCCTGTTTAGTTTTGCCTCCGTTCTTTTCCTTTCTTCTCACTGTGTTCCCCTTGCTATTTATTATTAATATTATAGGTTCTTCCTATTTTTCCTGCTTCCTTAGTTTGCTAGTGACTCATGGACTTCTGCAGAAATCTCAAATGTATGCAGGTCTCCCTGTAGGAAACAGTCAAAGCTTACTCTTCTGTTAAAAATGCCAGCAATTATTTTAGAAACAAAAAGTGAAATATCCAAGAGGAAAATAGATTAACAAGGAGAACATCCCTTTTTCTAGTTATTTACTGTAACAGCTGTGTGTTGAGGGAAGTACCTCATGATTGGTACTTAATAGATTTTGATTGGTTGGCCAGCAGGTTTGCGAGTTGGTTGGCTGATCAGCTGGTTGACTGCTTAGCTGGCTAGCCAGATGGCGAGGGGTGGGCTAGCTGATTGGTTGGTTGGCTGGATGACGGCGATATTGACTGGTTGTCTGGTTGGTTTGTTGGTTGGCTAGTAGTTGATTGGCTGGTTGGTTAATTGGGTACCTGGGCAGATGTTGATTGTTTGGCTGGCTTACGGTGGTTAGGCAGTTGGTGGTGGTTTGGTAAATAATGAGAATGGTAGCTTCGCTTTGGCTTTAAAGTCAGACTTAATTTTATTCAGATTCTGACTGACCTTTCACTAACTCTATGATAGTAAAACAATTCGTTTAACTCTGTAACTCTCCATTCATCCTAATAAATAGTGTTTTTCTCATAGGGTTGTTGTAAGGATATATTAACTGTTTGCTAGTATGTGTTCACTATTTTGAAGCCAAGAAAGAAGGTTGAATGTTATACCCTAAAGGAACAAAATCAGTGAAAGCAAATGCTTATTCTATTTAAATGTTTGTCCCATTTATCTTAGTCCTTCAAATATGTTTTACTCCTGCAAATACACACCTATAACAGACAAATAGTACACGTACCTAGGAAGGTGACAAAACACGTAGAAAGCTCACAAACACAGAAGGAAACCATTTTTTTCCCTTGGCAGATTAAAACTTCATTCTTTTCCACCCTTTCTGTCTCTTACTCTTCCTCATCACCCTGTCAGTGCATCCTTGCAGCACTCATTAGAATAGTAACTTTATTTTTTAAACTAATGGATAATGTGTTATTTCTTGATACAGGTCACAGTGGTTATCTGGGGTTTGCTTTATAATTATTTGTTAAACTGAACATGTATGTTTTATGCATTTTCCTATATTTATACTCACACTTAATCATACACAAAGGAGGCAAAATTGGCATGTTAGAATGTGATTGGGCGGGGGAGAGGGGGGTCCCTGGTGACCTAGTGGCTAGGTTTCAGCACTCTCACGACTGCAGCCTGGTTTTAACCCTTACTCAGGAAGCCAACCAAAAAAAAAGAATGAGATGAAATAGGACAATACAGACCAAATACAAACCTAGATGGAGTCCATATAAACAAAGACAATTCCTTAAAATTCCAAATCAAAAGGAGTACACAAGCAATCAACCCTGATTATGAAAAAGAGAAGTTTAGTCCAGCTACTCCTGATTGGCTACCTCCATTTTACAAAATGAGTGATGACGAGCTAATTACTAACTTCTGTTTTTGTTTTTGTTTTTTTTTGCTAGTCTGTATAGACTAATGTCACTGGAGAGCAGACCCTCCCATATGTTAAGCATATGCCACTTGCTTAACACTAGGCATGGAGACCCCTCCATAACAGAGCTCTCTAACCCATCTCAGGTCTTAGAGCCACTGGGCACAGGTACCACCACCCTGTGTCTTCCAGCTGTCATCCTTCATATTTGTGCCACTTGTGCATGATTTCAGAGATAGCTACCCGGGTTCATTAAATGTCATCAGAAACTGGGTCAGGAGTTTTTAAGTCTTTCTTATGAATAAGCAGCTTTTGTCTTTTCAGCGCCGACTGGGAGACGCAGCAAAGAAAGCCATCAGCAAGCTCCAGGTCAGGACCATCAAGAAGGGTGACAAGGTAACAGCCTCTTTTCTTGGTGGTAAGGAGCTAGTTGAGGGGAGCTCCTGGCTTTGCGGGCAGCCAGGGTAGGAGAGAGAGAAGGATGGGAAAGGGGGCATGCTGGTAGTTCTCAAATAAACCTCAAAGCTGTTTATAAAATGCATACAATAGGACAACAAAGTAGTTGGCTAGAAAATATGAGAAATTAAAAAGTAAGTGTAAGGGGAGCGGGTGGGAGAGGAGTGGGGAAGCTAAATATAAGGTGATGGAAAGAGAAGTCATATTAGTTGGTGAACTTATTATACAACAAGTTGACAATGCACTGTAGAATTGTATGCCTGAAACCTATGTAATCCTTGCTAACAGATGTCACCCCAATAAAAAAAAACGGAGAAAAAAAAAGTAAGTGTAGGAAAAACAGATGAAGCCAGGATGAAATTAGTACACAAATGCGTTATCTGAAATGCATAATAGAAATGGGTCCCAAATTTATGTGGGAACATTCTAGAAGCCAATGCAAAGAAGGAAACAATGTTCAGTTTTCAAACAATGTCTAATTATCTTATTCCAGTGTCCCCCAGGATAAAATAAAATGGTTGTTCCTGCTATTAATGATTTGAGAATTTTCCCATGAACCCTTGCAAGGAAGACAATGTTATGTGCTGAATGACATTGTCCACTTTAAGACTACACTAAATGCAGGATGTGTATTAGTGTCTCTGAACTATAGAATCTAGAACCCCCAAGTCATAACCACAGCCTCCCTCACTGTAGAATGATGATGTAACGCCAGAAGCAGAAGCATGTCTTGAGGAGGGACAACACAGCATGCAATCCACACCTGCAGGCCTCCAAAGGTCTCTCTTCCCCCCCAGGAGAAATTCTAGAACAGCAGATTGCAACCATGGATGCGAGGCTCCTGGGAGCATTGTGAGGGGTTCAAGACATGACTTGTATAACTGGTGTCGTCTCTAGTTTGAATAATTGACTTGTCTCGCTAATTATGCACTGCTGTTTTGCAACTCTATAAGAATGCTCTTGAGCTTCATGAGATAAAAACTCTTTTAAAATCACTACTAAACTTAAAGTATTTTTTTCATTACTTTTCGCCTCAAACAGAAAATAACAAAGGAACAAGGACTATGATTTTGTGGGGTATTAAAGGAGATTTATATACTTGAAAAAAAATGTTAGAACTACTATTTTAGGGTTGTATACCTGAGATTCCCAAGGAATGGATAAATTAAATGCCATTCATACAATTCTCCCTAAATAGTATTTCTCATCCTTGAGTTTTTGATATAGAGCCTCCAATGATACTAGATAGCATTATTCATCATGATACATTAAAAAATTGTTTCCTCGCAAAAGCACTTTCAGTGGAACCCAGAAACCAGAAGTTCGGGGTTGGGAGGAATGGAAACCAAACCAATACACAGTAGATCATTAAGAAAATGGGCCCCAAGACGGCTCCAGCCCTGCTATAAGCACACTGCCCTTCGGCACGTTGGCTCGGTGTGTTACACGAGAGCCGATGCTCCGGGTGTTAGGCTCACGTGTGCTTTCTTGGTTGCAGGAAACAGAGTCCGATTTTGATAACTGCGCAGTTTGCATTGAAGGGTACAAGCCCAGTGATGTCGTCCGGATCTTACCCTGCCGGTGAGTCACCAGGCCGCCTGCTTTTGACCCTCTTTGTCTGTGGGCAGACAGACAGAGCAGGTCTGAGGCAGAGGCCAACAGGCACTGGCCTCTGGTTCAGACCCACTTGGCCTGCCCGCCCACATGTTCCCGTGTTTCAGTAACGTTCTCTTTGTGTCACCTTTCTCTTTGAAAACACTGTGTCTTGTGAAATTAGAAATAGTTTTCAGATCCTCTTTGCAACAAAGGAAGTTTATCGCTATAAGCTAGAACTTTGTGATACACAATTGGAGGATAAGGCTCTCAAGACAAGTTTTCTTTAACAATAGATCTGTGATATTCAGAATCAATTCTTTTTACAAGTGCTATTTTAATTAAATGAATGAGCTCTTTAAAATATTTTACAGATGATCATGAAGTGATTAGGAACCAGAATATGGATAGGCATGAGTAGGAAGCCTATGGTAGATTCCATTTCTTGTTTTTTGTTGTTGTTTTGGTTTTTTACTAATAAGAACAGAATGTAACAGTCCCCCCAAAACTTCTAGACTCAAGGAGGGGGTGCCAGCATGTGTAGTTGGAATAACACTCCAGGTGGTGATCTTCATATAACCCTCATCCCACTCTTAACTGAAATGTACTGTTTAAGGAATATGAATTCTTTTTATACAGTTAACATTAAATAAAATTTAAATGCTTAAATTATTTTAAAGTTGCCTAAAAGTTATCCTCCTGTAATTAAAAAACTTTTTATATTTTTTTAGTGTTTCTGCATCTGTACAAGTGTCCCAAAAATAAAGATTAAATTCTGCCTTGAAGAAATGGTCTTCATTTAGAAAAATTGGCTTTCAAAGTTCTTAGAGCATTAATGTAAATGAAGTAGAAAAAACAAAGATGAAAGACACCAGAGATTTAAAACAATCCTTTCATTCATAAAACAATGCATCTTTGAGAACTATTTATTAGAAATACAAAAAAAATAAAATATGCCTTTAGAGGCATTGGTTTAAAAATAACAAAGTGACAATAAAAAAAGCCAAACACAGCATACTCAAATAAATGCAGAAACTCCCAAGGGGCGTGGCTTGTACTTGAGATGCTTTTAGGCAAATAGATCGCCGGGACGGAGGCCTAAGGAGTGTGCCCTCCGGTAGCCTCGGCCAGAGCCTTCAAGTGGGATTCGCTTGCCTTGGTTTGTAGATGCTTGACGGTCTCTTAGAAAAAATCATAAATGTGGCCCACATAGACTTGGTCGTTTCCTTCATATGAGGGTACCATACATAAATTCCCTCTACAGACATGACGCTTGGTGTTTACTAGGTGACTTCTAGAAACACTGGCAAAGCGTGGTGCTATGAGAACAGAAGAGCCTCCTGGCACAGCATCATTCATCAGTGCAGATTTCATGAAGGGTTTTATAAAGCCCGAAGGTTATAAGCAAGGAATGTGTTGTCCTTCACTACTTAGAGATTGTTCAGAGAGCCCTGTGAGGCAGCTACTAATTAAACATTAAAAAAAAAAAAACAAAAAACTGTATTCAAAGCAAATTAAAATTAAATAAGAACTTTTCCCTGAGACTCCGAAGAACTATACAAAGGTAATTAAGAAAATCTGTTTTAAAATGATCTGTAGCACTGCTTTAGCCCCGTCATTCATATGGTAGAAGTCAGTGCGTTCATTTACAGCCGGGCCATGAGTAACCCCGTGTCACCACATGCAGTTGCTAGGGGCCATGTGACATCCAGGCCTCAGTGTAATTTACCGTGCCCCTGCGGTGGAACACTTGGCTGATTTCAGTTTTTAATCACGGCACATTCCATTGCTTTAGCAGTGTTTAAGATTGTTGTGATATAACATTTCAGATCTCCTTTCCCAGGAACGTAATGTTTTGAAAATATTCACCAAGAATTGGTTATAAAATGCATTATCAATTATAAATTGGTTATACATTTAAAATGGCATTTTAATATTTACCACACATGTTCCAGTTTATCATCTTCCTCCTCTCAGACGTTATGAATGTCCGTTGTCCGTATTTATACCCGCCCTTGCCCTAGGCCAGTCCAGTTTGGCCTCAAGCTCCTCCTTTGGACATCATTACTGGGTTCTCAGGTCAGTCCTTGATTCCTTCTGCTTCAAGCTCATTACTGTCCATCTGCCCTTATTTCCTTATTGTGAGCCTGGCTTTAAACAGCAAAAGGCACTGAGCAGTTACCAAACACAGCTTACAGTTAATTACTGTTTGATCTTAGGCTTGCCACACCTATCTACTCTTTGAAGAGCTCGAGCTCATGCATTTTTTTGCCTTGCTCACTTTAAAATCAAGACATTTTTATGCCTGTTGCTGGTTTCTGCCAGACAGTTTGCACTAATGGATGTTATCAAACCAATGCCCTGGCATTTGCTTTTTGCTAGATAATTTCCTCTGGGGTATTATTAAGCCTCTGCTCCTATGAACTTCGTAGGCTCTCTTTCCCATTATTTCCAGGCTGACTCATCCACAGAAGTCTTTGTATCTCCTCAGAGTAAAAACGGTTTGAAAAATGTTCCAGTTTATTATTGTCTTCCTTCTCTTGTACTGTCTCTTCTGTGGCCTCCTAAGTCCTAACTCCGCTCTACAGCTGCCACGTGGGATGTTTTTCTATACCAGCCAGGGGTGCCCTGGTACCACCGTATGTTCAAAGACATTCTCATCGGTCTCTTTTGGAGTCTCTTGCTCAAGTTAGGACGAAATAATAAATGATTTCCCTTCCTTATTTTTAGTCATGGTTAAGTCATGCACATACATCTCTACCATCTCCAAGTAGGACTTTTCGTCAGCAACAGATTTGTGATACTCAGAATGAGTTCTCGATTTTCCCAATGCTATTTTAATTAAATGAATAAATTCTTTAAAATACATTATGATTGATCATGAAGGGATTGGTAGCCAGAATGTGATCAGGAATGAATAGGAAGCCAAAGGAAGATTTCATTTTCCTTGATTTTTTTTTTACTAATAAAAAGAGAATGTGACAGTTCCCCCCAAAACCTCAAGAATCTAGGAAAAAGTGCCAGCTTTATGTGTGTGTTGTTTTTAATACAGTCTTGACTTTTATTGAAGTAAGAAAACGTCAATGAAGGAACTTAGGTTTTAATTCAAGAACCTCATTTAAATTGGCTAACTAAAAATTGGTTTCTATACATCCATTCAAAACCTGACAAATAATGATAATTCTTCACATTTATAGTGTTATTATTATTGCTAGTATTATGATACTAATGTGACATCACTCTTGTCATTATTAGAACTATTTTTGTCCCTATTACCAGTGCTACATCATTATTACCATCATTATTTTCTGTCTTTCTGCAGTAGCCTTCTCACCAAGCTCTCTGCTTCTGCTTCTGCCCCTAAATTATTCATTCTGATAAGTCTGTTTTTAATTATCCAGACAGATTAGCTGACTCTAGGTCCTTTTTCAGCAAGTGCAGCTTTAAGTTCATTAAAGTATATCAGAAGTATGACAAAAAAAATATTTGGCGAGATTAATTAAAATATGTATTTCTCTAAATTGCACTTCTGTAAAAGGTAGAGTCACAGAAAACTAAAAACACGCAGTATTACCATCAATTAGCTTCTTATATGAGAATTGCATTGGTTGGTACAATTGCCATTCATTTTATCCAGAATTACTGTAAGAAGCAACATTAGGAAACCTGCCATTGTGTCTCTTGTTAGTATTGTGTAGTCTTCTCCATGGGACTCGCCAGAGCAGGTCATGTGTGGAATAAATGTGTTTCTCCCAAACAAGGGGATATTTATATATTGTGGCTACTGAATGATGATACTGTCCAGGTATTTTTTTTTCTATGTTTGTTGAGAGAAAGCTGAGAGCCAAATTCGTAGCCCACTCATAGCCAAAGGAAATATATAAGAGAGTCCTGTCTGACTCTCTTTTTTATTTCCACTCCTACTTTTCTTTCTTCTTTTGCTTTTCTGGCATCTTTTTGGTTATCTGCATCTCCTCAGTCACCTTAAGTTCTTTCTGGAATAAATGTCTTCCATGTCTTTAAAACTTTGTCAACATTATTTTTAATTGATATGTAATACCCTATATGCCATAATTTATTTGACTATTTTTGAACCTTCAAGTGGCCTCCCCCATGCACGTACATGCACGCGCACGCACTCACGCACACTCTTATTTCACTATGCTAAATAAGGCTGTGGTAAAAGGCTATGTATAGCGACCTTAGTTCCCACTTTGGATTATTTCTTTTTTTCTAAGATTAGACATTCAGATGGTCTAATTGTTTTCCATAAAGTTGTATTGAAAGAGTTTTCCAGTGAGTCGGAGCTAAGAGGAATATTCCAGGCAAAGATAACTGAGGTGACTGGAATCGTTGATGTGTCATGCACATGTCAGGACAGTGGGCCAACCCAGATCATGAAGGACCTTAATGCCCAGCTGAGGGGCCTGGATAGTAACCAGGTTCTGGGGGGGGCCTGCTGAGGGGTTCGGCCTGTGCTACGTGCACAGCACGCTGGCACCATGTGGAACGTGGCTTTAAGGGATCTGACTAGATAAGAAACCGTTCCCTAAAAAATAAAAGGTCAAAGTGAAAGGCAGCAAGCACTTGTTTGAGATAAAAAAGGAATAGCTGGTCAGGAAATACGAACTTAGGCAGAACCCCAAGTCATGTTCCAAAGAAGAAAGAACAGTTCGAAGTTCTTCTGGTGAAAAGTACATTCTTGGGAATTATCAGTCCTGCGTTCTTTGCCCTATAGGATTGGTCCGGGATGCTTATCAGTGACATGTCAGGTGACGTGGATGATGGACACCACATGGTCTGGAAGATGGATGCCAGGAGGTCTGGTCACATTCAGTGGCCTGGAAAATGGATGTCAGGCGAACGTGTATGTGCGTCTGTCAGGACATAATCAGGTAGCCTGGATACAAGAGTCCTTCAGGGAGTAATTAGGGTGTTAAGTTACCTGGAGGTCCAGATGTATATCCAGGCATTGATGCAGGACTGGAAAGTTCAAAAAAATTTAAGTTCCCAGACTAGTTAGAACAGGAATAGAGTCTTTCCTCATTCCACAACCTTCATAATGTTAATAATTTTAGCATGTCAGTTACAGCGACTCCATTGTATATATCCCCTACCTTCACGCTATCATCAAGTTTATTGCAAAGTCAAAGACGGAATTGCTGGAGGCCTGATCAGGAGTGTTGACACTTGGGGCCTCATCAGGAGAGATTCAGGAGGAAAACCCAGCATGAGTCAGCGTTTGGAATAATTGAACATGGCTGCCCGTATCTGTTGCTGACTGGTAGATGCATCTGTTATGTGTTTGTTTTTAAAACATGCTCATATCTTTCCATTCCGATTCTAAACAATAGGAAAACTCCAGCAGCTAGCACACTATTGCTCAAAAACTGAAAGAGAAGAAACAGATTTCAAGCACTGAAACAGATTCTCTTTCTCACTCAAAATAGCTGAGGCCAAACTTCGGCTTATCTTTTGAAGACTTTCTTCAGAGTTACCCAGCCCAAGAACACTTCCATAACTGGCTCATTTAGACACAATTCCACTTTGCATAGACGATTGTTTGGTTCTATATGTAAGTGCTATGCTATCCTTCCTCTTTCCTTTCTTTCTGTTTTAGGAATGTGGTTATATTTCAGTTGTATCATTTTAAGACCTCTCTATAATAATTTAGGGCATAGGATACATCATACTGTTTCCTTTTTTGTTCCTTTCAAACTTAAGTCTACATTTTTACAAAGATCAGAACATGACTACTAGCATTCATGTTGAAAGAGTTGAAATGGAGATTTAAACACAGTAATATGCTAGACTAAAAAGCAAAAAAGAATAAATGCTACTTTTAAAGTGCAGTGCAAGTTAATAGTGAAAGGACAAATGAAGCTTGTAGGTGCAAATTGGGATCACTGATACCCTAACTGGCAAAGGAACATCTGATGACATTTCAATATCTGAGTCAAATAGAACGTAAAAGTGATAGGCCTGGACATTTGCAAAAGGAATTTTTGAGGGCTATTGAATCGAAGCCCACATTTGGTCTATGAGTTTCAATGGATTCTTTGAAGGTCTGTTATGTGCCATGTGTCTACAACTGACAAGGCACTTGTAAGTCATCCCTGTCCAACTAGCCAGTCAGCCAGCCAACTGCTTTTCTTTCTCAGTTGATGTGACTAACAATATTTTTAACATGAACCTAATTATGAATTGACTTCTCAAATCCTAGAATGCATTAACTCCTGTCCCCAAAGACAGGTGACATTTTCCTCTACCAGAGAAGTAGCTCTGGGAGACATCTCGTGTAAAGTATGTGCAAACCATAGAGGGATCCATTTGTAAAGCTGTCGGAACAAGTAAGCATCCTCAGACTCCCAGAGTGACTCTCCCGCCAAGGCCCAGCCTTGTTAAAATCAAATTTACGAAATCTACTGAGCAAATGTAGCACAGCCGTACGCCCAAAGTGCCTCATTAACAGAGAGGCTGGTGTCCGAGGGGCCTCCCTGGAAGGCTGCTTGGCCAGCGTGTCCCCAAAAGTTTCCTTCTTCTAAGGGGGTACTTCCAAGCAAACCCACCTGGGCAGCCCATAGCCTCCTCAGCCTCTCCTGAAATTCTGATGTGGGGGAGCCTGAATGGATCCTCTCCTGACAACCCAAGACCATATCACAGTTGGACCCTGATATTCATCTGTGAACTTCCCTTTTTTTTGGGGGGGGGGGTGGAGGGGGCTCTCGTTCATTCTCCTTGCCAGACATGTCATGATACTAATAAACAACATGACATAAAGAAGAATTATATATAACCTGATGTGGAAAATGAACATCATTTTAAAATATAGAAACTCAAAGCATCACAGTCAAGTTGCACTAAACATAGACACTAGCCCTTTAAGGATTTTAACCCCAGGGACCAGTCTGATTTTCAGATGAGTCAAGTGAACTGAATGTCTGCGTGGAAAGAAAATTCCAACCTCTTTATGAGCAAAAAATAGTTTACAGAATGCTGCAGTGTGATCAGGATTCTGACAATGAGCCCTAGAACTCTTGAAGTGAAAAACAAAGGCTCACTCTCTAGCCAGACAGAAATGGTCTGGCCTCACTTTACCCCACGTGCCTATGATGTACGAGCATGCTTGCTGATGAACAGATTTTTTCCAAGTTTCTTTTTTTTTGAAAAGATGGTGAATGTTGGCTGGTTTTCATAAGGTTTGACTTACTCTTTCATACCCATGTCATGCAAGTTAGATTGGGCATTCTGTTTGCAGCTGTTTACATATAGCTGTGATTTTGAAAATACCTTTCAAGGTTTCATTGCTAATTATGAAATTTTGAAAATAGAGAAAACTATAAAGAAGTAAACAAAAATAATCTCACCACCCAGAAATAATCATTATTGTATATTTAATTTTTATAATGCATGTATGTATGTTATACATTGTATATTATTAAATATGTACCATATATATTGTGCAACATCATAGAGTCAAGCCATTAATACAATTTTTATTCCACTTTCTCATTTAATGTTCAAGAAGTAAACATTTTCCTACTTTAGAAATTATTTTAAAATATTTTAGTTATTGCATAACAGTCCATTACTGGAGTTTAGCTGCCCTCCTGCTGTTCAGTATTTAAACTGCTTCCAGTTTTTATCATTATAAAACCATGATCTTAATTGTTTATATATTTTTTTCTATATTTATTTTTTTAGGATACATTCCTAAAAGTCAACTTACTGGGTCAAAAGTGAGTTTAAAATATCTTAACAAGTTTTATCCAATTGCTTTTCTGCAAAGTGGTAGCAATTTCTACCCCACTCGCAGGATGGAAGACACTTCTGTGAGTGTCCCTTCAGACCCGTGAAGTAGGACCATTTTAAACACCTTTCTCATCTGGTAACCACGTACAAAGGTAGCACTTGAATCCTCATGCCTTTGACTTGACTGAGATATTACAGCTGACTAACATAAGCTCTTCATACACAAGGGCTGTCCAGGAAAAACCCAGCCATAAATGCCTCTACTTTTCATAGTACATGGCTGGCTACTTTCCGGACAGCCCTCGTATCGTATCTAATGTAAATTGTCATTGGCTGGGAGGTGCTTACTGATTTTAGAGATGTTCAAATGTATGTGGAGAGGGGAATGGAAGGGCCCAGAATTGATAAAGTGTGATACTATTTTTAATATTTAGGAATTTTTATCTTTGTTGAGTTTAAACTTTTCCTCGTTATGCTTCCCTATCAAGAAATAAAATAACAGATCAATTAACTACATTTCTCAAATTTATCTGAAATTTATGCTGGTGGAAGGCATCCCACTCAACTGTCATTATTTATTCTTTCAGCAACATAGTTTTGCATACTCTGCCAAATTAAAAGTTCTACAGTGTGGTGGGAGTTTAAAATGGCATAACTGCTTTGGATATTTGTTTCGCAGTTTTGACTGAAGTTAAACTCACATTAGCCTCTAACTTAGCAATTGCACTCTTAGACATATATTATAGACTCTCAGTTAACTGGCACCCATGAAGACTGGTAGATGCAGGATAATGTAAGTAGACTCTCTGTTAACCGACACTCTCAAGCACCCAGTTGAGTTCCAGTTAACAGAGAGCCCGCTGTACCTAAGAGCAGTGATGTGTGTCCACAGGAAGACTTGTACCAGAATGGTCATAGCATGTTTATTCATAATAGCCAAAGCATGAAAACAACCCGAATGGCGAACAACAGAAAACTTTATAAACTAATTGGGGTACACACAAACAATGAACTTTTACAGAGCAATCAAAAGAAACAGGCTATTAATCAGAGCACATATGAACCTGAAAACGTGTGTACAACAGAAAAAGCCAGGCGGAAAAAGAATGCATACTTTGTGATTCCTTTCCGTTGGTAAGAAGTTCAATGACAGGCACAGCTGATCTATGGTGACAGAAGTCGTGATGGTGAATACATGGCCAGGAGTGGGCATTGACTGGTCAGGAGCATGAATGAGGGAATTCTCCGGGGTGATGCAACCTGAGCATCTTCATCTGGGTACATAAATATATACACACATAAGAAGTCATCGAGCTTGCTTAAGACTTACACAATTTTATACCTTCATTTAAAATAATGGGGGAAATGTTAAATACCAGAGAAGCTATGCTGTGGACTTTTTTTAGGAAAATAGTTCACTTTGTACATTAGTCAAAATAACATAAGATTTAAGTTCAAAGTGTGCTGATAGTGTTTTCTAATAATTTGTCTTAGATTACTTTGGATTTGTATGTGTACCTGGACAAAAAGTAGGTGTATCACTTAATCTAAATGATGAAAGGAAGGAAACATGAAAGGAGATGGCAGTGCTGGTTAAACAAAAATAAAGAAAAAAGAAAAGAATGTCAGATGTGTTCTTTTCTGCCGTATTTTCAACAGAGCACCTACTGCCTTAGCAAAGAAGTCTTGAACTGTAATAACCTCGTGAAATATGGCGTTCTGACTTCAGATGTCCTGATCCCCAGTTATATTAATCAACGAGACGGACGGGACGGATGCCAGCCAGCTGTCCTGCCCCAGCCAAACGCTATAATTAGACCAGGGTCAAGTTTTCTGCACGGAGCCTCCCTCTCGCAGAAGCCCAAGAGCGAGGCTCCCCACAGAAGGGGGACCCGGCAGTTCCCCCGTAACTTGCATTTCCAAAGGATCTATTTCTCCCGCTGCAGCCAGAAATGAAATTTGAGTTTAGTGACAGGAAGACCGGACGCAGTTTCTTAGTTTTTTAGGTTTTGTTGTTGTTTTCTTTAATGCTGTTTAACCCTTTCACTATGTTAATTGACTTCAAGTTTTTTTTTTTTCAAAATGTGTCAGAAAACCACAAAAAATAAAAAGTTGGTATTTTGACTGTTTTATGAGTTTAATAATAGCATTTTGAGCTGCTTTGTATATAAATAACATTATTTTTATTTTAAATTTTGTTATATGGTAATAAACTTACCATTATATTCAATTTTAGCAAAAAAATACTCAAAATGTACTAAGTGGCATCAATAAGATTTAAGTATAGATGAATTAGAATCTAATGGCATTGATGATGTAAAAAATTTATTACGGGACTTCCCTGGTGGTGTAGTGGCTTAAGACTTTGTCACTGGCGCTGTCAACACTGTGGCCTGGGTTCGATTCCCGGCCAGTGAACTACCCACATACAAAAAAAAAAAAAAAAACTTATTACAAAATGTCACACAATATGGCATGCCAAACATCTTTGTTGTCGACAGTGCAAGCCACAGAAAAACATATTTTAAAATGCTGTAAATAGAGAAAAGTTCTTGAAAGAGTTGCACACTGAATAACAGTTTTTCTGAGCTCACGGGGTACCCTTGAACGCCAAAGTTGGCGGGTGGACATGTTCATTCGGATGTATCTGACCGTCACAGCAGAAGGGCCACCTGGGGAAGTGAGTGGCTGTTTATTAGAATACTTTAATTTTGGAAAGCACTCTACCGTTTACAAAGCTCTTTTACCTATCACAGCTAATTGGCATCTCACCACAGTCTGTCATATACATAGGGCAGGTCACCTTAATGCGCCTTTATTTTAATTTTCAAAAAAACCGGTAACTCAGGTTGGTGCCCCCGGTTTTCCAGGTTCCGAGCAGCCCTCTCCTCCACCCCCCCCCCCGGGCTGCGGGTTTGACACCGCAGCCCAGCCCGCTGCTCTGGGAGGCTGCTTTGCAGTCCTCTCTGCGGTCTGGGAATGCGGCTTTGCCTAAGATCTGCCTCAGAAATTCCCTCTAACCCAGATGTCTAAGGAGCCCAAGGAAAGCCAATCAAATCCAGTCCGGCGTTAAGGACCTCACTGTCTCCGCAGCGCCTCCAGGCTCGTTACTGTGGCCTGGGAACAGGCCTGCCTTCTCGCAGCGGGCATGCTGCTGCCCGCGAGGTGAGAGTAATGGACTTCGTTGCGAGCCTGGCATCTTAGCTTGCCCAGACACAGTAATTCCGTTCCAGAGCATGGTCCCTCCTGGCTCTGTGTGACAGCCTGTTTTTCCCTTTCTTTTTCTTCCTTTCCTTTTAAGCGATGTTCACATAACCTAAATAGAGGGAATCAGGGAAATGCATCGTCTTATCATTGGTCCGAACGTTTCAGACCGATCCCCACAGCAGAGGCGCCCCCACAGCAAGGCGCTGGGACAGCCGGGCAGAGTTCATGGTAGGGAGGGGCTGGTGTCAGCTTAGCTGGCCTGATCCACGCCACACCCCAGAACACTGCGTGGTCACCAGGGCAAGGACTTTCTATACAGGACACGTAGAAATGTGAAGCAGCGTGGAAGGAAAGAACTCAATGCAAGAAATTCACCATCCCAAGGGAATGAGAGAACTCTGGCTCAGGCCTGGGATTATTCTCTTCACTGTTCATACCTCTTTTCTGCTCATTTGATCCAGATTATTTCGTAGAGCTGGTTTGGACCCCTTCTTTTCTGTTCTTACTCCGTCAGTCGTCCAGCTTCCCATCCACCCGAGTTTCTCACCCACATCACGACACTGCAGCTGTGCCTTCGCTCATGTCAGTTCCTTCTCCTTGAACTTCCTCCCTCCAGTCCCCACACGTCAAGGCTCTCCCTCTCCTAGGAGTTCCTAATTTCCTCACAAAGTACCTACCTGCTCCCTTCCTTGAATTCTGGGGCGCTTTCACTTGTATCTATTTGTGACCTGTCACTTTACCTGTTGTACTAACATTCCTTGAAATAATGTCACTAGTATCCATTGAACACTTACCAAGCACTTTAAAAACAAGTATTTAATCCTTACAATAGTCTTGTGAGGTACTTTACTAGTCAGCATAGGCTAGGCTTTGCTGCAGCAACAAAACAACAAAAACAAAAAAAAACCTCCAACTCTCAGAGACTTAACACAACGAAGATCCCTTCCTTATGTTTGTGTCTGTTGTATGTCAGCAGGAAGGGTCTGCTCATGCCTGTCAGACTGATAAAGCAGCCACCATCTCGAACATTGTTAATTGACCGGTTTATAATTATATGCCATGACCTGAAGTGAAATCTGCTATTTCTCTTTATAACATATTGACCAGAATTAGTCACATGGCCATAGCTACCACCAGGAGAGCCTGTAATCTTCCCAGTATATTGCCAGTATATTGATGAACAGTAGTAGTAATGAGTGCCTCCGATAGATATTATCGTTGTCCTCATTTTATGACCGAAGAAACTAAGGCTCAGAGTGCTTAAGGGGTTATCCCAGGACAGTCAGCCAAGATTAAGAATGAAAACTACACACCCTGGCCTTTTAACCTCTACACAGTATGGACTGTGCATCTTCCTATCAGCCTATCAATTCTCTACTAAAAGTGCCTCACCAACAGGATGCATGTCTGATTCAGGTTTGTACCCCCCGTGCCGAGCACAATGCCCTGATCAAGTAGTACTGTATAACTGTATGCATTAATGAATCTATTTTACTCTGTGTTGACTTTCCTACTTTTTCTCAGAACCCTGCATTCCTAGTAATGACTTTTGGTATCAATTTTGGAATCTCATTCACAATATACAGAAATATTCATTCCCAGACTTCCTCACAGATAACAGAGAAATCCGCTTCCATACTGTACTGCATGTCAGCAAAGCTCTTTTCTCATGAGAGGGGTGGAGGTTAAACCTACTGGCTTGTGTAATGCAGACAATATAGAGAGCATCAGTGATACCTTGAATGTCTGGGTTGCTAGTTACTGGACCACAGGGACGACATTTGGGTCAGACAAAAATAATGCACAGGAAAAAAAACAATGATTTCTACGTGTTTTTCAAAGCCACGGCAGTCGAGATTTTGGTGACGTTCTCATTGAATTCACTCGATTTTTAGAGCAGATAGACAAATGAAATCCTATGAGAAAATCAATGAGAGCAATTTAGATTTCTTTTGTCCCCTGGATGGGAATGGAATGTGTTTCTGCTGTGCAGCATCCATTACACTGTCTGGGCTCAGGCGACGTTGGGTCAACGCCATCATCCATCAGCCATGTTGGTCACTCTAACTGAGTAAGGCCAATGCCCAGATCCGTAAATCAGAGTGAGGTGTGACATCGGCCAGGCAACCAAGGCAGAGCACGGCTGCTCCATGCCCGTAATGTCCTCATTAGGAGCCACTGGCCCCCAGGAGATGGCACAAGTCCTTCATATATCAGAGTCTATAAACATTGAGCAAGCTGCTTCCAGACTGAGCGCCACCACAGAAAATCCACTTGCAAGGAACAGGAACTGAATTACTGTTCATTAAATGATGATGTTGACACTATGGATTTTGGAATTCTTTTTCAGCAAACACTATTGAGAGCATGTCCTAATCCGGGTACTCTACTAGGCTTTGGACATAGAAACACTTTGTCCCTGCCCTCCGAGGTGTCACAGGGGACACAGAAGAGTAAACCAGGATGACGGCTGAGGCTTCAGCGCTCTGTGCTGATTGCTTATAGCTGGCCTTGACTCTGATTGGTCAGTGCCCGTGCTGTACCAGTTGTTAAAATACTTTAAATGGCATCCCTGTATAAACAAATGATTCAGGACAACAAACAAAGCACCATGATACTCTAGCTTCTTAAGTGCCAGGTAGCATTCTACGTGCCTCATGTCCTTTGTCCTTTAATTGTCATTAACAATCCTCTGAAAGGTTATCCCCAACAGTAATAATACTTTAGAAGACTGTTGTGACAATTAAAGGACATGGTGGTAAAACCCTAACGGAAAACCGGAAAACCGAGCCACAGACCAGTTTCATCTTTTGCCCCAGGTCCCAGAGCTAAGGCGCAGTCTGCAAACTCTAAAAACCGTACTCAGAGTCTGCGATGTACACAGGGGAAACCCCGTAGGGAGGAAAGGATAAGGAACGAACTCTCCTTGCCAGGGTTTAGAGAAAAGAGGGAGGAGGAGAAGGGACATCTGAGCTGTGACTTGAAATGTGAGCAAGATTTGACACACACACAAAAGGAAAAAAGTGAGAAGAGAGTGCAGAGTTCAGCTGAGAGCTGGGGGTGAACGTGGGGGCTAACAGAAGCCCGGGCCGAGCCAGGCTCGGTGCACGCTTCCTGTGCTGTGTTCAGGCGTTTTGACCTCGGGCTACAGGCGGTGGGGAGCAGCTGAAACATTTCAAGTCCGGGGAGTGACATCGTATTTGTATTTTAAAGAGCTCAGGCGAGGAAGAGAAACCAGACCAGGTCCAGAAGAGCATTATGAAAGAGCGGGTGTTCCTTTTCCTGGGCACTCTATGATGCAAATTTGAGAATTCTGGGAAGGTGGTGGAGCTGCCACCTCATCTTTCCGAGACCCGTTGGGCAGTGGGGAGTCGGGGGTACAGAACATTTTTTTACACCTGTTTTCTTTCCCTCATCCCCGTGTTGACTGACATTTGTTTCCCTGCCCCAGCCCTCGTGTTTCCCTTCTGCTCATCACCACCCTGCTGTCTATATCCATGACTTTGTTTTCTGTATGTGGTGGATCTCATTTCTGTCTTTCTCCCTTGTTATCTTTCATGGGTTGAAAACTCACTTGGATCCCCTTCCTTTAGACTGACATGATTTGTTTAACGCTGGTGCAGAGAAATCACAAAGAAAAGATTCACAGAGTAAATGTTAAGAACATATTGATCGTTAGCGTCTCGAAGCCTGAGGTAACAGGCTGAATGCAGCCTTAACATTTACAGTGCTCTTCACTGAGCACCCATCTTCAGTCAAAAAACTGGTGGCTGGATAAGCCCCTGGGATGATGTTTGGGGATTGTCTCAGCAGTAGGACTGACAAAAAAAGCAAATGAGGGCCATCCTTGGATAGGGAAAATGGTCAATGCATGGCAGGTCACGGTGGCCTCCCAGCAAGTGTCTGAGTGTACAAGTATGCAGGTTGTGGGGCACAGGCGAAAGCAGGCCTCCTGGGCTTGGCTCTCCATCAGGGCTCCAGAGTCACTGGGGGACATGAAGTGTCATAGTTCTCTTTGGTCTAGTCTGAGGTCAAGGGGCGAAAAGAGTTTTGCCCTCCAAGAAGAGTCTGATGTGACGAAAGAAGATGCAGTGTACAGGAAGCTTAGAAAGTCATTTCCAGTTTAAAACCAACAAATGAAATGTTTGCTTCTGAATAAATTTTAGAGGCCAGGGTAAAGCTCTTCACAGATCAGTCAAGCAGACTGATATCTAAGGATAGGCCTGATGAGGCCAAGATCTGACAGCTTTTCCCTGCTATAGCCAGTGAACACACTAAGGGCGAATCACTTTGCCCTTGGGTTTTGCTTGAGCCCCAACCCCTGTGACTAAGAGACTGCCTCTTTGAAACTGGAGCCCAGAAACACACTTAGGAAGAATAAAATATTGACTTCCTCCCACCACCCCCCAACACTGCTACTCATGACAGTTTCCTTGGGGGAGGCAGGGTGGTGGAGCAGAGAATGGGGTACAAACACCAAGCACAGGGCTGGGTGGGGGCTGGGTTTGTGTCCTGACTCTGCACATCACTAGCTCTCGGGGCGATCTGATTTACTTCACTGGGCTTCGGCTCCCTTCTCCATAAACTGGGAGTAATAATTTTTACCTTACTGGGCTGTTGTGAGTAAATAATGTGTGTTCACATGGCTGGAGCATAGTAGGTGTCATTTATTCATTAAATTAGCATTTACTAATTAAAAACTCACTCGAGCTTCATTGACAACTTTGCAGACCAGACTCAGGGGCTCTAAAGAAACATCCTGCCCACCCATGGAGGCACCAAGTGTGTTTTACTTAAATAGTTAATGTGGTCAGGGAGGTCCCTGAGTGACTCACGATCTTTGATGTCCATGTCACCAAGCGGAATGAAACAGCTGTTTGCATTGGTGCCAGATGAAAAGCCACAGGAGCCTAATCTCAATGGCAAGGTGACAGGGTCTGCTAACCTGTGAGAGCAAATGAGATGGAGAGGCCTTCCTCCCACGGGGAGGGGCAAAATATCCTTGAATCGGGGCCGGGGCCATACAGAAAACAAGTGAAAGCACAACAGAAAACAAGAACCCATAGGTGGGGGACGAGGCCGGGTTTTCGTTACTGCTAAAACTGTGAGAACTTCCTTTACTGGTCATGACCCTGTGGGCATCCGCTGTTACCAAGGGTCTGAAGAACTCTTTCTACAACGTTTGCTCCCTTCGGTGCACAAGGAAGGAGAAGTGTCTCGGTCAGCCCTCAGCTGAATGTCCAGTTCGTCGGGATAGTTGAGAGATAGACTATCTCGTCCCCTTGTGGACTTTCTCACGCAGCCTTTGCTGAGACACAGGAAGGGTCAGTGCTCGAGGGCAAATCGCGCCAGTGGGGTACACGGACATTGCCTCCCTTAGGCGTGTTTCCTGAGCTGTTGGTGTGGGTCACTGAACTCCAGATTCTTTCCTTGGTCCTTTGTTTAGTTAGTCTAGTGACTTTTATTTTTCTTTCCATTGGGGAAGGGAAAAAATGTTCTACAATCCCAATTATAAGGAAATAGTCTTCATATTTGATGGTTAACACAAGAAACAAGGTACGAGAAATAAATAAATGTTAGTTAATGATCAGTTTGACCA
>PVJL010000375.1:192148-199641 GCA_004026885.1 Lyroderma lyra | reverse complement strand
CAAACACAAAAGAGCCTGGATCCGTGCTTCCCTGACTAGCTGGTACTACGTAGCCTGGCCCAGCTCCCTCGGAAACTCACCAGAACCATCCAGAGCTGCTGTGAGAGGGCCGGCGCACGGAGGGGCATAACTTGGGGTGCAAGGGAATGGCTCCTGGCTTCGGCGGGGTTGGAGACGCGGGGAAGCCGTCTGGGCACGAGTAGGTGTATCTTGGTCTTACAGACGAGCAAAGGAGATGGGCCAGTAAGTGGCTTACCGAAGCTAGAGCAGCTCATGCTGGGCCCTGCCACCGTGCTGACCCCCGCAGGCACGGCCGAGCCCTCCTCCCGGGACGGTCAGAGGGCTTGCTCCCCAGAGGAAGTGTGGTCAGGCAGCAAATTCAGATCAGAGACTTGTTTCCTGGATGTAGCACCAGATTGGGGGATGGGGTATCGCCTGGCTGGCCAGCCCAGCCCCTCCCTCGCCCCTGTACCAGGACTGGCCTCCTTCCAGGGCCCAGCTCAGGGCTTTCGGCCCAGCCTGTGGTCCCGCCCTGCGTGCCCCTCCCGTGGACAATGGCTGTGTAGCCTCAGGTCTTAGCTTGGGCGTTTCATTGTCAGGGAAACTCTCCCGACTCCCGACATGCGGAACTGGGATGAAACTCCCCTCCCCAGCGCTCCCTGGCTTCGCCCTCAGCGCCGTTGGCCTTAAGTCGTGTATTGATTTCATCGCACTAATGTCTGCCTGTCCGGTTACGCTCCCCACGGGGAGGGGCCCGATCTCTAGCACGCCAACTCCCGGGGGTGAGCACAGTCCTCGGCACACCCCACTTGTTGGGTGAATGTGTGGGCGAGGGAATGAACGAACGGGATGCACACCTCCCGAACGAACCTGCAGGGTCCCCTAAACAATGACCCACACACGTAATGACACCGCTCGGCTCCGGCTCGCCTCCTGCTAATCGCCGAGCTGGTCCTACCCCGTGCACAGCCAACCCCATCCTGGGCACGAGGGGACTCAAGTTCACTTTAAAAGGTGGTCCTGCCTGCATGCTTCTTAATGGGGGGTTGGGGGGGTCCTTTTTAAGCATTTAAGCCCAAACCCCCCCGACACAGAGAGAGTTGTTAGAACTGTTGGAACAAGGGAAGAGGAAAGCACGAGAGGAGAGGGGGGGTCTCCAGGAAGAGAGAGGCGGGCAGGCATGGTGGGAATGCCCGAAGTCCCCGCGCTGGCCACTCCGTCCCTCTCTTCCTGTCCCACGTGGGCACTTCCCCCAGCTTCGGCCTGTGGCCTGCAGTCTGGCAGTCAGAAGCAAAGCTGCCAACTCCGGCAGTCCCCGGTCTGTCTGAGGGGGCTCTTGAGAGCCCAGTGGAGAGAAAGTTCCATGAGGAGGCCCTCCTGTACGTGCTCAGCGCCCCTCCTATCCTGTCCCCCAGGGGAAGGCTCCTAAGGACTGGCTCAAGGGCATGGCATTGGAGTGGGGCCCGTCAGCTGCACAAACCGGGCTACTGGCCTCTCGCTCTGGCTACTGATTTGACAGGCAGCTGTCACCACAACTTAAAATGTCACGTGTGCTGTTAAGTGCTTCCTGGAGCTCTTCTGCCCTTTTGTGTTCGACCCCAAAGGTTGATGGGAGTAAGCCTTTTGGTTAGCCGTTGTCTTCTGACTGTGGGAAAACAAACGGAATTTATGTAAAAGTAGCGTCTATCAGGCTATCTGGGAAGGTCTGTGTAAGCTTCCCCACTTGCGTTCTTTCCAGTAAACACTCTTCTTACCCAGAGAGAGAGAAAAAGCTCTCTGTCCCTACATTCTGCCATTTTCGGAAACTTGGAATCCCACAGGACACTCCTGGGATCCAGACAAATTTGGACGGTGTCACCACAGGGTCTAACCAGAAGCACGTGTCCCCAGGTGTTCGGAGACGGAGGTCCGAGTCCGGGCTTGCTGCGGGGCTCTGCGTGACCGTGGACACGTCTCTGGGCTGTGGTGGACGAGGGAGGCTCTGGTTGCCGCCGCTCTAAGATGTGTGGTTCTCATTGCAGGCATCTTTTCCACAAGTCCTGTGTTGACCCCTGGCTTCTAGACCATCGCACCTGTCCCATGTGCAAGATGAACATTCTTAAAGCCCTAGGGATCCCGGTAAGCACAGCACAGCCTACAGCCTCGGGATGTCTGTCTTTCTGCATTATGCCCCCAAGCAGGGAGGAAACGTCACACCTGGATGTTCTGTGTCCCCTCAGTCCTGTAGCCGTGGCCTCAGCTGACGAGGCCCTAAGAGAATCCCCATTCTGAAAACACGTTTCCTCTCGCCCATTCTCAGTCTGAGAACATCACGAACCTCTCACAATGTCCATTTTATTGGTTTGTGAGTCGAGCTGCCACTTGTGTGGCTCACACACACACTTCTCTTCCGGGCTGCAGGGCGTGACTGCAGGTGAGGCCCGATGGGTCAGTTGTGCACCCATTCCCTCTTGTGTCATGACCCTTGAGCACTGTTGTCAGGGAGACCTGCGGGCCACACTTTCTGACCTTGCCCCAGGGTCGCCTCACTGTCAGAGGAAACAAGCCCTTCCCAGCCCTGGGCGGGGAGGACTCGGGCTGAGAGCCTCCGCTGCCTTCGGACCTCATTGGAGACCCTGAGCGAGCAGGGGTCAAAGCCTCCGCATTCTAGGGCAACCTCAGTTATGCTGCATGAAATCCAGTCCCTCCTGGGGTACACGGCAGGCTGGCCGGACCCTCCAGGCCCACAGCAGGTGAAGCCACAGACATATTAGGTGACACGCCGGCTGCGGTGTGAGGGCCGGAAGTGAGCCAGGCCACCAGATCCAGGGGCCTCACAGAGAGCTGTCAGAAAAACACAGGTGCTGCCTAAAAGGAGCTAGACAAGCAGGAGACAGGGACTCGCCTCTCTCCCTCCCTATTGTCACTCCTCACTTCACTAATAGCATAGAACAGAGAGAGTGCTAACAGTCCCAAGATGTCACTGAAGGAGGAAGGATCAGATAGCAAAGGTTTTCTTTAATGCCCAAGGACTGATTATTCCAGAACTATCAGAGGGACTGGACAGGCCACACCTGAAGCGTGATGATGTCACGCATTGGCTGACTTTCTCCCCTGACCCAGCTGCCTCCATGCCAGCTGAATGCTGACTTTCATGGTTGATGCACCGGACACCAATCAACTTGTGTGACTGTAGCTTTGAGCTAGATGTTGAAAGACAATGCACGACACTTTCAGACCAGAGTTGTATATGCAATAATGCATTCAAGGTGGAAATCAATTATCCTGAACATGAAACATGAGTAAAATCCCAACATCTCTACCACATGCTGGAGACTTACTTCCACAATGAATTCTGTGTTACCACTTCGCACACTTCTGGGTGTAACTGGTTCTTACCGGGGACAGGGAGCATGTGTGTGTGCGTGTGCCTGGTCTCCAGACCCCACGGTACGTACTCACAATTAAAAGTAGACAGTCACATCATTTGGCCTAATTCACAGCTCCTAAGTTTTCAGCCCAAGGCTCCTTGGTCAGGACAATGAAACCCAATTTTGTACTAAATGGTGTTTGACTCAATACTTTTCCTGAGGAGATATCACTTCAGAAGCAACTTGTAAATGAGTTGGGAATACAACAATTTGTTGTTTTTTTAAAATAAAATGATGGGGTGGCCATTTGGCTCATTTCAAAAACTAATAACACTGTAACTTGTAGCAGTTGGGCCTTCTGGCCAGAGTTCACGCATACGCCTGTCGAGTCTAGATTTCACTTAGCACATTTGACTTCCAGAAAAACAAGCATCAGTAGCATCTTTTGGATTTTGCCCAGGATTCTTAAAGGCCAGCCGAACAGGAGTGTAACACGCCTCCAACCTCACCCCAGAGAACAGAACATCTTCCGTGGAGAAGACAGACGTGATAGGCGACGTCTCACAAAGCGCCAAGGCCTTTTGGTCCTGGAGGATGACACTGAAGTCTGGGTCTGGGAGGAATGTTAGGGTGTTGTTCCATTCCATGCTTTGTCATGACCTAGCACCATGCCTAAATGATACCATAGAGAGGAAGTTGTTTTCCTCCATTCTTAGAACTTTCCGTGTCATTGGACAAGCTCACAGCCTTCTCAGCTAGGAAGCACTTCCCATAACCAACGCGAAACCCTTGTATGCAGCTGAGAGAATGGTCTCACATTCTCCTAAACTCCTTCTACTCCATTTGTTTTTAACCGAGGAGACTGTGGAGGAGCTTCTCTCTCTCTCTCTCTCTCTCTCTCTCCGCCCCCCTGCCCCAGCCCTGACAACTGGTGCCTGTCTCTCCCTCCTCCCTTACGTGGTCAGCGCTCCATAAGTGTCTGTGGGGCTGTAGCCCTTCAGAGGCTGAGGGCTGCCGGTCACGGAACTGTATTTGTGAAATTCACCCTGATCCTCCTTTAAACAGTGGCCCCCCGCCAGCGACTTGGTTATAATCCTTGTCCACTAGGGTAGTCCAGACACAGGTAGTAACGTTTTTTTGGTTGTTGTTGTTGTTGTTGTTGTTGCTGTTGTTGTTGTTTTCAAGTGAGTATCCTTGTGCCTGCCAGTGCTATAAAGCAAATAAATGTAAGTTGAAAGCTTAGAGCTGGGGGATATTTTCATTTTGTAAGTGGATTTCTCTAAAATGAGCTAAAGGATGAAAACACAGCTCAGAGATTCCAAACTTCCCATTACAACAGGTATCTTTTCTTATTCCATTTTGCCAGGAAAAATAAAACACTCAACTGAAAGGCAGGGGGCAGGGAGAAGTCCTCTGTTGTGAGAAGTGTTTGCATCCCTTTATCCACATTGTGTGCTTCACCCCTCTTTCTGTCCAGTCAGGTCTCCGTGTGTCTTTGTGGGATGACAGAATGCAGGTTTCAGTGAAGACGCCCATTAGGTGCCACATCAACTGGGTTTCTCATCCCCAGCAGAGGCCTTCCCCCGGCACCATCATCCACCTGTGAATGGGAGGTCTGCTACTAAACAGAAACCCTGTGCAGCCGGAGGAGTCACAAGTCCCTAGCTATCTGGAGGCTGGTTTATTTGAAGAGTTTCCGCATGCTAACCTGAATTTAAATACCTATACCATATTCATGTGACATCTTCTACTACACATTATGACTATAATGTCTCTTAGGGACATACAAAGTGCCTTTCTTTTCAAAATATTCGATTTGATGATCCACTTAGAGTGGATACAAACTGGAAGGTTGGTGTGTGAAATGTTATACCCAAGCCAGATTATTCATGCCTGCTACCACGCAGTCTCACCGAGCTGATGTTCTCTTCCCAGCTCCCCGCTCGGTTACAGATATAATTCTGTTCTTATAGGGTACAAGACACCTAGTACTAGGGCAAGCACCCTGCCTCAAAATTAATAAAATATATTTTTTATTTCTCTTTTTTTATTTTTAAATGCATTGGGGTGACATTGATTAGGAAAAATTACATAAGTTTTAGGTGTGCAGTTCTACAGCGCTGTGGTCACCACCCAGAGCCAGTTCTCTCTCCATCACCATATGTTTGTACCCCTGTCCCTTCTCCTCCACCCTCCACCCTCCTTGCCCCCAGGTAACCACTAAACTATTGACTGTGTCCATGAGTTTTTGTTTCTTTGTTGCTTCAATTTTATGTTCCACATATGTAGCCCTTGTTGTTTTCTGTCTGCTTTATTTCACTTAGCATGATGATCTCAAGATCCACCCATGTTGTCATAAATGGCCCTATTTCATCTTTTCTTATGGAGGACTAGTATTCCATTGTGTAAATGTGCCACAACTTCTTTGTCATCAGTCAGAGGACATTTGGGTTGTTTCCATGACTTGGTCATCGTAAATAGTGCTGCAGTGAACATTGGGGTACACCTATCTTTGAGGACTGAGTTTTTCAAGTAATTTGGGTAGATGCCCAGAAGAGGAATTGCTGGGTCACATGGCGATTCTATTCTTAGTTTTTGGAGGAACCTCCATCCTGTCTCCACAGTGGTTGTACCAGTTAAAATATAATTTTTTTTAAAAGAAAAGAAATAGAGGAACAATATCAACAGCAAATGCAACATTTTGAAAATCACATCAGTTATTATTACATATGTGATTGAATTCAGATGCTTATGGCTAAAAGAACAACTACCTAATATCGTCACTGTGGGACCTTTTCCTCCCCAGTAACCCATACACTGTGGGTTTTGCTTAGAAGCATCTTTACATAGTGTAGAGGAGTGGGAAGAACTAGTTTTCCTTCTGCCCTCCTAGGTTCTCCAGCTGGGGCCCTGTACATTAGACTTGTAAAGACAGATCAACAAGAGAAATTCAAACCAAAGTTTATTCACACATGCATCGCACATACACAGGGGAGCACTGAGTGATGAGTAACAAAGATGGGTAATTAGAACTTGAGCCTATATAGCATCTTCCGAAAAAAAAAAAAGAATAATAAATAGAGAAGTGGCAAGACAAAAGAAGAGGACATTGAGTTTCTAGGACAGAGATTGTGGAACGTAAATAAATGTATGGGGGAAATGAATGGTGCAGAAGGGCATGTTAGTAAGGTTTGTGCAGACCCATTTCAGAGTCAACTCCCAATCATAGATGATAAGAATGTTCTCTTCCAGGTACAGAGAAGGGAAAACCTTTACAAATTGCAATCCTGCTTTTTGGCAAATAAAGGGAGAACAGAGAGCATCTCTTTATCTACTTCTCAATTACTTAAGCTCAAAATAATTCTTGTGCCCCTCTAGCATATTTGGGGGTGGCATATTTTGCTGCCCTGCAATAGCACACCTTACCTTTGTACCAAATCTGACAGTTTTTAAGGTATTTTCTCAAATCCTCCCTTAATTGATCTAGGGCAGATTGTAATGGTCCCAAATTTTCAGAGCAGTAAACTTGAGACTCAGATAAAATTCTCAAATCAACCTGTACTGACCACTTAATAATTGTCAGGCACTATGGGAGGGCTTAGAATTGAAGATCAATATAATGTATTGATTCACATGAGAAAGCCTGTGTCTCACTTATATGTGGAATCATAGACACAGAGAACAGATCAGTGGCTGCCAGAGGCAGGACCTGGGGGTGGACAAAATATGTGAAGATGGTCAAAAGATAGAAACTTCCAGGGATAAGGTAAGTAAGGTCTGAGGATGTAATGTGCAGGACGGTGACTCTAGCTAGCAGTACTGTATTCTATGTGTGTAAGTTTCTAAGAGAGTAGCTCTTAAAAGTTCTCATCACAAGAAAGAAAACTTATAATATGTGAAGGATGTTAACTAAATTTATTCTAGTAATCATTTTTTAATATACACATATATCAAATCAGTATGATATATACCTTAAACTAATACAATAATATTACATGTCAATTATATCGCAATAAAACTGGAACTTAAATAAAAAGCTTACGGACTAGCAGAGTGAGACAGACACAGTGACCAATGAACATAACAGCACAGGAGAAGTGGGGGTAAAATGTGAGAGAATCCACCATGACTACCTGGGGGGCC